>VXBX01002006.1:257705-342064 GCA_013400415.1 Scytalopus superciliaris | reverse complement strand
CCCCACCGGGGCCGTGGGAGGGGTGTGTACGGTGCCGCCGGCTGGAGAGTCCCGGGCGCCCGGCAAGGACGTTGCCAGGCTTTCGTGCGTTCCTGCCGGGCTGGTCTCCTCTCCTCCCGGCCTCAGCCCCCGGAGCAGCCCGCACACAGCCTTGCTCTCGGCTCTCGCAGACCGTGGCAGCCGCTCTGTCGCTGGTGGCTGGAGGCTCGGCTGCCCCGCCAGCCGGGTGTGCTGCCTGGGGCTGTGCCCAGGGACTGCCCTGGCGGCAGGGATGTGCTTGTGAGAGCAAATTGGGAAGCAGTGGCCGGTGTTAGTGCCTGTAGGCGCAGGGAGGAGCAGGGGGATGCAGTGAGGGGCACCCCTGGGCGGCTGCGGGCTCCCCTGCGGGGCCGGGATCGCCACTGAGGCTCACCCAGGCTCGGTGTAGAACAACAAGGCACGTTTTCACAGGCGCTGCCTGAAATACCTGAAGTCACTTTTGTTGTTTATGTAAGTTTCAGGAGTCCTAGGCGGGTGCAACATAGTCGTTGTGTATCTTGGTTTCCTCGCTGTCGAATTAGAAAAGGCAAACGCCTTAATCAAACGAAAGTATTTTGAGAAGTATTCGTAAAAAACTCCTGGCAGTTGACGAGAGAATTCATTTGGTATTTCCTGCTTTTCAGTGAAGTCTTGAGCCACAGTTTGAAATAAAGGGATATAAAGAAACACTAATGCTCACTGAACTGTGCGAAGAGAAAAAGACTATGCCTGCCTATGTATGCTAAGACATTTGAATTCTCGTTTAAAAAATAGTTAAAATTCAGGTGGAGCTGGAGGCAGTGGCTCGCCACACGTTCTGGGTGACAGAGGCGTTTGCTGCAGTGGTCTCTCTCGCACGGAGCAGCCGGCAGAGGGAGATGGGACACACCTCTCCTGGAGACTCCGCTGATGCTTCAGTAAGTTAAAAGAGACAATTTCTGTCGTTTTAAAATAACAACTGCCCCAAGTACGGGGTCCTCAGGCTTCTTTCCGAACACGTGTAGATTGTCCTTACCTTGCTGCTCTTCGCAAGGTGCAGGCTGAGGTTCATTGTGGATGTTTCTCATCCGGCATCAAATCTACAGCTTTCTCACCTCTGCGTCTTTTATAGTTCCTTTCTAATGTCTTTGCTGCTCCTGTATCCTCTGACTACCTTCAGGTACCAGAGACTGATGAAAAGTGAATATCACAATGCAAATTTTCTATGCTTTCTACTCTGTCCTTTGTACATCATATGTGTAGTTCATTTGTTTTCTGACTTTATATAAGTGATGGGTGAGATTTATTTCCACTGGGTTTGCCTTTATTTCACTGTTTCCAAGTACTACATGTAGTGCCAGAGGCCTGCAGGTTTTCTGAATAGAATAAGTACCTACAACCCATATAATGCATGAGTCTTTAATATGTCTGTATTTAAATTCATGTTATACTTCTGAGACAATAACAAGATAAAAGAAAACTCATCAAGGATCAGACTTCCAGACAATACACATCAGAGATGATAAATAAAGGACAGCCAGTCAAAAAAAGTATAAAACTGATGTACTGTAGGTTTGAATACTAAGGCTGTCATCTAGATCATATTAATTTTTCGAAGTTTTACCATGCTCTTGGGTTCTTCATTTCTGTTTGAGAGAAATATCACAAGATACTTTAATTGGATTTTTTTTCTTATTATAGTTTTTTATTAGCTCATTAAATCAAGCTTAAGAAGACATATTTTTAGTTTCTTTGCTGGCAGTGCTTATCTTTCTATGCTTTGTATTTGAAGTATCAATCTGTAAGAAAAAGGTTTTCATTGTCCTTCCCTCTGGGAAAATATGTGTTGCATTTAGCAGTTATTTGGAGGTTTAATCATCACAAGGACCCCTGCTAAAACAAAATAGGAGGCCATTCTGTCATCACTGTCAGCTGCCTCCCCACCCTCTACCCCAGTTGTCCCTTAGTTCTATTGAAAGGGCCAGGTAAGCAACTGTATATTTGGGACACCTTCCTTCCCATGCTGAGTCCTGGGGGATTGCCAGCCCTTCTTCCCTGCAATATTTAGCAAAAGGAGCATTTTTAAGACTTAGGAATTTGTTGCTCGTTTTCTGCTATAGAACTAGAGGTGACTTTAAACAGCTGAGTAATTGTGATATTCAAAGATACTGCAGGTAGTGTAAATACAGAGCTACACTTAGGAAAGGGGATTTATAGGTTTCTCTTGTACTGTTATTTCAGACGTGCATTGCTATAGATCTTGGTCATTCTTAATGTGCACAGTCTCAGTGTTTCCTGAGCATCAGGGATTCACACACTTAGCCACAGATATCCTTCCCTGAACCTGTGGAATGAGATGTTAGCAATAATTAAGAGTCAATATATCATTATTGCCCCACCTATTTAAAGAAATAGCTATTGCACTGAAACAGTACTTGACAATATTTTGCTAAATCTAACATTTTATAAAATATTATGTTTTCTAAATAGCTATACAATCTTGAATAAATACACAACCTTTCCAGACCCTCCTACTCAGGAACACTGAGTGGAGTATTCTTATATGCCAGGGTTGAGCTGCAATAGCCTCCAACTTTTATTTATTCACTTAAGCCCAAAAAGCTGTTTTGTATTACAAAAACGTCAATATTATTCCTACTTGCATTTTATCTTTTTCTTTGGTAAGAGTGTTGATCCCAGCTAGTAATCCCTTCCAGAGTTGCTTTTCCTTGAACAAATTAAATTTACAAACACCGAAGCAGAACCAAGTTATTCCTTTGCTCTCATGTGCAGGCTGCATGTGATCCCTTTAGGCCACAATACCACTTTGAATACTTAATGTTGACTTGTCAGGTTTCACCAACTGCACAGTGATATGGACAGGATTAAATCTTGTTTTATTTCACTGTCTCCCTAGCCAGGCAGCAGCAGGGTGTGGAGGGCTGGTGGTGTTTTACTCTGTTCCACCACTGCAGTGCAAATAAGCATATTAGAAAATCTGCTGACATTCAGCACCTTGACGCAAATGAGAACGTTTTTCTAGATCTGAAATGGATTGTCAAGTAGCATTCTTGTCAGGGTTATGTAGTGCGTAAGCAGAAGTCATTATGTTTACACCCAGAAGATATTTTGATGGTGAATTAAGGGCTGACCTTCATATCATACCATTTATTAGAGCATGCCTTTTAGTAAGCTCCATCTAATGTCTCAAAATAAGGTTAACTATTTATGTTCCATGCCTGAACTCACAAGGAAGTTGGAGCATTAAAATTCTCAGATGTATAAAAAAAAATCCTGCTTAGCTTTTCAGCTGCATGTTGTGTTTTGGTTGAAAGGTACTAGTTAAGCTGGTGTGTTATTTTTGTTGTTGTTATTAGTTTAAGTTTGGAAAGTGCTTTAATTGGAATATTGTGAAATGATTTATCTGTCAGATGGTGGATATCCTCCAAGCTTATTTTTCTCAGAGACTATCAGGCTGTCTTTCCTTTCTGACTGCCCAAAGGAAATTACAATGTAGTGTACTCATAATCATGTTATCTCTTTTATAGCTGCAGATCATTTTTATGGCATTGTAGCTGAACAAAGCCCTGATCGATATCTGGAGACATGCTATCCTTTTAAGTTATGTGACTCTGACAAATTTTAGACATGAAAATATTCCAGGTGAAGCACTATTGGGTTTTGTGTTTTTTACAGTATCTAAAAACAGTTCCCAAGCTTCATTAGATATGAAAGCATTGATTTTTTTGGGGGGTAATACTTTGCACTGTTGTCAGATAGAGTCCATCCGTTCTAATTTAGCATTGTCTTTTCTGCTGAAGGAATGGTTTCATGTTTCCAAATAAATGCTTCTGTTCTTGTTTTTTGATGAATGATATATCTAGTAATCTGTGCTTCATGGCATGAAATATTAGAATATTTCCTGGTCCAAAAGTATACAAAAATATATTAATATTTAACATATCTATAAAGGCTTATTGAATTAATTTGATATATGAATTACTTCTTTTTATTTTTCCTGATGCCTAGTTTGGAATGCAGCTTTAGGTAAAGAGAAAGAGATAATACTGGACCTCAATTGTCCTGTTTATCAATAATCAGATGTGGTCCTGTTTGTTAAATAACTGAAAATAAATAACATTGACTAATACAAATGTTATTTCTTTACATATGTCTGTTTATAAGCTATTTAAATTGAAGAATTCTGTATTTCAGCTGATGCAGTGTAACGGCTCTGTGATCATTGTTTGCCCTTTTAGGCACAGTTTGCCATTATTTCAAAGTTTATTAGTCTGCACAGAATTGCTTTATGAGGATTTAGCGATCTTTAATGCTTGCACATGCTTTCAGTGACCCTAAAAGCTTTGTAGTAGGAAAGCCTAAGTAGGTTTATAGTAGGTGAGCCTACTTAAAACAGTATAGGAGACAAGACACACTGTGGTTGAATTAACACTCTATATTCATTATGTTTTAATAGATTTGTTTATTTTTTCAGACAGCAACTTTGTGTGCCTCTTGCCTTACTTTATTACTGCCAGAATGACTATTAGGAACGTTTTTATATAAAAGATTTCTTTAGTCCTCAAAGTCACACCTGAACTATTGACATAAAATTTGGATCTACATGTGACCTAATTAACATTTTAATACTAGTTGGTAGAAAGTGATACGTATATAGTCATTCATAAAACATGTGGAAAATTCATTCTACAGCTACACTGCCACAGAATCTCTCACTTTTATTTGAGCTCTTCCATAAAACCATATAATACTAATTGTAAAGGGCAGGGATTCAAGGTCATTCTTGTTAAAAACTTCCATTTTTTGTTCCACAGAGATAAGAAAATGTAAGAAAAACCCCATCATAATGCAGAAATAAAAGTATGGTCATGTTTAGTAGATTATGACCCAGAGGAAAGAATGTGAAGAGCATGGCTGCAGAAAGGAATTTAAAGTGATGTATGTGAAACTGCCAAAATGAGAATTGTAGCTGAAGGAAGTGAGCCAGCAGTCTAACTACAATCAATATCCAGGTTAAGTAAACAATTACAGTCTGCCAGAGTTGGAAGAAAATCTGCGCAGTCTGACAGGGTACCTACAGTGTCTTCAGGTATAAATTCTGAATTTACTTCATGGATACCTTTCTTGTTATTTACTCAGACTGTAATTGATTTTTTTTTTTTTCTTCACAATCTATAAGGGAAAAACTGTTCTCAGGGTATGCAGAGCTGTTGTTAGGTCCTTGCAAACAAATTATGCATTTCAATTTATAGTGGAAATTGTTTTAAAAATCTGAGAACTGTTGAGACTCAGAAGTGACCAAAAGAACAGTGTATGTTGTCAGACAGTCTGATTTGACTTGCAAATAATTAAAAATACAAAAGAGTAATATTAATGTACTTTATGAGCACTGAGCTTGCCCAGTATAGAAGACATCAAGCCTAGAATGAAAACAGCTGTACTTAAAACATTTTAGGATAGTTTCCTTGTCAAATATTAATTTGTGGAAAAGGCATTGAGTGAAAACATGGCAGTTAATATAACAGATGATTCTTTATCTCTCTGACTTCCTCTCCTGACTTTATTTGTTATAAAGTTGCTAAATAGCTCAAAATAGATTCAACACCATTAAAAGAGATGCCTAAACCCCAAAAAGACCTGAGATAGATTTATAGAAGGACTAATATTTTTATGTTGTGGCTTGATCTCTTACCCCTTACTTTGGCAAAACTTCCTGGGAAACCTCAAAATTTTCCAGGCAGTTCACATATGTATGAAACTGGTAGTATAGTAGACTGCTGTTCTGCTAGTATTCCCTAATTTTATATTGAACCCCCTCCCCTCTCAAATATGTTTGTGATTTTAAAATATCAGTTGCTCCTAGTGGACAATTATATGAGAGCATGTGAGAGAGAGTATTTATTTTGCTGTGCTCAGAACACATGAAAAGCAGCAAACCAGCTACTGTCTGTTCTTTCACCACTGCATGTCATTGCTTGGGACTGGCTAAGGCATGTGATATATATGGTGGGAATGCTATACAGCAAATGTGTGAGTGAGGTGTGGCACACAGGAGAGTAGACTTCATGAATTTAGGAGTGTGGGGATTTTTGTGGGTTTTTTTTTTTTCCTCATTGCATGTCTTAGTGTGTTTGCACTGTGTACAATTTTGGAGACTCTTCAAAACTGAGAAGTACTTGTCTCCAAATACAGAGAAGAACCATTGCCATATTCTAGAAAGGAATTAGAGAAGAAACATTTAAATTTCAAGACTTTATGTCACGATGTGATTCAAGATGCAGAGTGACTTCGGACAGTATGGTCAGAAGACAGCAGCAAGAGCTCTAGATCAGATGGGAAGGAAATATTCCAGCAGATGTGATTTACAGTAGCAACACAAGCAGTCATATGCTTCCTGCAGTTTTCTCTTTTGTGAGGAAATGAGAAAGACCAGATTGGTCTGTCTTAGAAGGGAATCAATGGGATTAATTAGGCCCCTATTGTATTTGACTGATTTTTCACTTAGGAATGATGTGACACCAGTGCACTGAAGATGTTGACCCACTGGATTTGCAAGAGAACTTCTGTTTAAAATTAGGTTTGTGGATTGACTGTGGCATTGAAATACTGTGTTCTTGTGCATTAAAGTGAGTTCTGTAGTTAGATAGCATTGGCACTTGTTTACCACTGAGGGAAACAGAAAAGCTGTTAGGCAAGATGACACTGCAGGGAAGAGTAGGTGTACCTCCCCAGCCCCTATGAATTAAATCCCTGTCATATTAGATGAAAGCTTAAATACATTAAATTTCTCTTCTTTATTCATCTTTATGATAAGTAATTGCTAGAAGGATGCTATAGACTTAAAAAAGTGGAAGGAATATAGGAGAACTTGAGAGGTGGGTAGTACAATATTTACACTTAACTTACTTCATACTCTGAAAAAAATTTGAAATCAGAGAGGTCAGTTCCTTTACACTTTAAGTGTATAACTCTGCTTTCCTTATCTGTGAAGCAAGGCTGCATGGTATTTTTTGCTTTATTGAACTTGAAGCCTTAACAGAATAATACTTTTTTTTTTTTCTGTGCCATGTCAGTTAAGAGAGCAAATAATTATCTGCTAGATTGCATTTTTCAGCCAGTGGCTATGTATGCTGTTGTAGTTGATTTGGTGTTCTCTAAGAATTCCTCTTTAAATGACCTACTGATTTATGCTATAAAATTGTCCATATTTCTAAACTGTAGATGAAAGTGGTGAAAGAGACTGGAATTTTAGATTTTTCTTGGTCTTATATGATATACATGAGAAAAATAGCAATGAATAGAGCACAACTGTTGGAAAGGGTTCGTTTTCCATGTACAACATCTCTGAGAGCACCTCTGGGTTTGCTTGAGGAGTTTAACCATTCTAGCATCTTCGAGACTGTCTCTAAGATGGGTGAATTCTGTTGATGCCATGCTCAATAGCTGAGTGTAGGTGAAAGGGTCTTAGTGGTAAATTCATCTGATTTTGAACCAGCTGGGAATTACTTCAATTCTTTAGCAGGCTGGAATAGTTTAGGAGTGTCTTCGCATGAATTTGTGTGTTTCACATCAATCTGCTGGTGTGAAGATGCTTTTTTGACTTTATTTTTAATTTTATATGTGGACTGGAACACAGAAAACATGCCTGATAGGAGTAAGGAAAGGAGGTGAAAAGAAACAATAAAAACAAACACGTAAGTGCATAAGTAGTCATGAACTTAAATCCAGAAGAAAAAAGGCTTCAGTAATCCTCTGGTTATGCAATATATTTAAAAGTATGATGTAGCTAATAAAGCATTTTTTGCTCATTGTTTTTACAGCACAAAAACGCCCAAGTGAATCAGTCAATTTTTAGGTAGCCACAATGCAGAATGGAATGGATACAAGTTATCTCACAGTTGATCAAAAGGTAAATGATGACATGTACTGCTGTGTACTGAGGAAGCTGACAATAAGGAAATAGCTTTGGCAATCTGCTCTGGAGGCTGAGGTTGGCATAATCGGCAAAATGAGTCTGAAGCTAAGAGATGAGAAGTAAGGCAGAGAGATTTTTGGATGGCCCAGCCTATCTCCCGTTAACAGAAGTGAATCAAGTGTTTTCCAATGATGATGGAGTTGGCAATGAGCAGAAACACAGGCAAAAGTAAGAGAAAAATAACAATCTGCATGACAACAGTCAGATAGGCCAGTCTGGTCTAGGCCAGCTTCTGCAACATGAGGGATGGATTCCTTGCTGGAACTTCTACTGACACCCCTGTGCCAGTGGATGTACCCCTGAGGGAGACACATGCCACTGGTACCTGCCTGTGCTCTGTGGCTGGGCAGGGGTAGCAGCTCGCACAGCGGGGAGGAAACGGTCAGAGGCTTGGCGAGGGAAGTGCTTACAGCCCAGCTGGACGGGAAAGCAACAGGCCAGAGCAGTTCCTCAGGGCTATAGTCAGCAGAAGGATTTTGATTAATCTGGGTAAAAGCTGATGGCCAGGAAAGAGTAATTAAAATGTTTTAATGCAAATATAATGAGCTGGAGCACCAAAATGTAGGATGTACTGGAACAGGCTCCCCCAGGAAGTGGTGGATTCACCATCCCTGATTGTGTTCAGAAAATGAGTGGATGTGGCACCTTGTGATATGCTTTAGTGGGCACAGTGGTATTAGTGCAAAGGTTGGACTTGATGATATTGGAGGTTTTTCTAACCTTTATGATTCTGTGTTAGAAGGATTACAAGAATGTAGTGGTAAAACAGGTGTGAAAGGGGGTGTGGTAATCACAAAAGGTAGAATTGCATATTAATTTATGAGGCAGATGAAAGAAATAACATTAGTGTAGCTATGTTGTTTGGATCAAAAGCACTTCAAAATCAGATAATGATAGAAAAACTCTATTAGTTTTGTGAGTCTGTAGGATATTGTAGGGTTGAATTTGCTTACTAAAAGGGATCTTTTTAAAGAATTTTGTGTTTTACCATTTTGTGCATGGTTAAAGCTTTTAAGTACTACCAGGAGTTGTGACCATATGGGTGGGCAGCCCTGCATATGGAAGTATTTAACTTCTTCAGAATAGCTTGCAGAACAAATGCTAATAGTACTGGTTATTTCTGCTGGTAATAGCTGGCAGTTTTTTCACTTCATCAATATGGTTTCATTTAAGTAATGAAGATACTGTAGATGAACTGATTGAAGAATGTATGATGTGTGATTCAAATAAAATTAAGTTACAAGAGTAAAAGAAATCTGTATATAACTGAGGATTTCAAAGCTTGATACTGTACAGACATGAATGATTAAATCAATCTACCAAAGAAACTCAGAAACTTAAATGTGGAGAAGGTCTGGAACTTTCTTATTCAAAAGTTTGAACACTATCTGGCATTAATATCCAGAACAAAGAAAGAAACATTGTAGAAATAATCTAACTGGATGAATAGCCACATAATTAAAAATAAATTAGCAGAATGTAAAAAGATTGCAGAAAGGACTGACAGGCAGAGAAATCTATGCAAGAGAGTTAAAGAAGGATAGGAGGAAGGTGAATTAAACAAAGTCAGGTGGAGCTAGACCTTGCAGTGGATGTTAAACATGATAAAATTATTCAGCCTTAAGTAAGCAGTTTCAGAAACAAACCACTACCAACAAATGGGGTCACTGTTCAGAGATGGAATGTGTGACCCTAAAAATAATAAAGTGCTTTATTATGTCTTCATTAGAAACACTGCTGCTTACTCTGATCGTGGTGGGAAATGGAGGTTGCTTAGTAGGAATAAGTCCACAAGCTTTGCAATAAAAATCATTGCAACTGAGATACAAGCAAAACACAAGAGCTTTGATGCAGTGAAGGATGCTGATCAACAGTTCCCTGACCAGAAAGAGACCTGCTCATGAAGTCTCATATCTGACCACATGACAGCAAATACACACTGATCAGGGAGAAGAAAAAATGATCCAAGTGGTTATAGGTGCATTAGTCCTACCTTGAGGCTTAAGAACAACTTTTGAAGGGAATTCTTCCTATATCTACAAATGTTTGACTGACTCCAGCTTTGTTTGTGGGTGTTGGGTGGTCACAGGACTGCTGGTGTTCGCAGTGTGCTGCAGGCAGCGCACACACCCTCAAACCAAGAACTAGGTGTTCTTTGGGGCCAGTTTACCCCACCTGTGGGCTGCAACACTTCTGTACAATTTACAAATTACCTTCAGGTAGTATTTGACATGTTTTGTTGAAGTGTCTGAGCATGGTCAGTCTAGAATTTCTTCTTAACTCCTTGCCTGTAACTTGGTTTTCATACATAGTGGGGAGATTAAGATTTGCACAAACATGAATTTCAATTGTAGGCTAAAATGTTCTCACAGGAAGTATCAAAACTTAATATAAGTGCAGAATACAGATGATAGAGTTTCTCTGAGAGTCCCCTGCAACTGTCTTATGAATGCAGTTAACTCTGTGAAGTCATCTTACCTTCTTCTGGAGGAGAAGAGAGACAGAGTGTGAAGAACACACTTGAGTTTACAAAGATTTTCCAATAAGAATCAAGTCTGCTAGATGAATTTCAGATTTTGTCCTGGAAGGTAAGTGCTTTAGATCTCTTATTAGCACTAGGCATAAATTAAGTTGTGAATTGCAATCTGTTTAGAAAAATCAGATTTATTTGCAAATTGTATTTAATTTGGTGTTGTGAACAAGGTGAAAAAAACTACAACAAATATTTTCCCAATAGGTTTCCTGATAAAGAAATTTTCTTCTTGACCATCAGAACCAAAAGCTTGACAAAAAGCATGCTAAATAACACATTTTCTCTCCCATATCTACAAGGACCGTGGGAAAAATAGGCATTGCCCAAATAGCAGAGAGCAAGTCACATTTTGTGACCTATGGTCTTCCCCACCATTTGAGACTGTCTATTGGACTGAGGTTTGAGAAGTTCTGGCCAGAATTGAGATGAGGAGGTGGTGGGCATTTTTACAAGACAATTTCAGTATTAAAATTAGTGCTTAGAGTGTTTATAAAGAGTGCTGGAAAAGGACTGTGCAATGAATAATAAGCTTAGGCAATGCTGATAAATTAAAATAAAACCTGGCTTTAGAAGTTGCTCAGAGGAGCTTGTTAATCTTTACATTTTTCCAAAATTAAGTATCAAATTATTGGTAGTGCCTGGCATCCTTTGTAGGAATGTAATTCAGATGCACTCATCAAAAGAGTTCATATCATTAGAGGGGTGATTGTGTCATCTTCTGTAGAATTCTACATACTATTGGTGTTTCTTGGCAGACTGATGTGTTTTCACTTGACATTGCTGTAACCCCTGGGAAAGAAAGCAAGTCCTACCTTTCTGTGAATAATTCATTAGTGAGCCATCACACTGAAGTCTTCCAAAGAAGTATTCCCTTATTTTGAGGGAGGAGGGAAAGGATACCGAAGCTACTTACTGGTTTTTAACTTTTCTTTTTTTTTCCAATGTTATCTTGCAGTCTTAAGTCTTTATAAATATTCTTCCATACAAGCTTCTCTCCCAACACAGAACTGCTTCTCAGCTCTGATCTTTTGGTTTGTAAATTAACCCATGTTATTTTTCCAAAGGGTTCTAGAGCAGAGCAGTGGAAGCGGCTGGTGCAGTGTAGCCTTTCTGAGAGTGCTGTATAGTCTGAAACTGGACAAAAATGCCCGTAAATCAAACTTTCTCTCAGAAATCCAGCTAAGAAACATTGCTGACTGCTTACTAAAATGTGCTGAAATACATTTTATGATGACTATGTAGACTTTTGTTGCCAGCAGTGAGCATGCAGGACAAGTATTACACATGTGGCAGAACCAGGCAAAGGTGGCCTTTCATATTTGACCAGAGAATGGATGTCTTAGCATTCACAGGCATGTTTGAAGTAGTGGTGAAAATGTTTAGGTGGAGTTGGTTTGTCTTATTTTTGAAGTGTAAAAAGCCTGTATCTTCCCTTTATCTGGATAAGCGTTCCTATTTCTAGTGATGAGTTTAATAAACATAAGCTGAAAGAGATGACCATGTGTGGCTCTTTTTTTTAAATTTTAGGTAAGATTTTTTGGGTGTCCTGTTTGAAGGCTCTACCAATGACTTTTTTTTTCCTAAAATTGTATCAACAGTAGGTGTTTGCTTTATTCTTTACTTTTTGACTTACAATATGTATTTTTTCATGTCTGCTAGAAAAGCTTGGCTCTCAGTTTAAAGCATATTCTTGATAATAGACAGGCAAAGGCTGGATGAGCCATTCTTTTATTCTTATGTGCAATATCTTGGATATTCGAAGGGCTCTTTAGTGATCCCTTCCTCTAAGAAGCTCAAATAATTCCTGGTCTTTTATTAATCTGTCAGAGCAGGGGTTGCTTCTGAATTTATCTTGGTATTTCTGTCTGAAACAGCTGTGCAGCCTATGCTTCAAATTGCCAGCATTAAATCAACATAGTTTTCCTCCTCATTCTTCATCAATTTGTCACATAGATAAGCCCACTACCTGTACTACCAATCTTCCATTATCCACTGTTCTTGCAGGTTTCTTCCATATACTTCCATCAACACCCACAGAGGCTTTTTACCCTCAGATATATTCTGTCTTTCTCTCTTTAGGTTTTTTTAACTACACTAAGACGATGTCTGCAGATAGTGAATGACTCTAAAAATTGAGCATGACATACGACTTATTTTGCCAGTGATATAGCTAGGTGGTTTGGACTTCAATATCTTGAGATCACACAAAGGAAATTAAAAAATTATAAATCAGATAAAAAGAAAAAAAGTCACAAGAAAAATGCATCTTGATGATTTTTGTTATTTATGGAAGCTCTGACATCCAAATTTCTTTTCTAATTTACAAAATGGTACACACTGAAAATGTATACATTTGAGGAATATGAATGAATACACCATACCCTCCATTATGTACTGTGCAGTAAGTGTCCTTCATGATCAGGTTTTTACCACATGAAATTTAATCTTAATTCAGATTCTTCTGTTTTTTCCATATACTTGCCTGTCTTTAAATGTGCTTCTGTGACATCTGTGTATATAACCTCCATAACTAAGGTAGGCTTATTTGCATTGTAAAAGAGTAAAACATTTCCGATGCCAGTGTTATAATGACTCCTGTATTTAAAAGATGATGCCTCATTTTTCTATGTGCTGTGTCGGCAGCAGTGTTGTAGTCTGTTCTGGTATTTCACTGTATAAATTAGACAGCTAAGGAAGGAAGAAGGAAAACAACAGATACAGATTAAGTGACCTGTTTCAGATCACAACACACAGCTTTGACAGCATAAGTAGATTCCTAGCTAAACCTACTAAATTAGGAGTCATCAGAAATGTGGACCTGATTTTTAAGAAGAGGTGAGGTGTTTGGAATTGGCTTGAATTTTATTTGTATCCTTTCTGTGCCTCTCTACAGAAATAATTTTAAGTATATACAGTGGCTGCTGTAAACATCTTTGAAAGGGTTTTCAGAAACTACTGCTTCCAATTGTCATTTAAGAATGTTTTTCTAAAAAGGAAAAAATTAAACCTAAATTTTTTGCATAGGAAGAAACACATTTCAAAGACTTGCTGCTTTTCTTCCACTAGAGCATAAGAACAAGTTGAAAAGGGGCATAGAATTTTCCATGTGTAACCACTGTGTATGGATATATTGGATGCTAAAAAAAGAACTGCCAGACTTTTTTATAAGGAATAGACTTATTTGCAAAGGAAAAGATTAGCAAAATAATCAAAACACTTGAAGAAAAAATTAATTAAGAATAAAACAAATGGAGTATTCTCTAAAATGTAATTGTGCAAGGTGTTTTCAAATAAATACTTCAAGGGAGATGATTCCTATTTCAAATCAGACAGAAGCTGCTTGTTCCCTTTGCTTCCCTGTTGCTGCTGCAGGTGCCCCAGGCTTTTTGCTGTAGTGCAGCTGTGCTCCACTGAAACAAATGGCACTTCCTGGGGACTACATCTTTAGTTACTGGTACAAGAGTCATCATAACATGCAATGTGATATTTCAATAATGCTTTCAAATAACTATTAAAACACAGCACTGCATAATACAATCACAACTGCATGGTTGCAGATAGAGCCACCAGTGACATAACTACCCATGTATTACTCCCTTCAAACAGGAGCTGCTTGAAAAATTGTAGGTCAGCAAGGAAAGGTGTGAAAAAAACAGATACTCAGTAGTGTAGTCTCACTGCTGTCTGTCTTTTCTCCCCATCTTCCTTACAGTTTTCTGTTTTGGTTTACAATCTCCAAAATACTGAGTTTTCCTAGCTCAAATAATTTTTTTACCTCACATCATACATAATAATAATAATAATTCATGCCTAACAATGTGAAATATGGAAAAGCTGATTCAAAGTATGCCTGTGTCTTCAAAAAGATACCAGTTATTACCCATATAAAGTAAACATCTTGCTTGGGAGAGTGGAAGGTGATGTGCATTAACAGAATGCTTTGCCTTTTCCATAGGAAAGGTCTCTTAGTTTAGAATTTATGCATTAAAGCAGAGGTAAACTCAAGTGATTATTGCTGCATCGTAAAGCTCACAGCCTGTTCTGCAGGGTAGAGATCAGTAAGATAAAGAAAATAATTAAACAATGTTGAAGAATTGTAGCAGAATGATCCCTTTTCTTTCCTGGTATCCCCCAGTAAATACTAAAAGGGAATCACATATGAGCTGACTAGTGCAGCATATGCTCCTGACTTCTCAGGGCCTCATCTGGGACATGCAGAATTTTATCTGCCAAGGGCTTTGCAACTGTCAAGGCTGTTGCTCTCAAAAGTGGTGAAGTCCTCACCTAACTCTGAGGACTTACATGCGAGGGGATGATGTCATTGTGTCAAGGCATTGAGATTCCCAGTAAAGAGTAATGTACACCTATTGGGGCAAGTAGATAGGGACTTAAAAGTTCTCCTGGGTTCTTGGAAACTGAGCCCCACAACAGCCAACAGTATTTGGCCCCAGGCTTTTAATTTCTGTAGTTTTGTGCTTTCAGTTGTTAACTTGTTCTGCCCTTAAATACAGTTTGGTGCTTGTCATATTTCATTTGAGGAGCTAAGCTTGTTGTCCTGGACCCATGGTATCTGTAATATGAACAGGAGAATAGTAGTATTTCAGACACCAGCATGGATTTCAAACAGACCTGTATACTCATAAAATGTTAGAGTTTAAGATCTTTGCAAGTGACAGCCATGAGCGCCTTGTTTAATGTCAGGCTTCTGGAAGATCCTTTACTAGCCAATGTTGTTTACCTGTCTCTCCCTTAAAGAGAAAGGAGACACAAGTCTTGTGTTAGAGTTAGTCCCTCTCCAGCTGGAAATGTTGTATTTTACAAGCATGTGGTACCAGCATGAGTATACCAAGACCACATCCTTGTATTACTTTGTTTTTATGATTCATCATTTGTCCAATGATGTATAATCAAATCTTTCTGAAATTTTATTTTTGCAACAAAATTTCATCCTCATCTTGCATTCTGTAGTATTTATTTTGTTATCAGAACTGTTAAAATTCATTGTAAGTCTTTTGGCACTCTGTCTACTTGTTAGCCAGTTTATTTGGGAGCAATTATGGTTATCTCCTAGATATTTTCATCATGTTTTTTTGAAACAGCATTTGGCGCTACACTATTTGAGAAAATCAATAATTGAAATCTGAACTGTATGGTACTTTAACAGAAAGTATATTCTGGTTTTGTTTTCTGCTTTGGGAGGAATTGGGTTTCAGCTTGAATGGTCATGGTTTTCTCTCTGTTTTGTTTCTGGGAGGTTGTTCTACAAGCCGGCAGAGTAATGTTACAGGATAAAAGCCTCCTGAATGCATCCTAAATATGTTGACAGTTAGAATATTTGTAATTTAGAGGATTCTAATTTCCTTGTAGTTTGGATAGGATTTTTGAGTGTCAGAAAAGAAATGTCTGTCTTTATCTTCAACTGATTCTTTTCATGAGTTGTAAGGAAATTATCCTTGTAAAGGTGTATGGGAAAAATAGTCTCCTGTGATTCTTTAGCAGCTTGAAGGCGTTACTTAAATTCATCAGTTTCTTCATATATGTATGTGAGTACAAAGACTGAAGATCAATATGTTTGGGAAAGTTAAGAGCTTCTGGAAAGGGGACAGTGGACAGTTATTCAAATTCAGCATAATTGAGACTAGAGATGCAAACAACTGCTTTTAATTTTCTTCTGATGATAATTTCAAAAATTAAGCTTTCTATGGAGCAGTCAATTAAATAGTTCACATTTCTGAAATAATCAAATTACATTTTCTTATACATAACTAGAGAGACTGAGGTGCTTTTCACATGCAGTATTGCGCTTAGCACAAAAACAAATGCTAATGTGACTATCAGTACAGGACCAAACTTTATCTGAGATCTGGGGTGTTGCCATGGCAATTCCAATTGTTGGAAAAAAATTCTCTTTTGTGCTTCATTCTGACATTATATTGTAAAATGATGATTATGAAGAAACATGCAACCTAAAAGGGGGGAAAAAAAATCGCTTTTTGAAGATGTAAAACATACTTTCTATCGCATTTACGTTTTCTGAAACACTGAGTGTGTGCCCGGATTGTTATGAGCTGTATTTTTTGCAGATTCAGATACATTGTTATTTCTCAAGCTGCCATAATAATACTCAATGTTATTTCTCCCAAATGTAATAATGAACATAATAAGGAACTTGGAGACATATATCCCATTGCCTATGCAAAATATCAATTTCTTGTATATTATACTGCTGATGTGGACCTTTTGCTTTTAATAATACTGTCTGTGTTAGTTGAAGCATATCTAAAATACAGATCTTGCTTATGTTACTGATATATATATTAGCTATATAATCTATTTATAACAGAATAGGTCATAATAGCCAATAGATCAGTCATTCTTGTTTAGTTATAAAATTGTTTTTCTACCAGTACATCTTAGTGTGAGAAAATTGATATGGTTATTACCTGTTCCTTGCTAAATCAATATCCAACAAGCTNAAAAAAAAGCCAAACAACAAAACTACCCGATACTTCCAAAAGAGAAACAAATTAAGAGTTACAGTTAAAATGTGGTTTGCACTGCAATTCATGCTGAAGTTTATTGTGCATTCTTTTATGTACAAAGTGTGTAAAATAGGAAACATTTCCAGAAGAGAACTAATTCTTGCAGTGCTGCATTGCTGCTTTATAAATAAATCATTGTCCTTTCTCTATTGATCACTGGAACAATCCAGTTGAAGAATGCTGACTTAGTGCAGCCCTTCTCAGGATGGCTGGATTGAGAGAAAAAGCTGGGTAAGTGGGACCCATTACAAGGGAATAGGGGAAATCCCAGCCTGGTTAGAGATCAGGTTTGGTGCAAAAAATCCGGCCCTTGATTTATCGTTTCCCTTCAAAAAAGCTTAACAAAGCAGCTGATTTCTGTAAGATTTCCTGTCTGTCTGTCTTTTCATAATGTCACTGATCAGGGAAAATGAAATGTAAGACAATACTAGTTGTAATGAATGGAGGCTGAAAATCTCTGTATAATGTATTGTGATTTTTTTTTTCCTGAGAACACACTCAGAAAGACCTTCCAGATTTAACCCAGGCTTTTAATGGTACCAATTATGATATTTATGTGTCAAGAAATAAGGCCTCAAGTGTTCCAGGAATACATTTGAAGACTTTTGGAAATAGTTCTGCATTCCTGTGAATTGAGGTGGAATCTGAATTTTACTTGGTTATCTCAAACATCACATCTTGCCAATCTGATAATTTGATGATGTCTGATTTGTCAGGATTGCTGGTATCAGGCCCCAAGGCTTTTCTGGGAATAGGAATAGCCTGTTACAGCAAGGAGATGAGAAATACTATCTGGGTTTGCATGTCTGACTGTTAGATTGGTGCTGAATCTCAGAGGCATTTACTTTTTAAAACATGACTTTCACTGAAGCCTGTGGTAGGAGTCCCTTGCAAGGCTGTGCTCTGACAATGTTGTTATGCAAAACTTCCAGCTAGTTCTAGAACATAAAGGTCTTATTTTTCATAAAATAAGATTTACTGGTAAATGTAGGGCTCAGCTGATGGCAGGTTATTCAGGGCTGTGGTGATGCATTGCTTTTAGGGCATGTTGTCATCACATAATTTTTTTTCTGTTTCTCATTAATTACGAATATTTCCAGGATGCAGGTCTGTAAAATGTAATTATTTATTCCACTGGGTGTTTTGTCTCTAGTGCTGCAATCAGAGGCAGCACATGCTGCTGTATTCTCAAAGCAACTTGCAAGAGACTTTCTTGACTACAATAGAGGTACAGGGCAGGGAGCAGAACAGTTCAATGTGAGGAGCTGTGGACTTGAATGCACGAATTGATCTGAATTGCCTTAGTTGTGCAGGGGATGGCCGAGGGTTTCTGTGCCCCCTGCGCTGACAGCAGGGTGCAGTTGTGAGGCAGGCAGGGCTGCGGATCCCACCAGGATCCTCTCCCTTCAGGGGCCCACCAGGATCAGCTCCCTGTTGAATGCACAATCGACAGAAAACCTTCCCCCAACTTGAGTGATAAACCTGGACCAAATGGATACAGGAAACAAATCTGGAGGTACAGAAAGAGACTAAACGTGTCGATGTTGCTAACATGGCAGAAAGCACCTGGCACAGCTCTAGTTTCCATTGGACTGATAGCAGATAGGCTTTCCGTTTCCCAGTGTCCAAGTATCAGGCCATTCATGACTTCTTCTAGTACGCTTAACGGCCTATAATTAACAGGAACATAATAAACTAATAAGTATTTTGTTATGCGAAATAAAGCGATCTATTAAACAAAAAATCCGGTGATGTTTGTTATTACTCGTCTGACCATCTCCCTCTTCCAGCTGGAGCGGAGCCTGACCGCTGGCCACTAGATGCCACTGTTGTATAAGATCATGCTGGGCATAATGGCTTAGACAATAACTACTTTGAGAACATGTATGTGTATAATTAGGAGTCATCAATGTCTTTCTTTTAAAATAAAATAAGTTTACCATATCTAATTAGATATTTCTTATGAGATAGATTTCATTCTAATTGGGTAAAGCTATGCTACTAGTTTAAAATACAGCAAAGGATGTATTTGTATTCACTTTCACAGTTTCCATATTTTTTTAGTCCTTGCAATAAATGGATCTGATTACACCTTTTAAATCAATGTTCTCTCAAACTGGTATGACATAAATTATTGTTCTGTCATTGTGATTTTACTGTCATTGTTTTCAGCGTGTTAGGGTTTTTAAGTGATATTTCTCGTAATCTCATTCTGTCTTTCCTTATCCTCCTGATTGTGATCTTGAATCTGCATGTTTTTTCCATCCAAACTGAAGTAATCTATTTAAAGAGCCAACAGTTGCCACCAAGCATGACTCCAGCTTGACCATAACAGCACAGGCTTTCCAGCAGCAGTGAGCTCAGTAATCCCCAGCTAATGAGCCAGAGCTCCAACATGTCTGTTGTGCAAGGGGTTTCTTTAAAAGCTCAAATTTCCTGTAACTGACTGTTTCCAATGGAAAATCTAGATTTTTAAGATGTCAGACTACATTCAACCAGGGTAAAATTCAAATCCAGTGCTTTTCTGTATGGAAAATAAATGCCTTTAAGCTTCTGAATGAACTCAGAGGGCACTGGCTAGTCAGTGTCACACCTGACGTGGGCAAGGCTTTTACCCCTTCCCACAGCAATTTCATTAGTGCCTGAATTTGCTTCACCAGGTGAGTTTGAATTTTTCCACCAAAATGTTTTGTTAATGCAAGTACTATGATCATTTTCCAGTTCTTTCAGATCTGTGGGAGTTTCAATACAAGTGGTCCTCAGATCAGATCTGGTGATGCCAGGCTGGAACATTGACCACTTCCACCTTGTGAATATTCCTGTCAGGCTGTTCCTGCCCCTGTCAGACACATAAGCCACTCCTAACTGTGTTTCCCAATTATGATGAGAACTTGTCTATTAAGTCTGGATGGCATCTTTTAAGTTATTTTAAATTATCTTCTGAAAAGAGCTACTCCCGCAACAAAACAATGGTGAGGTCATTTTAGAATACTTTTCAAATTGTGGTTTATAACTGCATTACACCTCAGAAATAGCTTGTCTATCTGTCGCAGTGTGCACAGCTTTCTCTGCTATCCCCATGCCCTGTATACAAAATTATGGATTATTATACAAAAGTTGTACCTCTGTCTTATTTATTGCGGTGTTGGTTCCTAAGTAAAGGAGCTCAACAATTATTTCATCTGGCTGAAAATGTGCTTGAAAATTATGTATTTCAGCAAAAAGTTTTCAACAGGCTCTATTTCTGAAGTTAAAGTACTTCAATTCCCAATGACCAAATTCATTAAAATATAAATTAGCCAAAAGAAACAGATGAATCACAATGGTATATTTGCATATCATCTATTTGGTGTGAATATAACAGTTTCTTCATGTAGACTAACAACAATTGCAATCTTCACAACCACATTGTTGAGTAAATGACTGTGGGGTGAATGAGAAAACAAAGAGTACAAGGACAAAAATTATTTCTGCTGAATGGGAAAGAATACTACAGAATTAAAACCTGTGTTAAACCAGTTTTCTCCACTACGACATATCTTAGCCTAATCAATTAGCATAGGAGGTTTATGACTGTCTCAGTATTCTAATAATACACATGAATTTAAGAAAATGTCATGTTTCGATTGTATTTTCAGAAATGTAGATAATTAGTGATTATTGCAACAAGGGTGAATATCATCTAAGAAATAAAGGTGAAGGGTGATCAGGCTGGATGGAATGGGAATATCTTATCTCAGGGGAGTTAAATGATCCACCTGCAGTAAGACCTTTGCATCTACAAAAGGTAGCAACAAAAATTTCTCATAAAATTTGACTCGTTGTTCTGTAAATAATATATCCGAGACTCCAATACAGAGCATCTTGTCAATTCCTTTTAATAAATGAAGCTGAACTGATACAGCAGCTTGTGTAGCTCCTCTGATCTGTACCAGTTCTCTATGCCTTCATGTGTATTTCTGTGAATTGCTGATGCACTTGGCCAGTGAGTTTTCTGTGACTTCAAAGCCAAGCCTTTCACTTTGCCTTGTATAAAACATGCCCAGAAGCTGGGTGGTGAAAAAATAAGTAGGGAGAAAAATATTGATTTTAGATTTTAGGATAATCTTAAGAAAAAATTTTCAGAAATAATGGGGGAGGGGACCTTTTTTCTTAATTTTTGATTTCTTATTTGTTGCAAATACTTCCCTGAAGATTCTTTCATAGCAAAGCGATTAGATCCATATAAATGCAAAAAGTATCTGCAAATATTGCATTTGCAACATCCAGAAGGTGCTATGACACTGGAGGATATAGTCTTAAGAGACACTATTCTACATCTCTTCAGTTATCCAGGGGAAAGGATGAAGAACAGATTGATTATTCTTCAAGAATGACGAGCATCAGGCTCATTGTTGGCTTTTTGGGAAGGCTTATGGTTGACATAGACCACAAACTTGATTAGCTCTAATCTAATTTGTTAGTTTTTGTGATGCAACTCAGTGTGTCATTGTGCAATGCTCTGATGATGTTATGTTAGGAGGACAGTCAAAAGAGCCAAATAGTCCCTGATTTATGCCCCTTTTAGAAGTGAATAAGACATTTTGAATCCTATAGGTCAATAGACCTTTATATTGCTAAATCACCTAGAGTATTTGTGAAAAAATATGATGTTTAATACAGTCCCATCTTTCTAAACACTTTAAAGGGTCATCCCAGCGTTTCCAGATAAATTTGGAGACAAATAAAAAATGAGGAGCTGCTGAGCTCAGCTTCAAACTGAGAAACAATAAATCACAAGTGATGTGAAAAAAACAAAGTTCCATGACTAAAGATTTTCATACAATGCAATTTTACTGCATTATCATATCCCACAAGTTCTTCAGTCACATGAAAACCTGAAGGATCTAAGTAACCTAAGTGTGACTTTTGCTACTCTTCAGGAAAATGGTTCAATAACTCATTGACCTCCAACTGCTTAAACTTGTCTTAAATATCTTCCTCCTTCTACTTGGTATGGTCAAATTTCTCATAAGTGGAAGAATTTTTAATACTCAACTGGGTAGCATTTGAAATCAGCCTGAAATAGATAATTTTAAAGGAGTTTTATAAACTTCATTTTTACCGAGTGCAAAGAAATGGGGGAAAAAAGTATTGCAAATGAGTAATTTTCAAGGAACTGGGAGGAAGAGACACCATTATGTAAAGGAATGTTTAGTATCAAAGCATATAAATAGCTTTAGCTGACAGCGGAACAATAACTTCAACATTTCACATATCATTCTCAAATTTTAATAGAAAAGGAAGCTACAAAAAGGAAGGTAGATTTGTTCCATTCTGAAAATAAGAAAGGCTGGTGTAACTGTGGTTTTAAAGTGTTTTTCAGACATGCTCAACTTTTGATTTCAGTGTTTTTAATCCTGATTTGCACTAACAAAAACTAGGTGCAAATGAGTGCTGATAAGTCTGTACTGAAGTTAAAGGAATAGTTAGAAATGTCCATGAATATTCATTTAAATTCAGAAATGAACTCCAAATTGATCATGCCTATGACTCTTTGTGAATTTGCTCTCTATGAGCATACAGGCACTTGAAATTAACTTTCATGAACATTTGCAAAAGCAAATTTTCAATTAGATATTTCAGATACTTGCAGAAAATAATTTTTCAGTGATATATTTAATTGTGAGATTTGAATTTCACATCATGCTGCCTGATATTTGCGATCTATTCTGTGGGACTGCATATCTGAAGGCCTTCAGGAAGGTTTTTGCTGGATGAAACACTTTGGACAACTTTTACCTTGTGAATTGTAGGATTCATCAAGAAGAAACAAAGTAGAACATACAAGAAACTGCGCAGATTTCAAATTTCCATTTGAGGATTTTTTAAAAATATTCTTACTAAGGAATACACTAGAAGTGACAGTTTGGCAATCTTCGTATCAGAAGAAACCAACATGAGCAGGTGAGCTGGGAGGATGGGATGTGGCCTGCTTGGCACATGTACAGTTGTATTCCTAGAATGAAGGAGAAGAAGGAAGGATGTGTGGCCCCTCGATGGACCCAGCGGGATCAGTTCTGGCCTGAGCTGCAAAGCATGGGGAGGCTGAGAGCAGAAGCCACTGGCAGAGGTGCTCACAGGACCCCATGGGCTGCCCCAGAGAAGGTGAGCTCATCCACCTTGAGTGAAGGAAAGGGGCTACTCAGGGTGAACAGCCTGAGTGACGTTTGGACTGTTACTAGGCAGCCCACTGTGCTTCTGATCTTGCAGGGGCTGAGATGTCCTCATCAGTAACTGCAGTGTAGAAATGTGCTTTTAAATTTTAGGTTTTGTTCTGTCAGTTTATCCAGTGTTGTGTGCAAGAGTCTAACCACTTATTTTGCAGGATTAATTGTGTCCTGGTTTCATCTTGTACTTTGACAAGTGAAAGGCACATTCCCTATGGCTGATGCAGGGTGCTTTCTGGCTGATGGAGCAGAGAACTGTACACACTGTTACACAGGTAGTCCCTCAGAGCATAGAAGTGGTTTCCCACCTAGATACTAGAGTCAGCTTGTGGGCAGGTAATGGGCAGTGCTAGGTCGGTCTCCCTCGGCAGGCACAGCTGGTCTCTAAAAAGCAGCAGGTGAGAAGTTGTTTATGATGCATAAGGTACCATAAGTGGGTCCTATAACTCAAAAAAAATTGAATCAGGTTTCTGAAACTGAGACAACTAAATTATTTAGCATGAGGAGTCTTTGTTTGCAAAGGTGCTGAGTACCTTGAATCCCATGTTCAAATATTCCGCAAGCTAAAATACTGTTTATTGTAAGAAATTCATGAGTTATTTAAAGCCAAGGATTATTTGAGGAGTTTTCCAGGTGATTTGTAGATCATTTAAAACAAGAAAAAAAGAGTGAATAAATTATTATGTTACATATTGCTTCTTCATCTCTGGTTTGGATAGTGAGGGAATCCAGCCTGAATGCCTAGAAGGCATACATGCCAAGGATTGGATTTCCTGTGTAAAAGCTATACAATGTGATAACACAGTTGTACTGCATATTCAGTTTTGATATGTAACCTTTTAAATAAATTGGAATACTCTTTGTGCCTATACTGGCACACACACAGATCATAAACAATAATTTTGTAAAGGTCATTTCCTCACTAAGCGCTTGAGCTCATGGCAAGAGCAGCATAGGGCTATTCAAGGACCTTTATGCTTCTATTTTTTGGTGACTGTTAATATTTTTGCAGTTTTGAAGCTCTGTTTAACATAAAGACACTGTAGTCTCTCATGCCATGGGTCTGCCTGCGCAACCCTGTGCTGTGGAGCCCTGGGCTGCCCTCCTGTGCTGTGGGGCTGGCAGTGAGTGCCCACACTGGCTGCACGGCTGGGGTTACTCGAGGAGGCAGTGCGATGCAGAATGCCCGAGGCTGGCAGCATTCCTCCTGCTGCGAATGAGGGGGAGCACAGCAAGATCCAAACTGTGTAGGCTGCTGACCTTTTGTGTCAGTAGCATCTCAAAACAACTAGGTATCAAGAATCTGGGCAATACATGAGCCAACAGTGGCTAAGGGACCTGCACAAGGCGAGAGGTACCAGATGCTTGCCAAGCTCAGTCCAGCTGCATAGCACATTGCTCAGATTTTCCTTCTGCTGCCTTCTAAGGTGCTAATGAAGTTGTTGGCTGAATCATTTTATTTTGGTCCAGTGGAAAACTTGTTCTCTTGCTCTTTTGTGTCTCCAGCAAAATGCTTTGTCTCTGAGGAAATTTTTGGAAGCTCATAATCCATCCAACCAACATTAAAACCACATATATCTGCTGGTCTTTAGAAACAAAGGCACATTTTGTTAGAAACTCCCTTTACATTATAGGCTGTTCTTCTTTCTTGTGACTGACAAGATAGCCTAAATCAATATCCTTTTATTTTCAGACCTCTATTATTTTGAAGAAATCCACATCTGTCTTGCTGACAGTGTAGGGGAAAGTTATTCACCACTGTAGCAGCATTAGAGAACACTCTCAGCAAGGTAAGTAGGGTCTATTTGGTGTCATTAAAGTAGCCCCTATCCTGTGGATGTGTATGGTATTTGGGGGACTCTGCCTCTGAGGAGAGTTGAGCAGGAGACTGAGGTGGTGGGTTTTAACTCCTAGAAGATGTTTTCTCTCCAATGCTGCCTGGTGGTGTAAAGCCACTGTGGGTCATAGGAAGAACAGGATGTTTGTAAGTATATTGGCAATACACAGAGGTGTCATAACTAGCAAACACCACAGTGCGCCAGGAGAAAGGATGCCTCATGTTGCAGACATGGCCTCTCTAGCAGGAAGAGGTTTATGCTGCCTGCCACAGGAGGTGGCTCGGCTCATCCATCTGCTTGTGGGGACATTACCATGCCTGCTCTGCTGCAGGTGGAATGCCTCCATCACAGACACAGCACTGTGCAGAGCTGGAGCCAGAGCTGGGGTGATAGGCCAGGTACCCCCAGCTTCTGCTGCTGGCATCTGTGCTGTTGTGGTGTTTATTCAATACCTAGGAATTTTATTTAAGATTATTTCACTTCTTTCTATGTAAAAGGTCCTCAAATGTATGAGTCAATGCTTTGATTTTCTCTTCTGTGGAAGACCCATGCCTAGCACCTGTCTGTGATCTTGGGGAAGTTACATGAACTCAACAACAGAGATATGACAGCCTGAAAGTTTAAATTACCCATATGTCTCTTATCCTGGAAAATCTCTTCACTATTTCTGTGGCAAGACAGTAAAAATCCCAAATTTATTTCCCAAATTTAACGTATCACTGAGAGTTTGTTGCTAGCCCCTCCTGCATGAGCATGGACTATTAATCTATTAATAGATTGTCTATTTTATGAGATTCTTAATAAGTCACCTAAATTTTAACACATTTACATGACATAATTTTAAGGAAGGTCATAACATTATAAAAGTATGTATTTGTACTTGTTCTACATCACTCCACACACTGTAACTATTTTTCTCCTCAAGCTGGTACATTGTAGCTTACTTCTTTAGCAGCATTTGTCTGACCTTCCTTACCTTCCTCTGTTTCCTGATCAAAAAGAGTTTTTGGAAAGATACTACACAGTCTTCCCAGAAAAGGGATAGAACTTCAATCTCATAATAAGGAAGAAAAGATGTAATTTCCCTTGTGATTGATAAGCATAATTTGTAAATGAACTGCTTTGTGGAATTGTGAAAAATGGTTGGAGCAGTTAAAAAATGAATTGAATATAGAGGAAATAGATTCCCATAAGAAAGAATATATATTTGTAAATGCAGAATACAAAATTATTTTTAGACATTAAATTAACAAATCAATTTGGCTGACATTACCTTCAATTTACGTAGAAACCATCTTTCACATTTGCCATGTAGACAATTTTCTATGTTCTGCTGTGATTGAGGGAAAAACAAAGCATATGAGTCCTTTAAGGCAAGAGGAAAACATCCCAAAAGTCATTTTAACTGATTCCAAGAGTTGTGCAGCAGGCAGAGATTCAGGGAATGACAACGGCATGCAGAGAGGGAGGCAGCGATGCCAGGGAAACAGCTGGTGTCTGAAAAGCCCAGTTTGCCATTCCCGTTAATGCTCGGCATGGAGGCTGGGGTGGAGCCATTTGCTGCTCAGGCCAGGCTCTAGCAAGGGTACTGCTGTGGAGATGCTGGTCTGAAAATCATGGCTTGTGAGTCCCCAAGCAGCTGGGATCGAGTACAGCAAAACTTAACTCCTAACTCCGTGCTGCCATGAACACTTGGAAAACCAGTTCCTTACTTGACCAGGTGGACTCATTGGGAATGACTGCACTAAGGAAAGGTCTCTGGGGTGGACTTGTTTCAGTTCTGCTCACATGGTAGACATTGCTCCTAGACTATGTAGGCACATGCTGGCCCATCTGTCCTTCTGGCTCTTCTATCACAAGACGGAAGCAAATTTTCAAATTTGTGGCCCTTTGTTTCTCTAATTCTTTCTAAACACCCCAAAGCTGAACAGCTGGTGAAAGCTAAGTGTATTTAAGGCACCCACCAGTGCCACAAATAAACCACAGCATGGTTACATTATGTCATAACAGTGTCCAGAGCGTTTCCTATGCAGGAGGACCTAGGGGAACATCTAGGTAGATGCAGCTAATTTGCACAAGTGGAGTCCAGCTCAAGAGACCCACCAAACATCTGGGAACAGCCATAGGCTGGTGTAGAGGCTGGGGATAGTGACTGTCTGACTCCTCCTCTTCCCTCTGTGTCCTTCCCCATCTTCTTAGTGAGGAGGTTAAGAAACACACATTTACTCTTCCTAGATCAAACTGTAACTAGTGCATAATGAGACATGCTAGTATTCTTTCTATCTGCTCAGGCACATAAAATACTCAGCAAGTTTTTTCAGGCTCAAAAACTCACTGAGTTGAGCTTTGCATGGTGACACTATGTGACCAAAAGCAAAGTGTAAACAAGCCTAAAATTCAGCACCTCAATTTAACTCCCTATTGTTGGGACATTTCAGACAGACGATAGAGAATGATACATGACTCCAAAGTACCATATATGTATAAAAAGTCTAATAAATATTTCTGATTTCTTCCACAAGCATTTTTTTTAAAAAAACCCAACTTTAGCAACTCTGCTGTTGTGTTCTGACATTGAAGCTCAGCAGCAAATTATGTGAAATTGGCCATTCACATGAACTGTGGCCAAGGGAAGGGAAGGATAGTGTGAAGATATTAGGAAGAGAAAAGCAGAAAAATAGGTTGCCCATTCTCCTTTCTCTCATTTCTTGCACAGTTTGGCAGAGAGTTCGGGAAGGGGCTTTTCGCCTCTTCAGGGAGAGACATAAACTTGGACCACACATTCTCAAACACTGCCAGCTTGTCATTCAGCTCATGCATTCAAGATGTTGCATATTAATAGCACTCCCTGATGGCTGGTGGATAGGGTCTCTCCACCTATACAAAATAAGCCTCTTGGCACAAAAAAATACAAAAGAGGCCTGTACAGGGAAAAAAATGCACTTGAGAACTGGTTTGGAGAAACTCTGCACAGATGCTCATGTGCAGATGCATATTTCAGATGTTTTTTTTGCTGATTAGCATGCAGCAAACTCACCTGTTTTGCTGCCTAGAGGAGTCACAGCAGACATGGAGAAACACCTGTGTGAGTTCAGTTCTGTCTCCCTGTAAATATGATTTTCACAGCAACCTTTTTCAATTGCCCTTCTGTGTAGTCACTGATACCCTTTTCAATCACTCTCTTGGAAATGCCTAAGCTAGCAAACACAGAAGAGTACTTCGGGGTGAAGACAAAACATGAACACTGCAGGGAGCTGCATGTTGGGAAGGGAAGAAGGGAATGGGTGGATGGACTGGTTGCACCAACCCTTACTGTACTAGTGCATTGGGGGTGCATTGGGAATGCTCTGACCGAATGGGTTCTGGCATTGCTGAGATAGGAGGATTTGCTTGCAGGACCTGGGCAAGAACCTAGCATTTGTGATGTGCAAATGATCTGGCACTTGGCTCACTTGTAGATTTATCTGAGGTCTGGTTATGGGATCCAAGAAAATGAGCCAGGCTGCTTCCCCCCATCCCCTGCAGTGTGCTGGTTTACATGTCTGTTCTTCTCACACTGAGCTCTACGGGCAGATCCTACATAAACATGGAGAATAGATTTCCTTTGTGGTCTGCTCCATTGTAGTTTACTCCAATGGCAGGAAGCACAGCTCAGTTCTAAGCATGTGTTTTGTAAAAATGAGCCTCAGGAGGAGAAGGTGGATAGATGGTTGCTTATACATGTGTTGGTATCTGATGCAATCCTCAGTGTGAGCCACGTTTTTCTGGATATTTCAGCATATAACTGAAAATGACACATGAGCAGTCCAAGCTATTTTCAGAACTGACAGCTTTCCTTTTCACTCCAACAATTGCTCTTCAATACACTAGAGTATGTAAAGTGCTTCAATAAACTTTTAATTAGGAGTAGGAGTGGAACTAGGGGAAAACTTTAGGCAAAACAAGAACTGACCTCAGCTCCTACCTGTTTTGCAGGTTTTTTGTTAAATTTATGACAGAAACAACACACTGTGGCATTTGTTGGTTTCTGGCAAGGCTTTTTAGAAGGGGTCTTTTTCAGCAGTCCTGAAACAGCCTAAGAAAGGGTGGTTGTATGATTTCTGACCCAGGAAAGACCCAGCAGAAATCTGTTCTAATGGGAGTCATGGACTAAAGCAGTCTGGATATATTTTGATCTGAGCTCACAGGTACCTCTCTAAACCAATATATTCAAAATGTTTGAGGTTTTAAAAAAGCTTAAAATCTTCTCAGATCCTTACAACAAAGAACAGATTACAAGCAGAAGTCTCCAGATAAATCTGAGATGGATTTTGCTGCAGTGGCTCTTTCATACTGTTTGACTGAAGTCTGCTGACTGACACCAGGAACGCAAATATGTGGTGGAAGGGGTCTTGACTTTTTCTTAAGCTGTCCAAAGCAATTAGGAGTCTGAGGTGTGGTGGTGTATTTCCTAGAAACTTAATTTCTTTCTATTACCCTCCTGACAGAAGTAACCAATCTCTTTGGAGCTTGCAAAGGAAGGTACATCCCACAGAGCTAATGCTGTGTGCAATACTTTTAGAAAGGTATGTTTAACAAAAGGTGCATTCTACATGCACTGCAAATGTCATTACTATTCTTTAATTTCTACTCCAGTCCTGCATCTGTTTAAGATAGTGTCAAAGACAGTAATCTCACCAGACAGATACAAAATACAAAACTGAAATTACGTTGCTCAATTATTTTGTTTACTAGTGGTGTTAAGGTACTGTTTTTGTCTGAATCATGCAGAGGAGCTATGATTTTTGCCTTTAAACTCGTCTGAAAATGCAGCCATTTAGCATCAGTACCTATTTCTTTCCAGATTACGTTATATGCATGAGTTTGATAGGAATCACCATGGTGAGGAAAGGATAATGGAATTTCAGGTAAGAGTTCTTCATAATGAATTCATTCCTTACACCATGTTAACACCCACCCCTGGAATTAAGGACCTTTGTAACACAATGCAACCATTTACTAGACATCACAAAACACCAATTATAGAATTTGACTGAAATAGGCTGCCAAATCCTCTGTCCCTGATAAAAGAAGAGTAGGTATAGTCATGCCAGCACATTTTAACTCCTTCCTAAAAATTAACTTGGGTCCTTTGTGTACTTCCTTGGTGATACAGTAGATTGACTGCCATGTTATGTATGACATGAAATGTAAAATAAAAAAGGAGTAAGTTATGAATAGTTGTGAATATGAACTCAGTTTGGATCATTTTTATTTAAATAAATAAAGCAGATTGTAAACTTTGAGAATCTCCTTATTTATGCAAGGAAAAATGAGAGAGAGTTGGCTTCTATATTGTATATTTAGCTTGATAAAAGGAAGCCAGCCTGGGAGAAGCATGCAACTGAGGTTCCTCTGCTGTTATTTTATAAAAGCACAATTATATGTCAGTACTTTACAAAGAACTCTTAAATCCTTAGACTGAATCTTGTCTGGTTTTGCTGGTAGCAGAGTACCGAACTAAGCAGAACTGAGCAGGATCTGACTTTCCATCACAGACAGTTAATAATTAAATCAAACATTATATTCAACAATAGAACATATGCATCAGCTTCTTTCAAATTGCATTTCCTTCCTGTTAGATCCATTAGTGTAAACCAGACTGCCTTTAGAAAACCCCTTATTGCTGCTGTCTTTCAGCACAGTTCCTGAAATGGATAATGTGGTGCATATTATGGGCAATTACACAGAACTCCCTAGTGACAGGGTTTTAGAGTTTCAGAATAAAACAGCTGGAACTACAGGGCTGTAAACTAATCGGAAAAAGAGACAATAGTAAGACATTTAATGCACATTGTTAGAACATGGACAAAGACTAGATATGAAATATTGCATATCACTATACCTACTGTATTGCACACCATCTTTGCTGCAAAATCCTGTTTAACTCTCAAAAGACAAGGCAGTCAAAAGCCAAAGATTTTGCCATGAACAAATGCATGCATGGCTATATAACCTGAGCTAATTGGAAACATTAAAGGAAGAAGCCTTGATCCAGAGCTCTGGTTTTCACTTAATGTCAGTGGAGTTTGAATCAAATCCAGAACTCTATTATAAAACGATAATTTATTAACAAATGCATAATGAATACATACCTAGATATGCTAAGAAACTATGTCTCCATCCCTCTTTTACTGTTTCAATACACTCTGCAAATTTAGCATTTGGGTTGCAAAAATTGCATTTGCTCTTGGATATATCAAGACTACTGCCACAATGCATAGTGTTTGATCCTCCATCAGTTTAAATTGATGGCAAAGCTTCCATTAATTTTAGCAATACAGAAGCGAATTTTTAGAATAGCACATGCATCATTTGAAAGCACAATGACCGTGATTACATGTGTAATCACAGTAATTGTGCACACAATTACTGGTTGGGTATCTAACTGCCTTTCAAAAATCAGTTGCTCTACTTGCATGTATACTCACAGCAGTCGCTTGTGCGAATACAGTGCAGACCAGAGCATCCCTACCTCCGTGCTCGCCACTGAAATACTAGAGGAGGGCTGTGTCTGTGGCAGTAGGTATGTGGGATAGAGAAGCACATGCTTATGCTGTGGTGATCTGAACAATAAATAAGAAAGGAAGAGAAATGGTTGCAGTGTCTCTTTGGGTAAGTAAAAATGTGAAATTACTTCAACTAATTTTTCAAAAGGACAGAGACTGATTTTCACCAGCTCCTGTCTTGTGAGCCTTCTTATCAGCAGGGTCCAGCAGGCATCAGCACATTAGTGTTCTATAGTGCTATGGCAAATTTATCAAATAATGTATCAAATAACAGCACTGTACTAGAATAAAATAAAAAACAAAAATTGAAACCAAACAGGACAACACTGAGTAAGATTTTACAGCTTAAAAAATTCAGAAGGCAATTAAAGTTTCAACATAGTGTGCAGTGTATTTCTTGCAGTGCAAAACCCAAAAACCAGCTGCTGTGGCTTGCTCTAGTTTAAAAGGTGACTCTTTTTGCTCAGAAGGTTTACTTCTATAGCTAAAGAGGTATAAAAAAGCACATCCTCCTTAGATAGTGATAAGGCATACAGATCCATCCTTTTTCTCAGCAAAATGGTAGTAGGAGAAAATCTGACACAAACCATTTTATTCATTTGTCCCTCACAGTCCTGTCTTCCCTCTTTCCCCGGGGCGCAATGAGTGTGATTTGCTTTTCTGGTAACAGCTTTATGACCCCGCAGCTGAGGGGATGAAGGGGCTGGACAGGCTGGACCTGTCTGCCTGGTGTGTGCTTCTCCTGAGGGGTCTGTGCAGGGAAAGTTGGGCCATGAGTCAACATGAGGAAAAGCAGATGTCAGCTAACAGCCAGAAAACACCCTCTTCCTAGGCAGAAATGGGCCCTGTTCCAGGGGATGGGAGTGCTGGGGTTGTGTTAGGCTAAGAGGTAGCACAGCCTCTCTAGGAGCCACCTTTGCCATGCACTGACAGCTGAAGGCACTTGCTCCAAGGAACTGGGATAGGACAGGAACCCGTGGCTTGTGAGCACGGGCTCCCCAGCAGCCCTGACCCTGATGTGAAATGTAGCTGTCTTCCCATATGAAAGAATCAAAAAAATTACTATGAATGAAAAACTAACTTTTTCCAAGGCTGCCTGTCAATGCAGGAGGACGGCTGGGCTGGGGAAGCCTTCAGTGAACTACAGTTTTTATGTTTACCCAGGGGGAGACCCTGTAGAATATGTTGGGGCAGATGTAATGCTTATAAATCACACATACAGTCTAAATCAGATCTGTATATCAAATATCATAATGTTTAACAGTATCTGGGTCTCAACGTCCCTCATTTTAGAGGTGGAAATTTTGAAGCTCAGCCCCATATATGGGATTTTAGTCCTATCAGGGTTTGGGAAACTTGGCCCTGGGCTCTGGTCTACTGAGGAGATAAAAATGAATAGTCTCTGTCAGGCAGAAGAGGGAACAGTGTTCAGACGCTTGAAAATGTTTATTCTGCTACTGGAAAGCTTCAGCACCTTCCTTTCAACAGCATCAGCTTGTGGCTGAGCTCAAGGCTGGGGAGCGTTGTGCTGTTTGCATGGCTGTGCTCCCTGCTTTCTCAGAGCCCGTAGCTGCATCGGCCTGACATGTTTGCAAAACAGCTTTATGTAAGTTAATCCAGATGCTGTGTCCTGTTGTCTCTCCACAAATAACTGTTAAATCATTTTTTAAAACTTTATTCCTTCTTGATTCTCCAGAGCCATCCAGCTGTCATTGCAGCAGATTTTGTTCTTGATTTATTTGCAGTAAATGAGAAGTAACCTCAGCAAATTCTAATCAGAGGGAATTTCAGCTTTCTACATTGCCTTGTGTCTGCAGTCACAGGAGCTGTGATTGTAGACTAAATTCAGGACAGTGTTAAACACTGTCTCTTTTGTAATTAACATCAGAGAGCTGTATGAAGTCTTGAAGCTATGAAATCCAGCAAGTCCTGTAGGAAATGTTTCTTTACACAGATCTGAAGGGTTATTCAAAGAAATTCACCCTAAAAGACAGAGAACTGCTGGGACATGAAGAACATAAAGCTCGGAGGCTGTATGTTGGAGAGAAGTTTCCTCAGAAGCATACATTTAGTCACCTTTGGTGACACATGCTGCCTTGCCTGCCATCCCTGCAAGTGTGGCCTCGTTTTCACTGTTATTGCAACATGTGTCAAGTGAAATGAAAACAGAAATTTGGGAAAGGATATAATTAATCTACTTGTAAACATTAACCTTAAACATCTTCCTAATTATCTCACTAATTTAATCACTGCAGATCTCAAACTTGTTTGTTAAATATTTAATTCTGCAAATTGTTTTTGATACAGAGGTGTGAGGAGCTCTCTCTGAATGTAAGTTACTCTCTAAAACTCTTTGCAAAATCATTGTTATGTTTGCACTTCATGGAACAAACCTTGCTGTCAACAAGACTTTTAATGGAAATCACAAGAAACTGTGCCCTGAGGCTAAGAGATATAGTGTCCTATTATTTAAAAAGCTAATGAACACATTGTGCAGAAAGTAGACCAGGGTGAATTTCTTCCTGCACATCTTCAGATTTAATTCCATGGGAGTCTAGAGTGGAAAGTCCTAGGTTTCCTTGTTTCTTTGGTTGCAGCGCAATTGTACAGTTGTTTCTTATCTATTTGCCTCTTTATTACTTGAGTAACTCAGCAAAATTATGTCCTTGATCTTCAGCCCTTTTTATCAAGTCACTGCTTTGTGCTAAAAGCAATCTAAAAGGTGTTTAGATGCTCCAGTTACAATGGCTCCCAAAGTGGCTCTAATTATTCCTGAGAGGAAGGTTTTGAATTTGGGAGTGTTCATTTGAGAAGATGAAAGCTCCGTGTTCGTCCCCTCCTCCCCGATGGGAAGGGGGCCGTGCTCGCACTGCCTCCTGCAAACACAAACGAGACCCATCAGCAGTGCAAGGCAGGGCCGCGGGAACGCTTCCAATGCTGAGCCTGGGAGAGGAGACAGCCAGGCTGTGAGAGCTGAGGGAAATCCTGGATGGAGTGGACAGCTAAGCCAGGACAAGCTCTGGAGGCTGGGGGCACTTGAATGCTGTGTCCCATGAGAAGGCAGGGGCTCTCAGCTGTGCAGTGCCTCCTCTCCCTTCATCCCTCCTCGAGGACTTCAGCCAGCCCCACATTTCAGGCTGTACCCACATGGTAGTTCTGCAATACTACTTTCTTCATTTTTGTTGTGTATGTCTTCTTAAATGAGGAAGAAGGTGAAAGACTGGGACTGACATTGCGTTTCTGCAGAAGGTGCAGAGGTGTGCTAAATCCAGGTGACGGCTCACAGCAGACCTCTGACAGGAGCCATTTGATTAGTTAGGTGTCCATATACCTAACTGTAGTCCCATACCCATTTGGGATTATATTACTACTTTATCATATATTATTTAGAATGTCATCCTGATTGTCTGTATTTATTGCAAATTTACACACATAATTCATACTGTTTAGTTCAATAAGAAACAAATTTCTGTGAATTTGGCTGAATAAAGCTGTGTTTGTTCTTGTTACTTATCTGAAGTTGCATTATCTCTATGCATTATCTCAATTTCTGGGCATTTTTCCCCTTCATTTATTCCAAAAATTACTTCAATACTAATGAATACTGAAAGACAGCCAAGACAGGGTGAACTTCTGGACAATTTATGCAAACACAACAGATGAGAATAGATTTACTATAAACATGCCAGGCACAAAAGACCTCTTTTTAAATACAGTGATACTGGAAAAGATTTATGGATATTTTCAACAGTTCATTAAAGAGAAAAATATTTTGAAACTATAGGCACTATCCTTTTATCCATTTTTGCCTTCCAGGCTGAGTTGCAAACCTTTGATGTTTTCTTCACCAAAAAATAAAAGTAGTTATGAATTTATTTCTCCCAAGCACTTTCATTTTTGTGTCAATTTACAGTTTTTATTACATTCCTGGCAGTCCAAATTATGGTGTTTGGAGAGCACCTAGAGTCCACAGCTCTGAGTTTTCTGAAAATAAGGATGAAGTTCACTTAATGCTGCTTTCTGGCCACTGTCTTTTTTCTTCACTGTTAGTAATAAAAGGTTAATAAAATCTTTGAATACTTTAACTGCCTGCTAGGCCAACCAGCCAATTAAAGGTTATTCTTATCTAAATGACTGGAAGTCTCTCGAATTGAGAAAGTTAACATGCAATAGCTAGTATCTTGTGGATCAGATTAATAAAAAACAAAGTCTTAGACACGAAAATCGTGTATAATATGGTCCCTGTAGTTGACCAAGATATCAATTCTTACAGCTAGACAGGCGTATACTTAACTGTATGTTCTCAGAGTCTGCTTCTGTGCCCTTAAAAATCAATAGTAAGCCTTGCTTTCAACTTCAGTGCAACTGAGGTTGTTGGCAGTCGATGATTTTCTGAGATCAGTTCAAGATATTGGAATAGTTTCATGGAATTATCAGATTCTTTCTATAACAGTGTTAAACTCATATAAGGAGTAAGGAATTTAAACGTGAAAATATATGCTCTTGCATTGCTTCTTAAAAACAGTTTCTCTTGCCAAATCTCCTATCAAATCAAAACAGTGCACCAAAATGATAGCAGGAAAGATTGTGCAGTGCTTGAAAATCTAATCCTGCATAACTCACTGTGCTGATTATGCCCTCGTTTTTTGAAAAGATGGAGAAAGAACAGATTTGGGTGGAAAATAACAGTTTTCCTTGCAACCTTAGAAGAATATTGAAAATTTTATAGCAGGATCATTTGAGCACTCTGAGAGCCTTCAAAATAAGGCAGGAAGCTTAATAAAGGTTTCATTTTGGAAAATGGATAGATGAAAGTATAATTTTAACAATTTTTACTGGTCTTGCATTCCCATCTTTTTAAAATTAATTTAAGAGCTACAAATCAACACACATTTATAACATAATGAAGTTGGAGATAATCCAAATGCCTTTATAAATAAGAGAGTATAGCTTAAATCATTATTTTTAATGCTTCTTTTTTTTCCCTGTATATGAACAGGTCTGTGCTGGTCTGCATTAATTAAATCTAGGTAGAATTCTAAGGCCAGATCATCATTACTTCTGTGTCGCTGATTTAAATCTGCAGTAAAACATTTCCCCATTTAGTTTGGTGCTTTTGTGTCATATTTCATACACTAGTTGTCTCTTAATTAAATCCATGATGGCCCACCAACACAGACTATTAAAATAACTATACTTTGCACTTGACATATTTATGAGACAGATTCATAAGAGTATAGACTGATACTTGAACTACTCACTGAGAAATGCTAATAAGATTATGATGAAGGTAAGATTAGAACATTCGTCTCCTTTTTGCTTCTCTCTCCTTTTTAGAAATTTATTTTTATAACTGCAATTCACTATTTCTATTCCAGGCTTTGATGTTGTTGTATATACCAACACCATTCTGTGTGGATTTATTGTGGCAATGAAAAGTGGGAAACTGCTAATTTATATCACACCAGTAAAGTGCATAACTATTGTGTTCCTTGAAGTACGAATGTTTGCAGACATCTGTAAAAGCTTTGCATGGGATTGACATGTTCAAGATAACACCTTTGGAATTGGGTGATGAAAAATATGGATTCTCATGAAGTGCTGCATTGTTTTACCTTTATTGCCTTACTCCTTCAGAGCTCCTGTTGGTGTAGGGCTGGCTGAGTCTGCCCCTGTACGAGGGAGGAGGCAGCGGCACTGTGCCTGTGACCCCTCACTGCATGTCGCTGTGCCAGGCGGGACATGCCGTGCCCTCCCTGGCTCTGGCACAGCACAATGGCATGTCCTGGGCTGTGCAGTTTGGTCTGTGCAGTTCGACTGTCACTGCAGTGTTAGGAATGGCCTGGCTGCATGGACTCGGTGGTTAAGAGGAATAGGAAAGCAAGCAGACCCACAAGTCATGTGACTTAAAAGGTTGCTTGACATATGGGCTAAGATTTGATCATTTGCCTGTATGGATAGCTTGAAATTACCTTCTTAGTGTAATTTACTGCCAGACTTGCTGACATAATTTGTTTGATAATTTTCTTAATAATTTGGATGTGGAAAGTTCAAGGAACTCCATGTTTGAGAAGAACGTTGCTGGAAGTGAAAGAGCTGAAAAATGAAAATCATCAAGGATTTATCTCATTTTTCAGGACCAAGATGTTCACCTCTTAGGGATCCTTCCTTTCTCTCCTTTTCCCTACTCATATTCTTTCATGGAAGGGCTCCCACTCATCGCTGTGTCAGGGGTCCAGGTGTGGGTACAAATGGAGAGAGCTCTACATACTTGCAGCTTGAAGGCTATTTATTTTATAAGTGGGGCATGTAGAAACCCGTAGCTACATGATGTTCAGATTTTCTGAGGGTAATACATCACTGTGCTTCATCCTAGTATTCTCTATGAGAACAACAAAAGCATCAAATGTTGGGTTTTCATTTAGAAATAAATATAATATTAGAAAGTAAGAATAATAAAGATCTATTAAATATTTCATCTTCTACAGAAATAAACCAGCTACAGTTCAGGGAGCTTCACTAAACACATTAAGTCTAATAAAATCGCCTACACGTACTCCTGACACTAGTAGTAATTAAAATAACTTGTTTCAAAAAACTGGTCCTATACATGAATACTTATTGGCAATTATTTCTAAGTTCTTCAAACCAAAGATAAAGTAATTTGATTCACACACAGTGTTCTTGTAAACATGGTTCATACTGGGTTTTATATGCAGCTTAGGACTGTTAATTGCCATTTTGAGCCTCACAGTAAAATAGAGTTCGATATGTTGCTTTTTCTGAAATATTGAGAAATGTTTGAGAAATGCTTGTCTTAGTCTAATCAACTGTGAATAATTTATTTCTGAGTCCTACTTTTCAGTATAAATGAATCTGACTTTTCTCAGAGCTTCTCAAGTCTAATCAACTTGTTACATTCATTTAATTAAGGAAACGAACTGCAAAGTGTGTGTACCAACAGGCTTTTTTGTTCCGTAAAATTGATATACTTTCATTGTGAATGTGATTGTGACTGTTTATACTGACAGGTGGCCTCTACTAAACAAACTATTTTTTTTCCTACACATATAGGTCAATACAAATAGCATATAAGCTGTTTTCTGAACTGCCTCTTTCCTGGTAGACTCACCACTCAGCTTTCCAAATTCACATAGCTGTAGCTTTCAGGCAGTCCTCATGTCTGGAACGGTTGCAAGTACAGAAGTGTTCCTCCATGCTTCAAAGGGGAGGAAGATGTAATAGAGGCGTGACATACAAGAGTGAGGATAAGGGACTAACTTTTTAGTCACAGCCTGAAAAAGATTATCACAGTAGAATATTAAAACACTGGCACAAGCTTATGGTCAGGATCTGCACACCACAGAGTCACCCACAAAGGGGTGAGCTAAGGTGCTGAGGGAAAGTCCAGTCTGTGTTTTCCAACCTGACATATTTTGTTCTCATTTCTCTGAGAGAGCAGCATCATAGGAAGCAAGTAGCTGGTAAAATAAAAAGCTCTAACATCACATATGCATTTGTCTTAAAAAAGACCCTATATTTATTTGTTAATGAATGTTCAGAAGTCCATCATTCTTCCTATATTTATGTGATATGAGGAACATTTTTTATTAAAAATAGAGAGATACTGTGGGGATTGACACATTATTTTTTTGTCCTTATGCTCAGACGAATTCTTCAGACTCACAGAAAAAATCCTCAACCCTGTTCAATGCTTATGGGTTATAATATAAAAATCGGCAAAACTTGACAGGATGTTTCTTTCCATTAGTTGATTAAAATGGTTAATTGTTGCCTACAGCATCATTACTTTAAATGTATTTTTTTACAAAGAGCAGATGTGCCCATGTCTTGCACTGTTTTTCTTCATGTGGTTTTTGATAAATACTGAAGTGAAATCACTACCTTAGCAGATCCCCCCCTGTGGAATTTCAGAGAGGGAGAGGGAAAAGTGAGGGGCTTGTGGATACTGGTGGGGTGGGTGCTGAGTGGGGACTGGCAGTGAAGGGCAGTGGTGGCAGTGTTCGGGCATGGGGAGTTGTGCAATGGCACTGCAGAGAGTTGGAGGCAAAGTGTACAAACCTGCAAGCACCAAGTGCTCAGAGTAGGAAACCCCCACCCCCTCAAAATCTGGAATTATCTGCTTGGTAATGCTGTATGTCTGCCCTGACAAAGCAAGAAGTGGGATTTGGCATTTTTTCAGACTGACAGTTCTAAAGTTGCAGTTAGAACATGGCAGTGGGAGAGTAGCTGATCCTAAAACACTAAACAAGGTTGCATTACCATGAAATCTTACCTATCCACTGCTGTTACAAAGAAAACTGATAAGTCCAGGTCTTCAAAGATGCGTGTTATAATTCTTTGTTTTCTTGTCCCGTCTGTGTTTGGTAGGGGAGCTGAAATCTCAGTCTTATTTCCAAATCTGGGGGTTGTTTCAAGCTATAGTTATGGTATGATACCTTTCCACCCCCAGCACGATTTCTCTAAGGCACGTTGTCATCTAATGATAATGGGGTCTTTCAGTAGTGAATCACAAGTCATTGGGCATGTGACCTTATGTTCAATAAATATTTATTTGAGAATCATAGGTTAATTAATTTCCATTGTTTCTGTTTTAATTCTATACATGCTTATACTATACAATTAGAGAAAAACACAGAGAACCAGGAGTAAATGTTGCTCATACAAAATGTTTCTATTACTCTTTACTTGTAAAACCATTAATAGATTATTAGGAGATATAAACATAGGAGGCCATGGATCATATTTGCATGTTAATGAAATCCATGAATTATACATTATTTGCTACAGAGAGTACTAGAAACAATATTCCTCCTTTCTAATAGCTATAAAAGCTGGCGGTTTCCTGGAGCACACATCACATCCCCTCTGCAATACCTTCTAATAGAAAGAAAGAAATCCAGCTCTTCAAAGCAATCTCTCACTAAATGAAATAGATTTGTTTGTGTTGCTTTGCAACACACAAGTGTGACAGTTCATTTTAAACAAAATAGTTTTAATAATGTCATTACTAATATATATTTGGTCATCTCTCTGAAAAATGTTGTTTTAATAGGAATGTTTCATTTTAATAAATGGCAGAAGGGGCAAGCTGCCCTGAGTCAGCAGGAAGTGGATATACACCAGAGAACAGGCTGATTGTGTTAGATTCATCCAGAACATTGAACAGCACACAGACAGTCCAAGAAAAAGCAACTGGCTGTATTCAAATGATTAGTCTTACTGCTATGCTGTAGCACAGATTCACACATTCTTCTATTATTCCTTGACCTTCTGCCAAAAACTCCCACTTGAAGTAATAATTAGAATTAGTGTTTCCAGTGCATGCTTCCATCTTCTTAACAAACAGTAATGAAATGTGGCTTTTACAAAATATGCAGTTAATTAAACTTTTTTTTTAAACATTGTTTGATTAATACAGTTCCCCTGTGCTAGCCCCTCATTATGCCTGACTATCCCTACCTGGGGTTGGTGAATTAGAAGAAAAGCACCATCAGTCGGATAAGTGAAATTTCAGAATTTTGCACTTTAAAATTGCTTGTGGTGTTGAGGTTTTTTCCTTCTGGTTTTGTCTCTCTCTTGAAATAAACTGGAAAGATAGCCATTATTTGTAATCCTGTTTTTTTAATTTGAAGACAGTATGTGTATTATATAACTACTCTACAAATACCCTCAGCATGAATATGAAGAACACATATATCAAGTGCTACAAGATTATAAGTGGATTTCTAGGGAAGCTTTTTGAAAAGGTGTCTCAGTACTGTATTGCTTAATAACACTATGCAAATAGATATTCTGATTTCATTTTTTAAAATATTATTTCATGCTTTTTTACTGTCTGCCTTAATTATCCAAATGTTGAACAAGTATAGTCTTTTGATTGATGAGTTCCACCCCTTTACCCACACCCCTGCAGATATGAGGCTCCACACTTTAGTACCATAAATCACTGTGATTGTATAACTTAACTACTGTATGATCAGAGATCACATGCAGTGTTAGCCTGGATATGCATTCATCCTCCGTTATGAATGTTTTAGGGCTAAATTTATTCTACATGTTTGGAGAAATACAAGTTTCTTCACTTAAGAAAGCAATGCATTTTAAATAAGCAATTCTTGCCACAACTGGAAATAATCACAAAAGTCTTCTATTTGCAAGTTTCATTAATGTGAGTTATTTCATCACTTTAGGAGAAATCCTTTCAGAGGAAAACAACAATTAAACTCCTCCCCCCAGGCTTTGACAGCTAAGAATCTATGGATCAGCCATTTTAGTAATTAACCACAATTCCTCTGATTTGTGAATTTCCAGATGATGAGGCAGGAAGCAAGTTACATCTTGGAGAAATTGCCCTCTGGAGAGAGGAAAAACTATTGCGAGGTTGACAGCACAACCTTGTACCAGCACGGTTTCCCTTCCCCAGTGGTTCAAGGAGTTCCAAGCACCCTCCTGTAAATCATCAGCTCACATCTATTTATTATCTTCCAGCCCAGTGCACAACACTATCTGTTACACACGGATACCAGCAATATTACAAGGTGGACTCAAGGGATAAGAGACAGCAAACCCTGCACACCTCCTATGCCTGAATCACACCTGCTATAAAGTCAGATTCTGTTCATAAAGTGCATACTGTTGTTAGAAATAAAACAATATGAACTATTGTGATTCAGAGTTGGTTTTTTTTAGTGTTTCTCCAATATGCTTGATCTTATCATCTTGATATCTTTGTGTTATACAGAGACAAAATTTATCTGCATAGCAATGGACAGAATATCTATAAAAATATTGCTATTCATTCAATGATTGTTGTTGTATTTGGAGTGAGGCACTAGCCTAACTCTGTGATGCTTGTCCTGGAATATCAATAAATAAATCATAAAAGCCAATGCTTCAAATATTGAAAAATTCACACTTCAAACTGTGTTTTGAACTATACTGAGAGCAATGCCTCAGATTGTCCTTTTGCTTTATATGAACAGAGGAAATTCAAAGTAGGAGGAACTCTCTCCTGGGATTTGGCACAAGGGAGTGCCACAAACCATCAGCCTTCCTGTCTCTGCTGTGCCAACGAAGCCTCTCCTGGGATGTACCATGAGGAGCAGACAGTGTGTCTGGGGAGTTAATGTGGCTTCAGATGAAATTATCTCCTGCAGAATTCATTTTGCCTGTTGGTTTTGTGGATGCAAAGGAGCTGGGCAGTGGAGAGGAGCCAGGCCATAGCAGGGCAGATGAAGGCTCAGAGAAAAGTAGAAGCATCCCCCTATGACTCTGTTGGGTTAAGTGGAGTTCCTTGCACCACAGACTTAAGGTGCTGGTGAAAATGGGACATCACAACTCTTTATCCTTCGATCTGGGGTCTGGTATGAACAAACTCACTGAAGTCCCCACCATGTTGCCCACTTCACTTCTCACTTATAACAAATACCTAAATTATATGGTGTGAATGACAGCATTAAAAGGAGAAATGAGGGCAAATGCCCTTCTGAAAAGTACACTCTAGTTCAAGCACAAATGTTTGGGCTAATGCCCAGGTTACAGAATGACTTCCATGGTTTGCGTGGTGCAGTGGACCACTAGGCAATTCTAACAGTTCTTCTTCTTTTGATTTAAAAGCACTGAAATTAGCTGAAAGCTAAAATTAAGAATGGTATTTTGTAGCAATTGTAAATGCAAAGCTAGACTAGCACTGGAAGTTGCTCAGGTACATATATTCAAAGACGAGAAGAAAAAGCACTGCAGGTATTCCGTGCTTTATCTGATTAGAAAACAGCCTGGCACAGATGTGATTTCTGCTCCATATATCAAACTATGGCAGGCTTTTGCTGCTTCATTATGAAAGCATCTGAAGTAAAATAGGTTTTGGAACATAAAAAATGACAAATTTGGAAAAATATCTATATGCCAGATGGGTGTAGGAAGAATCCTTGTGACAAATATATTATTAAGGGAATATGCATAAGGAAAGAAACTGTGCCCAGTTCTTCCAAGGATGGACAGGCAGGAAGGTAGCGTCTCACTGTGTCTAATGTATTCTCATCTAATCTAAATCTAATTAATTATATTGCATTGCTGACATAAAATCCAGACACTGCACACAACAATGGTCGGCTGCACTGGGGCTTTGGCAGGGCTGGGGATTGCTTTGCCCTCCCTGCTTTTGTTTGCTTTCCTCAGGGACTGCGGGTCAGGGTGACGACATCTCCACCGAGGAAAGGCTAATGCAAACAGACGGGGCTTTAGCTGTGCACCACGGGCAGCATGGCATGAGCTCATCCTCGTCTTCTGCATTACCACACCACGCTGGCCTCCACCAGGGATGCTGCTCGGAGGGGGTTTATTGCAGACCATGGGTGCTCCAGCACGCCTTCTCCTTCTGCACTGTGAAGAAATGGGAGCACTTTGGCAGTGGCTGTCTTACTCCACTGACGCTTTTGGAGCTGAGTCCAGTGTCTCAGAGAAGGGGCCTGGAGTGCCTGGGAAGACAGCTCAGTGCACAGCTCCTGGTGGTTGGCTTTCCAGTGTAGGAAGGGTTGTTGGTATCTGTAGCTCGCCCACCTGGGCTCCCCGGCTCAGAACACGTGGCACTGTGTGGGACAGCACAACCGTGCACAATGTTGGGGGTACATGGTACGGAGAAAAGCCTCTGAGCTCTGATGCCAGAAGGCTCCTGGACAGGCAGTGGGGCTGGGGCCATGCAGCAGGTCTAGTTGTGGGGCAGGACTGATGCAGGGGGACCCTGGAAACTTCAGCTTCGCAGTGTGGGGCCAGTGGGGTCCTTCAGCCCAGGCTGGTGGGGACAGGCACCTCAAGTCTCCACAGATGCCTGAGGAAACATACTGCCCCTTCCTTGTAAGCACGCAAGTCAGTAGTTCAGCTTTAGAGTAAGTAACCCAGAAGGACATGCACACTCTAGCCAGTCTTGTGCCTGGGTGGCTGATCAGGTCTGGTATGGTCTTAATAGCAGCTGGGGGAGCTGCAAGGAGGTACTACACACAGCTGAAAGTAATCTCAGCCTTTGGTTATTCCCAAAGATGGGATACCATACCTGGTTTGGATTCAAGGTGCAAATGATCTAGCCATGATTAATGTGTTCAGAACTGAAATAGAAATAGAGGCAGGGAGGATGGTACAGCAATGGTATCATTTGGCTTCACATAATTTGATTTTACTGATGCCTCATCCACTATCTGATTACTCTTTTCCTATTTAAACCCAGCCAAACCAGGAGGCTTTTGCTCACGGGCTTTTAGTACTATTTTATTTGGCAGTTATGGAATAAAAGAATTTTAGTATTGCCTTAGAATTTCTCCTGACATCTATCACAACCAATCCAGCTCATATGTGGGTGAACTGTGTTTTGATCCAATTATAAAATTCTATTGGAGTCTTGTTACATTCTTATCCCATGTGCATGTTGAAAAATTCAAGAGCAAAAGAAAATTCTACAAAATGTTTCTCATTTACTGTAGGATTGGAGACACAAAACTGCATCACACAGTCATTTGTGGAGGCTAATGGCAAACTAGAAAAACAATGTATTCTTCAGGAAAAAACCCACCCTGTTAATCAGCAGATTTAGATTTAGAAGGAGAATAGTACAATCTGTGTATAGAATGTTGATAGTCTTTTGGGGAAATGCCTTCTTTGTGTTAATTGAAGAAATAAGAACTTTGTTGGTGTTCTTCTAGCAGTCATGATGACAAAGGATCTGCCAATTTGAAGACATTTTTGAGAATGCACAAAAATGACAAATTTGAAGAGAACCCAGACACAAAATGACCAAGGTAACACAGATAATATCCCAATGGTTTATAATGACTATAATGCTTAAAAATGAAACATCTCTATGGCAAAATCTATTATTAAATCAACAACCCATGCACTATTTGATTACCGTGATGGAGAAGTTGATCTGGGATATTTCTGTCTCAACACTTCCACTGTCTTCAGGCTACAAAACATAATAAAAGGAATTAGGTGTCTTCTTTGCTCATTGGCTATGGAAAGCCACTCAGAGGCATAGCTTCACAGACAGAGTGCTGCTCCCAGCAGAGGAAATACACTTACTCCAAAGCTTTCTGGCTCCATCCTGGTGGAATCTTTACACACCTACAATCAGAATCCCCATCCTAAAGTTGTGCGATGAGGGAGGTGCCAGGACCAAGCCAGCAGCCTTGGCCAAGAACAAGTGGCCCTGCAGCCACAGTGACAGGTCCAGGGCCAAGGCTGGAGCTCAGACTTAAGCTAGGAGCGGTTCAGCCACATGGAAAGGCCATCAGCTCCATGAGTTTTGCAAATACTGCTTGCAATCCATCCCTTTTGGATCTGCAGCGATCCTGCCTGCTGCCCCAGCAGCAGATGCTGTATGGCACTGCTGGGATGGACCTCTCTGCCTTACCTGGCTGAGACATGCCCTCCATGTGAACTCCTGAGGCCACTGTGCTCCAAGGCAAACTGGTGCTGGAAGCAGCCAGGACATGTAGGGTGCTGGTCACAGACACTCTGCACTGCTGGCTGGCCATGCTGACATGGTGAAATGCATAGGGAGAGGCTGGAAGGGGAACACCCAGGAACAGTCACCAAAGCTGAGTGATCCAGCCACACACAAGCACAAGAGGGACGCTGCGTGCACATACACTCACAAACTGTGTTAGATCATTCCCAAAGCTGTCTGCTCATGGTTACATCAGTTTTACCTGTCTGTAATTCCAGTAGCTTAATAGTTACTCACATTTTCCTTTTTTCTGAGGGTGCAGACAGGTTATTGGTCTCCAGCTCTGGAATGCCGTCTGTGTTTCTGCGCCCCGTGGGAGGTTGATAAATGTGGCATCTCTCCCCGTGGCTTCCCCCGGTCACTCTGAGCCCCATCATTAAGCTCTGACACAAAAATCTGTTTAGTCACAGAAGCAGATTGCTTCCGTGAAGTGCAGAAATGTAATTTGCCAGTACTTACGCTACAATATTAAACACTAACATGAAGCTCCTTCCCCTTTTCAGTTCTTTATAGCAGAAAATACTTGGTGTGAAATCTTGTTTCTACAAGGGTCAATGATAAAATCTGCAGCAGCGACAGATCAGCTTCTGCCCTTCCTATGGTGAGTGGTTTTATTGGTTTTGCATTTAAAGCTGTTCCAATACATCAGCACTTTCATTGCCAGTCCAGAGCACTCGTACGCTTGCAAGGCTGGTGAAGAGGTCGTCTCCGTACTTCCCTCGCCCCAGCTGTGTCCCATGCAGGACACCCCTTGCTGGGGCTTATTCTCCCGTGGAAATGGACAGCATTTCAGCTCTGAGGCAGAACACACTCCAAGTGCAGCCATAAGCCAACACACCTCACCCCAGGCTCCAGCCCACTGTAGTTAATCATTAAATAATTCCCCTGGTGATGTTATCCAGTGCTGATAAATTACAGATTTCATTGTTTTGCCTGGAGCAGCTTTAAATTGTGTTAATTTCATCAAAGATTGACACTGGCTTTTATTTCCTTTTGCTACTGTTTTGTCCTGTAAAGTCACACCACTACAGACTTCAGATCACTCAAGTAATTGGTACAATAGATTTTTTTCCCCATATTTGGAAAAAAAATATATCATTACCTTTGAAATACCAAGAACTTTGAGATCAATAAAATAGTAATGATAGTGTATTAGGAGAGGAATATTACCACAAATCAAATAGCTTTTAAAACAACTGTATTGTTGACCGTGTTTGTTTTACATGTGATCTCAGAATGATTTCTAATTTTATAGAGCAGTGAATTTATTCCACCTACAATACACGTTTCTGACACAGGGTTTTCTCAAAAACTGAAGATGAAATACATTATACATATTCCTGATGATCCAAACTATCGTTGGTCTGATTCTCTCTTTTGGCAATGGAAAAAATATCTCCAGGTAGTCTTACACTTTTTGGGCAAAAGAAAAGGGCTGTTTTCAAAGTTTGGGGGATCTTGATCAGTTCTTTTATGGCAAATTCCACATCTTTTGGAACAATTATCGTAAGAGTTCAATGTGTATTGAATAAAGCATATGTAAAGTTTTGGAGCTGTAATTTACAACTACAAAATTGATATTAAATAATTTCTGTACCAGCAACAATGTGACACAGTACAATAGCCTGTTCTGGTAAATAAGAGAAGGTTTTGATTGTGCACTATTGTAGCTTCCTGAGCAGAATGTTGAGCTCAACTAGAAAATATTGAATAAAACTTCCTATGCCCTCTGAGGTTCTGTATCACAGCTGGTATTTTTAAGAGAGGCCTCTTTTAATAATTTCTCTAGGGTACCTGGGGTTTGCTTTGGTGGGTTTTTGTATTTATTTTTTTAAACGTGGTATAATGCAGTCCAACCCCCACTTTACTGTAAATGTGGACAGAGATTAATTAAACAATAAATGAGGTAACAGGTCCCTGGAGGTACTAATAGGTATTAATGGTCCTGACCAGCCTCACCTGGGACATTCCACCCCCTCCATGGACTCAGGATTTAAGCTCAGCCCTTACTACAAACATCTCTCTGAACAATGCTGTAGTGTCACTGGTTTCCAGCTCCTGGTCCATGCATCCTGCTGATATGAACTCTGGCCTGTGTATGAATCTCCAAGCTTGGTGACAGAGCTGCCCTGTCAATATGGGCCTGTCTGGCAGTCTGTGGAATGTATCTGTCTTTGACCCTGACCTTCAGATTGACCACTAAGCTCTGCCACCAGACCTATGTCATTGCTGTGAACTCGCCTGATGCTGGGACTTCAGGTTGAAGCTGTCCTGCGTTCCTCATCAGCTGCTATAGGGCTTGCCCTGATACTGCCATCAGTTCCTGTCTCCCTGTCTTGCTGGAAGAAGACAGGAGTTAGTCGAGGTAAAGAAATCTGTTAATAGAGTTTACTTAGTGTGGAGAAACCTGCTCTGCCCCATGTCTCTATCCACTGTTTCTGATTAGAAGATTGAATTTTCTTAGGAGAATAAAAGTTAGTTATGTTTAATATCCCAGGGCAGTTGTTCTGGGATAGCTTTTCTGATCTAGTTTTCCAGACTTTTCCCCAGAAATATGGGGACAAGAGCTGCAGCTCCTCCAGGGATGCAGCTGGTGGAAGCTTGAGCTGACACAGCGCTGCTGCTGCGTTTGTGCTCTCCTTCAATCTCGTGTGCAACCAAAGGGTTTCTGTGGTAATCAGTATTTGCTTGCCTGCCTGACTTTGTGTCTACCTACACTGTGTGCAAACCCAAGCTATTAAAGAATTTCGCAAATGGAAACATGAGCCTCCTGGCATCCATGTCTTTTGTGCAGGCCATGGTAAAAGAAATGGGGTGGTGGTAGTTGGGAGCTGAGAATAAGCTGTATGGTTTGTCTTAGTTTGCTTTCTTTGAGACAGAGTGTTAGGCAATGAGTTGATCAAAATCTCATGGATTGTTTCAGGAGAAGAACTATGTGATTTGTGGCAGGATGAATCAAGGTACAATTCCCCCAAATACTTCTCCTTGATAAACATGCAGCTCTTAAGAAACCTGTGGCACTGTTTCAGACATTTAGAAGAACAACTTACATGTGTAGGCCATTTAAAGAAATGGGATAAATAACACATGTGATGTTGCCTTTCTCCACCATTTAGAAAAAAAAAAAAAAATGGAAAACAGTGTCACTTAACTGGTTTGCCTGTACTTTTGTCTAACACCATATAAGGCTTAAACTAGCTCCAGGGGAAGATGGAAGAAAACTGCCTTTGGGCTTCTAGGCTTACACTCAGTGGAATTACTGCTTGGGCAGATTTTCCAGTTTTTCTCATAAAAATATGAATAAANTTTTTTTTTTTTCTTCCCCCCCCAGATTCTGATAGGGCAAGTTTGAGGGAGAGGCAAAACTGCTATTCTGGATAGGTGCAGTGTTTTCCTTCAGGATATCTACAAGTGAATTTGGGTATGTCTGTTTAAATGCACTATTAGTGTGAAGGTAATAGAAGAATGTGGGCTTCATCCCACAAAGTTGTAGACTGGAGCACTTGCCGAATTAGATTCTTTACATGTGGGGTTAATTGGCATAATCTCTGAATGTTTTTTGTTTCTAACTGCTATACGTAGATTAGCCTACCAGATTAAAAAAACCTGTGGGTCCCGCCAAGCACTTGAGATAATATATTCTCATTTTAAAAGTACTGTTGAATATTTTGAGTAAGGGAAAGAAAGGCATGAAATCAAGACTTTAGAAGCAAAGCAAAAAGTCACAATGTTTGTTTCATGGTACATCTGGGATCTTACCACCGGGATAGGTTTGGGAAGCAGACCTTCCAAATAAAAATAGCAGGATAATAAAACAATAATAGTAAAAAGCAGTAGTGAGGTACTTCAAAAATCTGCATTTTACAGAAGTGTAATCATGATTTAAAAATACAAAAAACACTGTGACTCAAAAGAGGGAGAGCGTGGGTGTTTGCTGGGGATGAGTCAAAAGAGAAGAAATTTCAACTCCAGAAAGCAAATGCAAAAGATGAGGCTCTGTAAGTAGAGCCTGCAAAAAGGCAGACCAAATTTATGCATTTGTTCTGCATCCAGGGTTCACCTCCATGCTATGCAGAAGTCATTGATTAACTGACATTAGATTGAAATGGGGCAATTAGACAGAGTAAAATGTCTACAGCATAAATTATACAAGAAAAGTGTCTGAAGAGAGCCTCCCCTTTGTCTTAAAGACTTGCCAGCTGTTCCTTTCCTGCCTTGTGATTTTTACCTTTCCAGATAAGCATATTCCTTTCCCTAAATCAATCTGACGGAACAGAGCTGACTGTATATCACAGGGTACAGCTGTATGTCCAGATACATTTTTAATAGGTCAGCCAGTCCAGTGGCAAGATAGCACTGATTCATGTTAGCATACGAGGAGGAAAATGATGCTGTGGAAGCACCTACAGCAGCTACTGCTGCACACTTCCTTGGCACTGGTTACTTGAAACAGTTTGTCACATGCTTAAACTGAAACATGTGCTTTGGTCCCCTTTGTAGTCAGTGGAATCAGGTGCTCAATCTTATACAGTATTGAAAATTAATTACAGGAGTTGAAAATCCATCTGTTTTTCAGTATAAATAATGGAAGTAAATCACCGACTCATTGTAAAAGGAAAGCTGAGGCAGTTCTGTGTCTATGCTGGCTCAGTGCTCTTTGCTTGTAACAGTGCAAGGTGTGTTTTAATGCTTTTTTTTGTGACAGGAACAATGAAAACTGTTTTTGTGGGGGTTTTTTAGAAATAAATTGCTTTAAGACTTCTCTGTGGTTGTGGCTAATATATTGTGATCCAAAACTACCTTAGCAGTGAATTTATCTTGTTTGTAAAGCAAACCTTCTCTTTGCAATGGTCTTGGGCTTGTGGGAGTCTCCATGAGCATGTTTTGCTGTGCCTCTCATCCCACTACCTAATCAGCTGTGGGCTGTTTATGGGGCCACCTAAAGTTAAACTCCTCTACAGAAGCACAGAGTAGCTGAAGATGCACACAAGCTGTTATTTTCAGCTGCAGATTTTACAGTCTGTATTCATTTACCAAGTTCAGACCTGACTGAATGTGAATGGTCACAGCTGTGGCAGCAGGTCTGTGCTTGTATTTTTTTCATATCAGCACTGAGCAGGGTATAGGAGTGGAAATTTAGCTAAGGTCTATCTTGTTGGGGACATTTTTGTTCTTAGGGTTGTACTTTTTGTACTTAGGGTTGTTTGCTCACTCTAAGGCTGCTTTGAGCCCTGACAGGAGTGGGAAAGGCAACCTGCCCTGATACATGGGGTCTAAGATGGACATCCTCACAGTGCAATGTGCACTGAGAGCATCTGATGGCCTACAACAGGCTTTTGTCCAGTATAAGGAAAGCTACTCTTAGCATCCACCTGTTTGAACAACAAAAGAGATTGCATGGCTGTGCTATACAGTGATGTGCACTGGGCTGTTGGAGGTAAATTGGTCATTAGGCATTTCCTGACTTTCCCTTTACTCATGCTAGCAAGATTAACGAATGAGCTTTTCCACTGTAGAATATTGCACAATTCATAGTGTGGTCAAGTGGGATGAAGACTTGATCTTGTACAAAAGCCCCAGTTACTGCATATGAAATGGGGAAGGGGGAAATGAGTACTTAAGGGGGCTATTGGCCCCTGCACACTGCTTCAGCATTCTCTCTTTGTGTTGTATGCAGCATTTGACAGTGAATTGCCCTGAACTGGTGTTAGCTGCAGGATGACCTCTTCAGTTTTGCATTTAACTTTCAGCATATTGTCCATGTAATTCAAGTGGTATTTTCATCCATTCCCTTTGAGTCCTTTGTATAGAAAGGCAGACTTGCTATATCTGTGTAGTTCTAGCATGGCACTGGATAAGAGAGCCACCCAAATATGATGGTATCGCCCCTCTTATCTGCAGTGGTCAGTACCTAACTCCAAATTAATTGTCAGTACTGCCTCAAGCATAGGAGTTCGACAAAGATCAGATGTTTATCCTATTTATCCAAGTTTAATGTGCCCAGCCAAGCAAAAGGAAACTGGGTAAACAGTTAGCTAAATGTTTACATTATTTTTATGCTGGGCTTTATCTGACATGTGAGACACACACTTTACATATTCTAAGGAGGTCTCCCAGCCTTCAGAAATGCAGATTTTTGATTTTGAAAATATTTTACGTAAGCTGAGAACATTTAACTTTTCCATGATTGAGGTGGAGGGTTTTACATATCTCACCTTGTCCCATCTGAAGGAAAAGTGAAATGTTTCAATTTTTCATGTATAGACCATGAAAAGGTGAAGCCTGACTCTAATGATAATATAAAAAACATAAGAGAAATGTCAGCCAAATGAGTTTTGTAATATATGTACTTGTTTGGTGATTTCTTGGTGGTAAGGAGTGTTTATACAGCACTGAAGTTAGAATATCTGAATATCACACAGACAGCATGATTTTGTACAGTGAACTTTTATAATTCACTTGAAATGAACCTGTCAGTCATCATTAATGGTCTGTGAAACCCCATCCCAAGCTGGTGCCAAGTCTTTCCCACAGAAACATTGTGATAAGCTCTGCTGTGTTCACAGTAAATCAAGGAGTTTCACAATGAGTTACATGATAAGCTTTGCAGGATTGCACAGTAAATCATTGTGTCGAACAATTACACAGTAAGCCTCCTTAGTTCTTTCTTTATGGGAGCATCTGTCAGTAATGGATAAAAGTCAATATTCATATTTTTATCTCCCTTCTACCACATACCTCAAATGTAGTTCTTAAAGCTGGGGGGAAGACCACTGTATACATAGCCTTGTATACCTGCACATATGATGTGATATAGTTAATAAAGCATTGGGGGACAGTGCACAAGAAGCCTAGAGAAGTCTAAAGGCATCCCTGAGGTTGACTCAGTGATGGAAGGATATCCTTGGCTTTTAGAGGAGCTGTGCCAATTTGCATTAGCTGTGTCTTGGCATTTTTGTTGGTTCTCCAAGGAGATACGTACTGAACTTCCTACTTCTGCAGTAATTTGTATTTGCTTTGGTCTGTTTTGGTTTTCATTGTCCCATTTATTTATTTATTTATTTATTTAGTCAGCAATGCTATAAGCAGCATCTTTGCTTTTAAACTCTACTTTATTGATTCTTATTGTTTACAGGACCATTTCTCCCCCTACCAGGTCTTATGTGATTTAACCTGCTGCACCTATTTGACAGGTCCTATCTCAATAAATTTATTCTTAGCCACCCCAAATCCTCAGGTCTTCAAGACATCTTCTCCCATTGATGTTTCCTTGTCCTCCAACACTACAGACTGAAACTCAGATTCTTGCTTTTCCTGCCAGTCTAATGCCTGGTGCCTCTCCCTGCCTGTCTCCAGGGCTCAGACTTGTCTTGTGATGCTTTGCTTTCATCTTCTCCTCCCTCCCCATGTCTCACCACTTCCTAGGGCCTTGTATAGCCTATTGCCAAGTGCTTCAAACATGCAGTTTGCATTCTTCTTTCTTGGCAGAGCCTCTTACACTCCCACTATTTCAGCCTTTGTGTTCCACTTCAGAAATGCAGATCTTCTAATCTTCCAATTTTGACAAGATGAAATAATAAAAACAGTTCCTGTTGCCATTTCAGCCGGGTCACTTCGGGTGTATAAATTGTTGGAGTCATTATAGGAGTTGTCTACCTTTCAAAGAGCAAGGAGTGGTGTTTGCATTAATGATGCCTCCATAAATCATCATGTATTGAGATGGACTATCATGTACACCAGAACTGCAGGAGCCAAACCCACATCTGCAGCGTATCAGAGAAGTTCCAATAACACCAGGGAATGTAGTTTGGGTTTGTGCTTGCTGAAAGTCTGGTCTTGAGCGGGGACTGTGTTCACACAAGCAAGGAGATAGCTAGTGAGGCCATTTAACATCGCTGGGAAACCCACTGCAGATACAGAAAAAACATAAAAGAGACTTTTACTAAAAAGAAATGAGTAATCTAGGCACAATGCTTTGTGTTTTCAGAACCACCCTTCACATCTGTTTTGTTGATGAATATATTGCTAAAAAGATAAAATATTGTGGTCCATGAGCTTAGAGCTTCTGCTGTCATATAAATCCTGGCATGAGGCATTACCTTGAAAGTATACATGAGATTTTCTGGTGGTAGTCTGTCCTGTGTAGTGAAGAAGGCAGAAAGGAGCTCAAGTCCCTGCCAGCTAAGGTTTGTTGCAGTTATTGAGAGTAAGCTTTGTGAGTTCTTTGGTCTCTTCCAAGTCACTTTATTGTTTTCTATATATGTTCAGTTGAGGTAGTTGTGAGGTTAGGAAGAGGGAAGGAGAGGTAAGAAATGTGGAATGATTTTGGGGTTTTTTTTGGACCCTTTTTTGATCACTTACAGCATACACTGTAAAGCCCTCAAGAGAATGTGGCAGAGCTCTGATGTAGTAAGATATCAACATTTTCTGCCCTTATTTGAAATGTCATGAAATGGGATGTATACACTTGGTGTAGAAACAGGCTGTGTAGCCTCCAAAAAGTATGTGTAGGTAGTATATTACAGTCTTTTTTCTGGTATGCATCTGTTAGGGGGCCAAAACACAGATTAAATCCTGTCTTGTAAGCGAGTGAAAATATTGACACATGCTGTGGTATGAGCAGCCTCCAAATGGGGCATAGCACATGTGTGTTCCCCTTGCGTAGGGGAGCTACCTTTGTGTTGGGATGCAGGAAGCCTGCAGTTTAGGTTTGTAATTGATGTGCATATAAAACATGATGGGGGGGAACCCAGAAGGCTCTGGGAAAGCTGAATTGGAATGAGGCTGTCAGGACAGCTATCAGGCCTGTATGTGAACCCTCATGTTGCCAGTGGTGTGTATATACTGACACTAGCTTATTAAAGCAGATATTTAGCAGTTAAGAGATAAATTTACAAAAGGGTTTTATACTTGGGAGCTGGGCCTTTGAAGCTGCTGTTCCTCTCTTTTATAAAAATCAGAAGACATGCTGAAATTGCAAACTGCCTTGTCATCCCTGGAATCAAATCTTCAAATGAAGAGGAAATCTTTTCTTTTTCCTAGAAAAGATGCACTCACTGAGTCTTTTCAGATACCATTTCTATTTGTGACAGGAACTTTTTCAAGGAAATGAGCAGAAGGTAGAACAGCATGCTGCTTCTGATTGTACATTTCTTAATATGCTTTAGAAATATACACACTGGCAACACTCTTACAAGAAAATGCCTCTTCTTTCATTAAAGAATGACTTATACAAAAGTCAAGGCTTTTTTTATAGCTGTGTATTTCATTAGGCATATTTCATACTTCTCTAACAACTCCTAAATGGCAAATAGTCCTGAGTAGTATCTGGGAAAGCAATTTGCTTTAAATGGTTCATTTAGGTGAATTTAGCAATTTTATTTTGTATATAAACTGAAAAGCTTTTCTTAGCTCAGCTTTTCCACCTGCCAGAATACAGGTGTTTAGTTACTGACAGAGATCATGCAAAGGAAAATTCTCTGTAAGATCCTTTAACAAAACCAAAAATACTTGCTTCCCAAGTTATATTTTTAATCACTCCAAAGACACTACCTGGACAGTACCATGAGCAGGTAGAATTAAATTTTTTGACACTAGTGGGGAATGCATCTGATTTCATATGGTTTCCTATAAGCTATTGTAGAGGAACTGCATGTGCCAAAAAAGGAACTGAGTGAACACTAATTCCAAGATAGCATCAGAAGTGAAGTTCTGAGTGCTTTAGCTAAATATTTTTCCCAAAAGTCATGTTGTAACTTTGATCCTCCTAACATGCTACTTCTAGTACAAATTCCTTTGATGCAGAACAAAAGCACAGAGTAAACAGAAAAGCCACACCCAAAAAGATTCACATCAGTAGGCTTTCCAGTGAAATCATAGTGTATTCTCAAGCAGTTATTTCTCTTCCTTATTACCCTTATTTATTTGTCCTTTACCCTGATGCTGGAATTAAACCAGTATACAAGTGCTTTTCCTCTCAGAATGTCCTTTAATTTGACAGCGTCATGGCCTTGGTGCCCTTTTTTGTCAAATATTGCTTTTTCATAGACACAAGTTAATTCCTGTTGTATTGTGTGATAGGGTTGTGCACAGTGAAAGCCCAGCTTGCAAACTGCCTCGTTTCTTTCCAGCCCCTGAGGAATTCTGAATGTGTCAGTAAGAGCAGATAAAACTATCAGCATGATCTTTCTGCTTTCTTCTGAATTTTTTTCTCAGCCATATCCTAAAATGTGGGGTATTTTGTTTTATTTTGCCCACTCCTTACACCATCTGCTTTCTTTTCATCTTCCCCATTTCTTACTACCCCTATAGGAATGCGATGGCCGTATATCTTCACTCAGTCTCCTTCCTGCAATTTGTTTGCATGGCTGGAAGGAAAGTACATTGTCACTCATGAGCCTTTACACCTGCCAAAGCTAACAAGCTAAATTTGACCCTCATTCTGCCTGGTTATTTAGAACTCACGCTCCTGGCAGATTTCTAGTGTCCCAAAGAAGCATCTGAGTATTACTACAAGTATTTCTATTAACAAAAAATGTAACATGCTTTATATAATCTTGATGTGATTGAATATATCCTGTTTCATATCTAAAATGCATTTCTTCATTTAATTTCATCATACATGTTTCAGTAGCAGAAATAAAATAATGGTATTTTTATCAATAGCTGACACTTCAAGAGTTTATTTGGATCAATGCAGGAGCAGCAGGTTTTAGCAACAACATTTTTCCCTGACCTGACCCTGAGTCCTGTCCTTTCTTTTTGGTGTATGTCCTCCTGGTATCCCTGATGGCAGTGACTTAATCTGTGAGTGATGGAGCCTGAAGTGGGATCAAAACTGGGTCCTAAAATTCATTGTTTTGGTAGCATAACTCATAATCATGATATATAGGAAAAGGAGATGGATAGTTGCTCTAAAGACATTAGGTGATTAGTGATGGGTGAATGTATTTATGGTCTGATAAGAAAAGCACTCAGAAGACTAGATACGCATTTCCCAAAGGAAGGGATGAGGAAAAGCTGCTAGTGGTGCACCCTTGGGACCTTCTTCATGTCCATCTGGATCCATAGCAGAGAAGAGGAGTGCTGCCAGTGGCACTTTGCTGAGGTAGGGCAGGTGTCCCCAGACAGTGGGCAGGCTGTTTTTGTTGGTTGGTTGGTTTGTTTGTTTTTTACCTCTTTGGAGAGATTTATTTTATGAGGGAATTTCAGATTAAGGTCTAGACAACCTAGAGAGGCTTTCAAAAGATCCACAAACCCTCTGAGCCTGCGTGTTGTATTTATCTCTTAAGGAACCTTGTCATTAGGCTCAAATTAAAAATGAGCTGTCAGTTTCTATTAATAATTAATGCTGAAATGTTAGCACTTTGAAAGACTGTTTCAAGTGCAACACATTCCATTTAATGCTGAACAGTTTTATATTTACAGTAATTCCACCTTTCATCCCTTAATGTCAACCTCTAAATCTTTAATACTTTAATCACACTTCTTATTTTGATATCCCAAGTGAGCTGTTCTAACCTGTGTCCGCTCCCTTTCGATAAGGTGCACATTTTGTACTGGAAGGTTAGTTGGCAGCACTTGTTAATTATTAAGGAAAACAAAATGCTGTTGCTGGAAAATTATGTTTGTTCCCAGCTGTATGTGTTACCTTTAATCTGTACTGACAAGAAGCAAGAGGAACCATAAAATAATCAGAGGAGCCAGGAGAGAGGATTGTTTGTGAAGAGCATTACCCAGCAGAAATGTAGACAGCCTTGATTTGATTTTCACAAATGAACCTAATTATTGGGTAATGTATTGTTCTATGGAAATAACATATCTGTAAAATATGTAGTTAAAAGAAGGCACTGTGAATTTGAAAGCAGGTGATTTTTGCTTTTGACTTGTGCTCCCTATAGCATATTCCTGGTCAGCACTAACTGAGTGAAAGCTTTTGTCTTGTGCATGGGCAACACTAAAATCACACAACCTGCAGCATATGTCTGTGAGCCAAGTTCTTTACTGAAGCCTTCCCATTCTGAATAAGGGAGAATTCTGCAGAGAAACAGGTCACCTAAATGTGTTGTGGAGTTTTCTTGTTAAAATATGCAAGAATATAACAAAATAAATACTTTGAATTTTCTTAACTGCAAGGCAAACAGTGAATATACTGGAGAACTAGAAAAGGCACTTAAATGGCTTGCAAAGAAAAGAGATGCTTTTGAACTTGTAGTTATAGAACGTATTGCTCCAATTTCTTTGGTTTCCTTGTTGTTTCAGAATAACTCCTTGAAATGAGATGTGTACTAGCTAGTATACCAGCTAATGGTATTTGTGACCAAGTTTGCATAACATTAATGGATTACAGAGTGATATTAAACTATAACCTACTTCTTAATTACTGGGATCAGTAGAATGAGACTCCACCTTGCATTTGGCAGATTCATGTGCTCTGATGTACCGCTACCAATTTATGTTAGAAATTCATTATTCAAGCACATGTTTTCTGGAATAGATGCTTAAGACTATTATCCATATCTTGCTCCACCAGTGCTGTTGTATGGAGAAGGTAGGTAGGTGTTTCACTGTAACAGAAACCTCGGCTTGCCCTTTTCTTTGCAGTAACTGAAAAGTAGCTGTGGCTACTAACTGGGCAGGGACCTACTGTGGTCTTTGAGCACCTATATGGACAGGCTCCATAAGGCTGTCCTTGTATGGGACCATATTTTAATAATGTGTATCTATCAGCGGAAAGATACCCAGCCTCTGAATTTGAATGCTTACCAGTCTTCCTTAATAATGTTTTTGTTTTGTTTTGTTTTTTTAATTATTCTGCATCCTGAAACATTTTCTCCTTTACTTTCATCTTGTTCATAGGCACACTGAAAAATCTCTCCATTTGCTTTACATAGTTAAGAGTTTGAATGTACTGTGGAACTCACAGCAAATAATGACCTTAACACATGAATATCTACTTGAAATCAGAGACTGTTAGACTGAGACATTCCAAAAAATCTCCATCTTGTTTGGCCTGGCCATTCCTACCCAGGCAAACAGTGTTGTGTCAATCAGGTAATAGTTTGCACCCATTTCACCCAGGTGCTAGTAAAAGCATGATGTGCAAAATGAAGTATCAAGGCTGTATTATGATCAGTTCTAGCATTTCCACCACAGATGCAGGTATTTCAGTAAGACTAAACTGGAGTAAAAGAACGTAGGGTTTTCTCAGCCTGTGAACTTATGCTTGTATTATCAGCTCTCAGCAATATTATCTGCTTCTTTTATCAGGCTCTCATCGTCTGGGCTTTTTTATAATTACATGAAAAGTGGATGAAGTCCTATTAAGTTGTCTGTGACTAGAAAAAAAAATTACTGCACTGATACTTTCAATCCTCACTGGCTTGTAAAAAAGACATTCAGAGTTTACTGAACTTCCACCTCGCGCACATCAAAAAAGAAATAGAAAAATTCCTGCTGCTACATTATCATGCAAGCATCCAATTCTGTCCTTCCTTGCTGTGGAGACATGCACAACATACAGGAAAGACTTAAATAATATTTATAAGATGCCCAACAGGACAAAACAAATGGACATGTGTAAAATATGTACGTTGTTCATTACAAACATGATTAGTGTGTGTATATATAATAGATGTGTTGTTAAAGCACAGTGGATTCTTTGAAGTTTACAAGTTTGTTATGAATTGATTTATTCATGAAATGCTTTGTTTCTATGACAACTTTATTGGTTTGCCTGTGGTCTAAATACATATAGGCATGGCAGGAATTCTACAGTACAAAACAAATTACATGCTACCACCTGAATGGCTTGATGCCTTTAGGGAATGTACAGAAATAGTCCACAATGAGGGCTGAAATCGGCATAGATTGTGCCAGTATGAGAGGGCTCACTTAATAAAGAAAAATGCTTAAAGGTCCTCCACAGCTTCCAGCTCTGCAATAAAAGCAAAAGATGGAAATGAAGAAAGGAATTTGGTAGGAAAACATAAAAGGGACCCAAAACCCAATTGCAGAGATACTGGTGTATTCAAGAAAAAGCCACAGATCAAAGACCAGCACTCTCTCCCACAAATAGAGCTTGCAAGCAGCTATTAATATTCATAACAGATCTAGAGCTACAAAAGAAACTGGAGAGCTATTGTTTAGTAAGAAATTAGTGTGAAAGTATAGGACATTAGTTGATAAAAGGATAGGAAGGCTTGCTGGGAGAACACAAAATGGGATATGTCAGTAAGTGAATCAAATAACAGAAGGACAAATCCTAAAATACAAGAGCAATAATTAAGACAGGGACTTGGGAGAGAGGTCTGAGACCTAAACAGGATAACACTTTTCAAACAATGGAAAGCACAATTTATGTAGCAGGGCTTCTATGACTGACCCTGTGACATATAGGCCTCTCCAAAACAGTATCATAAACTATGGTGAAATGATGGTGCCTTGGCTGCTTCTATCCTGTGTGATACAAAGCTCTGTGGGGAAATAATCAAGAACAGGGTAAACAGAAACAGGCTCTCCTGCTCCATCACCCATAATCTATCTGCTTTTCAAAGCCATAAACATCAGAAGAAGCAGAGAGTGCAAAAGCAAGTTTTCCCACAATATTTTTAAATCTAAACAGAGCTGCATGTTATTCTGGATCAGTTTTACAAAATTGGTATGAGAATTTCAAAGAGAAGGGTCACTGATCATCCTCAGCCTATCCTGAAAGCAGGCATGCAAATGCCTTAAATTAGAGCAAACCAGTGCAAGTCCTGGACTGGTAACCACAGACTGCCTCACCAGCTCTTCTACCTCACTCAGGAACCTGTGCTGTGGTGCAGGTGTTTCCATGCTCACTTGGCTTGGACCAAGTTTTTGTTTTGTAATTTGGCTATTGGGATGTCATTCATTTAAGTATATCACTGACTTTGTCTGTTGTCATGGAACATGTGGTTAACAGGCATATTTTGCAGCCCTGTGGGCTTTAGGATGCATTGCCTCCCTTGCACTGCACTGAGGCCAGACTGTAAAGCTAATGGGGCTCAGTAACTGAGATTTGGCTCAGTGAGTTTCAGATGGTGCGTTAGTCAAATAATTTTCATTTGTGAACTAGGTCACCTGCTTTGAAAGATGACTAGGCTGACACAGACAGGAACTGTGTGAGAGTCAGAGTCCTGAGTCCAGAAAGCAGAGAGAAAAAACAAAGGTAGTAAGATGTGAAAGGCGCATATGGCTTTGTGCTGGGCAGACACACAGAGTGTATACCTCACCACCACTCTGTAAGTGCCTATGCAGTCTGACTAATTTGACATGTAAGAACTAATAAAAAAAGAAGCTTTTCCAATTAGTGCATACTCTCTATTATTTCTGACTTGTGTTCTGACCCAGTCCCTTCCATATTCCTAATTGCCTGTGCTGCACTAAGTGATCGCCTTTCACACACTTTTATGAGCTGTGGTCTCCTACAGGAAGAGAGATTTATCTGTAGCAGCCTCCATGACTGACCTGAAATGACACTTACTTCAACTGGTCAAACTACTTACCTACAAACTATGGAACGTCTACAGAGACAGACTTTGGAGTGAGGGATTGATCACCCCTTGGGCCAGTGGGCCTTTTTCTTCACCTAGGCATCATGCTTGCCTCAAAGCTCTTCACAGTATAGGAATGGATTTTGTGTGATGAGTTTTGTTTGGGGGGGGCGGGTTTGTTTGTTTTTTGCTTGTTTTTGTTTGTTTGGGTTTTTTTGTTTGGTGTTGTGTTCACTGGGTTTTTTTGTTTTTGGGGTTTTTTTTGGCTGGTACAATCCTTGAGAGAGAAAGCAGTATTGACATCAGCCAAGTAGCTCCTTACTCCACCAAATCTTTGAGACTGCTGAAGCTTGTGCTGAAAGAGAATGGGGATTTGTTTGGTTTACTTTTGGTCTTTGTTTCTAGATACTGAGTCTCCTGTCTCTGGAAGGAGCAGTTGCCTTTTCAGGATTCAGTCTGGATATAAAATGTGGGGTGAAGATCTCTTTTCTTTCTCAAGAAAGAGATTTTGTAGCTATTCTTTCCCCATTATTATTTCTTTCTTACTGGTTTAATCCTTATGTAGTACAAAGAATGCATCTTCAATTCAGCTTTTGTTTTAAGGAAACACATGGGCTGAGCAGTGGGACAGGGTATCCCTCCATAAGGCACTGAGCCAAAAATAGTCCTAAATCTCCCTTAATATACTTGTGGAGGGTCCACTTAGCACTCCTGGAATATCTGCTGACTTTCCAGTGCTGTTCCTGAGAAACCCAGCAAAGAAGGGCTGCTGGTGGAACATAGCAGGGGAAGGGTACACCAGATGTTTGATGGCCAGAACCACCCCAGGAGCCAAGGTATCTATCCAGAAGCCACCTAATGCAGGCTGGAGAGATGGGCAGTCTAGAAATGCAGATACCACTTGGCTGTTTTGTTACAATTCTTTGTACATCCTCTTCTCACTTCAGAAGTTGTGAGACTTTTGGAACATGCATCACAGGGAGTATGGGATCTCCAGCATCCAAGTGAGGTTCATGCATGGTACCATCAAAATTTCTGGTTGTACTGCATCAGCACAGCTCCTGCTACCCAGTGCATGTATGAAGAGTGCTTTTGACAGACCCACTTGGTTGTGAATTAAAAAAAAACATTTTTAAAATCTCATAAATGCTTTTAGGACCCTTTTGAATGTTGTCTGAGCTACATCTGAAAATGTCATAGTTTATCCCATAACTAACCACAATATTTAATTTAATGATGGCTATAAAACAAGTTGCAATAAAGAGAAAATTGTTTTGAACTTTCTTGACACTGTATTCAGCAAATACTTGCTCTTTTTCTGACATGCCATCATTTACGCTCTCAGAGAACAGCAGGATAGCTGAACTATTGATAAAATAGAAGAAAAAAATCATACAAAATACTTATATTTTGAAATTAATTATGTAGTTGATCCAATGCACTGACTGTCTAATAAAAAAAAAAATCTAGAGTGAAAAACTTAATGAAATTTTGAAAATTTCTTCATTTCAGTTATAGACTGTGAGATGTCATTTGAGTATCTGTAAGAATCTGTCATATGATCTGATTTGGTACGTTTATGCAGATGATACTTCACACAAATTCAGATGCTTAATAAAAATGCCTTTTTTCACTGCCTGTCTGGGTTTGGGCTTGTGTATGTGCATGTGTGTGCATATACATGCATACAGAGGGGTTAGGAACAGGTACCCTTTTTCATTAAGTAAGTGACATTTTCATGCTGGTGCAGCATCTATCTATCTTCTTTCTGGCAAAGCTGTGTGCCTTTCAGTCAGCATCTGACTAAAGATCAATGAGAGAAAGCTTTTTGAAGGTGCTTTTAGGTCCTGCGGCAAGGGAGATGATCAGAAAGCTGCCATAAGCTTGGGCCCCACTTGACAAATGAGGAACTATTTTGGCGCTCTGTAAACTGCTGTCACATCAGTTAAAAACACTAATTAGAACTACTTTGCTGTTGAAAGTGTCCAGTGCATTAAATACCACTTCTGCTTATTGCAATTAGCTTATCCATTGACTTACACTTTATACCACAAGACTATCAAAGATGGAAATGCATAAGGGATTGTTTAATAATTTATGAGGGAAATTAGAACTGAATGGCAAATAGCTTCTGCCTGCTACCCTTTGACCTTTCATTCCTTGCAGAGCATGAAGCTCACATGTGAAATGTGCACATCCGTGGTTTTGTTTAGCTGGAGAAGAGTCAACAAACCAAGATGGAAAAGTAAGCAAACATCAGATTGTCTTCTTTGTCGCAGGGTGATGTGGAGATTAAGTGATATGGGTAGCTTCTGAGAAGCAATGGGACATTGTGGTACCACACAGTATGTAAAGCAAAAGAATTTTATACACTCCCTGTACTGTTCTTTGAACTGGTTTTGTTATTGATAACACAGCAAAACTTTGTTCAATAATTTATACCATGTGGAGTTGTTAATAATTTTTATTACCACCTCCTCTTTTTACAAGGAAAATTTGAAGATGACAAAATCTATTAAAAAAGTGAAGTTATGAGGACTGAGATAACTTCATATTTTTGTTTTAAAGTTTATTTGTGAGTCCGTAATATTTCAACATGCCTTAGGAATAAGAAAAAGCAAAACATTCCTCATTCCATGGAAGACAGAAGTGGCTCAGCCTTTGAGGATGCTATGACTCTACATTGTACACAGAAGTTTTTAGCAGAGGGGAAAAAGGAAATAACATTCCAAATAGCTGACTTGCAATCTAGCACACAACATAAAGTCACAAGGCTGCATTCCTCATTCTGCTTTCATTACCTTGGTCTAAGTACTTGTTCTTTCTGCTTGGATTCTCATTGATGATGTTAATCCTTAGTTCAGTTGCCAGGATGTTAAATATCAGGATTTGTAATTTGTTATTTTAAATATAAGATAGCAATCTTACGACCACTCATACATCTCAAGAGCTGGAATAATATTTTCCTTAAATGATTTTCTTGAACCTTTTTGTTCTCTGAGACCAATTTGAAGACTGTGTTCTGTTCCTCAAAAATCAGTATAGGATAACTGTAATGCACTTTTTTTTTTCTAAGGTCAGTTGAAGCAGACAGAAAACATGCAGCAGTAATAAAGCAGTTTGATCTAAAAGCTCCTAGCATGAAGCACCTTCAATGATCTGATTCCAAATATATTAAATTCTTCCCCTTTTCTAATTCCTTTGTATGCCCATGAAGTGATCAATGTAGAATGTCTGCCTGAAGCCTCTATTTTACTAGACTGCTCTGTACAGAAATATTTCTGAAACAAGTAATTACTAATTCATTTTCAAAATTAAGTGATGGCAAGATAAAATACTATTAACAAAGGAATGAACATAGATACACTCACCTAAATGCACAGTGTAAAATGGTTTGATTCTTTGAAAGTATTACAAGTTTGGTTTTTGTTTTTTAGAAAAGAAAAGCCTCTAGAAGAGCAGGATGGGGAGTTGCAAGATCTCAAACCCTGCTCCCCCCTCAACCTGCTAACACCACAAGCCAAACCAGTGTCTTCCTTTGTGCTCTTCAGTTTTGATTCCTGTAACTGGGAGAAAGGAGAGAACTGGCTTGGGGTTTTTTAATGAGATTAATTTGGAAACCAAAGATGATGCAACAGGACATATCTTGGTGTGACATGCAGAGCTGTCTGAGGCTTCCTTTGGTTTGGAGCAGTTCAGCTCCTTAGTCCCTGGGGCAAGCTGCACATGCTGCTTCAAGTGGCTCTGCTCTTCCAGCTGCCATAGCAGAACTGAGAGGTTTTGATTGGGAGGGTTTTTGTTTGGTTTGGTTTGGTTTTTGGTTTTGTTTTTGTTTTTTTCCCCCAGAAATTCACTGCAATGTTGAGAGTTTATGATCATTAGGGAGGTTCAGATCTATATGGGAGCTGTGGAAAACTTTGGAGGTTCAGCTGTGAATATACCATTGCTGTCAGCGAAGTTGCTATTGATGCTGTTGGAGCCAAGAAGTAATGCCTGGGCAGGAGGAGCAGAACCTGTATGTATGTCCCAGCCTGAGGCTTTGGTTTCTTTCATTTCTAATTGTCTGCTGCCTTCTTTTAAGACTGGTATCCTTATACCAGAGGGAAAAAGGGGATTATTTTTAAGCATGATGAAATTTAACTTGTAATTGCTGTTTCCACAGCAGCCAATTGAGAGGTAAGAGCATAGCTTTACCAGGCAGCTTCTAATCTCTAGGATTTACAGATGCTGAAAATGAGCGGGAAATCAGGGCTGCAGTGACCTAGCTGCAGTGTAAGTGCAACACACATTCACAGATATCCATGCTAAATGCACAGTATTCCTAGGAAATTTTGCACCTGCACAACTTTGAAAACCCTCATGGTTTGATGTTTGTGTCAGGTTTCACCTAGTATTAGTCAGACCCTCCACAGTATTTAATGTCAGTTTTGGTATCAGTCTGCTTGAGACGGTGTCATAATACATTCCATTGCTCGCAAGTTTCAATAAGGAAGCAGTAACTTATGCATTGACTGTTTCCCATGAGGTTTCATTTTCCTGTAAAATCAGCCATTTAGAAAAAAAAACGTAGTACTAGTTTAACTTGCTGTTTCACATGAAACTGCTAAGACAATCCCTGTAAAAAACAGCAATTCTTCAGATGTCCAGTGCTGTCTGACGCATCATAATGCTGTTCTTTCCTCTGACAATGTTTTAACAGCCAGTACTGATTTAGGTTTTTCCTTCATTTAAAGCCTCTCTATGGTGACTGGCCAAATTTCTTCAATTCTAAGAAGCTATTTGATTTTTTCGAAGTAGAAAGCATGTCATGTATATGGTGCCTACTGAAAGCCTGCCCTCACTCAAAATTTGTTGTATAAAGAGTTCACTCCCTGCTCAGCCTTTTGCTCCTCAGAAACAGCAAACACTCCCAGCCTGGAACACAGGGGTGCATGGAGCTCCTCTCCTGAACTTGTTTTACTGCCTGCTGTTTGCCGGCAATGCAGGTGCAGCACACACTGGCTGCTGAAGGCCAAACCTGAAATGTGTTTGTGTTGGCAAAGGCTACTGAATCAGAGTCACTCTTGAACAAGTGTAGGATTTTCTGTACTAGAGCTTTGGTAATGTTATTCAAATTAACATGTATTTTTCAGAGTGAGCCCAGAGCAAATCCTCAAAACATGGTTAGAATGTTCTGGAAAAAGTGTTTGTTGTTATTCTGTTCACCAGAACTGTTTTCTGGATTTGTGTGATTGAAAAATAGATAAATGGATAGATAAAGTAGAAATCTTTTCTTTTGTGTAAGCCCAAAGAAAACCTGAATAAGGGAACTATAAAAATAGCTTTAGATAATTTCTCTTTCATGAAACGAGGGACTTTTTTGTAGTGCTTTAGAATTTTTTTGTGAATTTATTGTGTTTGTGTGGGTTTTGTGTTTTGATTTTTGTTTGGTTTTGTTTTGGTTAGAAGACTCCTAGCCCACTAGGGAGAGTTTGGCCTTTTCTGTAGGAAAAAAGTTTACCTGCCAAATATCTTGGTTTGTATTTCCTTCTGCTCTTGCTACTAATTTTACCATGCTCCTCACTGGAGAAGAATTAAAACTTCTTCAAGTGACTGTCTATGGGGTCAAGTATGGCTATATCTGAGAGCTGATGCAGGGACAGGGAGCTTTGCTGTTCAGGTTTGTGCCTGATGGGGAGTGTCTGAGTGGTTGTTGCTCCTTTCCCCTACTAGAAGGCAGGGTGTGTTTGGGGGGGCCTCTCCAGTACCCTCCTGGCTGCTTCCATGGAGTGCTGCTGGGGCTCCCTCTCCTCCTTGAGGCCCTTGCAGCCAGTCTGATTCAGCTGCTCTTGGTGCCGAGGAGGTGTAATTATGCAGTAAGGTTATTTTTCTAATCTGATAGAAAATAGTTAATATATTGTTTCATTTAACCAATACAGGTATTAAAACTCCAAACAGAAGCATGTGTGGCTGGAACAGCCCAGTCAGATGCAGTTGGCTTGGGAGGCAAAGGCTGTTTCTAAATTAGAAACGGACCAGAGGTAAGTGAATTAGTGCTCCAAATTAGTGAGGCAGCCAAGCTCTTTGTATCAGCCTTTCTTGCCTGAAAAATGCTCTCATGAACTGTGTCTGGACTTAGTCCTTTAAAAATTCTGTAGATGGAAAAATTCCAGTGAGTATTTTAAAATGGTATTTGAAAATAAATATAGGGTATATAAAAATACTGAATAAGCAGCTGAGCAGGAGAAAACTCTAAGAAAAATTGCTATTGTGTAAAGATATATAGTTGCAACAGTAGACTGATATCCAATAATTTACTACTAAGTTCTAAAAACCAGATGACTGCAAAGTGTTTGCTAAACCATTCTTTTTCATCTGACATGTGGTTGGATTATGTGAACTGACTCACCATTTAAATGGGGCTACTGAGACGGGTGTGTTATTGATTCAGACAATCCTTGACCCCAGGGATAACACTTGATGTAACAGAGGAAGCTGGATTTTAAGCTAGAATTCTACATCTCTCTCTGCATCTGTTATTTGACAATATTGAAAACAATAAGATTAGGGAAGGGGAAGCAAAGAATGAGTTAATACCAGCAAAGTCAAGCAGCTGGTTTAATGAAATAGTGTTGGTGCTCTCCAGAAGAAAAATCGAGAGATGCTGAGACTTTAGTCCTTTGGATTCAAATTCTTTTCAAGAAAAATTCTTTTCAAGAAAGCTATTAGTGGCCACTTGCCAGAATGCCTTCAGGACCTTTTCTTTGCAGAGAAATTCTAAAATAACAAATGAGTAATTCAGCAGACTGCTGATCACAGTCTTAACTGATAACTTACACTTGTTTTTGTTTTAAGGATATCATCCCTAGGCCTGTTTGTAGTCCAGGTACTGTGTGTACCTTCTCAACCTGTCAGTCATTGAATTCCAAACAGTTATCAGTCTCCAGACATGATGCAGGTAGCCTGGCACTTGCCCAACAGATACTGGATGATGCTGCAGCTGTTGAACAAGTACTTCATCAAAAATTATTTTCTGGCTTTTTATCAGCTTTTTCAAATCCCAGATTGCAAATCAGTTGCTTCCTTTTTAGTTACATGGAAGCAAAATGAGATGCACCTGAATACTTTTTAAAATAATTACTTCTAATACTATTTACCAAGGCAAACATACATCCATCTTCAAGTTTTCCTCTGTACACTATGGCACTCTCTCCTTTCTTACTCTTTCATATGCAAACACTATATCTGTGTTATAATCACTGAGCATAAGCCAGATAAAAGCAAAATCTGATGCATTAACAATGAAAATGTTCTTCTGAATAAAAACACCTATTACCATGGGATTTGTGCTAGGATTTTACTAAGAGCCTCAGAACTTGTCTCTGAAAGACTTACTCTTCTGATCATAGTGAACATTCCATATTTCTATGCCTTCTTCCTAAGCAGGTTGAAGAATGATCTCTTTATATGCACAGTTTCTCCTAGGCACAAAATTTCACTAAAATCCTTTGGGGAAAGAGCAATGGATAATGTTCCTGTAGTCCTCCAGTCTGTTGAAACAAGATGCAGACAAAGCTGGTCTTTGGGAGCCTGAAATCTCCTCCTCTGAATAGTGGTGTGAAAACAAATCCCTTTTGGTGTGGGAGGATCTGCCCAGAAGGGCTGATGTGGCCTCTCCTCGCACAGCAGCAGCCATGTTCAGCTTTTACATGTTTAGGTGATGGTTTACTGGTGGCAGACCCAAAAAAAATTATCAAAAAGTGGTGTGACATGGTTGCAAGGAAATGCTATGCATCCAGAAATATTAGTTTCCTTTCAGGACACAGGTCTGTGTAACTGAACTACTGATAACTATTGATACAACAGGTCTGCCCTTGCCCAAACAGTGCAAAGGCTATGTCCTACTAAGACCTGTAACTCAAGTCAAGGTATAGTCAGACAGCACAGTTTCAGTGCATTTTTTTTCTACTGGTAAAAGAAATAATCCAGTGAAGTCTTCACGATTATTCCTAGATGGATCAACATAGCATAAAATAGTAGTGCACTGATCAGATGAGTCATATTGAGGCTGACTCCATATTGACAGTAAAATGCTTTCACTTCAGCAAATTCTTGAAGCACCTCATTTCCTATGAGCTAGATTTTTTCATAAATTGTGGGCAACAAATAAGATGAGTTTAGCCCTTGCTTTTGTTGCTGAATGTGGGCAAGTTGGTCTGTGAGTAATGGAGCAAACAGCAATCTGTTCCAGAGCTTCTGCAAAGTTTTCCATTGTTTGGGGAACAAATCAGTCCATTCTCTGCATGAAAGGGAATGTCATGCTTAGGAGCTTGATTTGTTGCAATGATCTTCTTTAATGTATTGCACTGCGAGTGACATTCTTGTTGATATTGGGGTCCTTTGTGTGCTTTGTATCAGTTTTATTTTCCTGTCAGGAAATTGAAACACCTGTATATGTAAGGTCAGTCTTTGATTCTTTCTATCCTAGAAGTGTGCCTGCTAACATGCTTCAGGTCAGACTGCATTCACAGTGGCATGGAAACAAGGTATGGATAGCTTGGTAAGGATTTTACCTCATCTTCCTATTGCAGAGTTAAGTTTCATCTTTAAATTAACTCTACTTACATAGGTCATGAAGTGTCTTTTGGGAGCTCAGAGTGGTGTTTGGAAGGGCATGGCTTTTGCCACATTCAGGTGGTTGCTAGGTTGGAGCTGGCTAGATGTTTCCTCTAAACAAAGACAGGACTAGGTGAAATATCTCACCTGTGAGTTCATGTGATTTAATCAGTACTAACCTGAATGCTCACTGCTCCCCAAGAAGAAAGATCTGGTTTTACAGGGAATTCCTACCTGGACCATGTAATTCTAAAATTGTAGGCTTCTGTATTAAGAAACCTTTAACCAGAAGAAAGAAAAATGGAGTCAGAATTGAAAAATAAAGAGGAGGAAGAGGGAAAGGGACTGAAGAGATGTTTACCCATAAATGCCGGAGGACCTTTAAAAGGGTGTGTGAAGAGGGGCACTAGCTGCCTGGCCCTGCAGATGTGTGGCAGGGAAACAGGCAGCCACAGGCTGGTGATAGTAAAGAAGGGGTGGTAGCCACCATTCTTCATTGTTTAGCAATGTGGATCGCTACAGGATCAGAGATGAAGGCCCTGTTGGGTTCAGGGGTAGGCACTGAGATTGCACCTTTGCTCTCTTGTGTAAGACTGTTGGCATACTGGTCTCTTCTCAGTCCAGGAAAAACCCAATCAAATAGCTTCTCTTCCTGTGGCAGCACTAGAAAGCTATGCTCATACCATTACCCTAACCTCCCTCTGGAGTCAGCAGAGCTGCTGTCAGCTCGAAACTTTTGTGGTCTGTTCCAGGATCTCGCCATTCTAGGGGTTTTCTTGCATGATCAGACTAGCTGGGTGCAAGCGAAACCCAAAGGTCAAGATTTTGCACAGCACCTGCCCAGTAACTTGGGGAGGAAAGTCTGAAGTCTCAGCCCACTGACTGAGAAACAGCAGCATAAAGAAAATTGAAGACATCTTCTTTAAGATTGCTTATAAATCTTAGCTGGTTTAGAGCAAACTCATTGTGGTCTAAGGCCAGCCTCATTGTGTTTGGAATCCTAGATGTTTGCAGTATAGTGCTTCTGAGCAGCAAGGTGTGCTGAGCTGGGATGTCTTGGCTTCTGCTTGGCAGGACATCTGTGACACTCCCAAGTCCTTGTGTTGCACCTTCTAAACATTATAGACCATTTCTGTTTGCCACATCCTGCAGAACTGCCCCAGTCTTTCAGTGACCAGAGCCCTGCAGCTCCCTGCACCTTGCCTACTACTAAGCATGCCTACTAAAGAAGACATGCACCTCCTTTGGCAGGGGAAAAAGGGACTTAGCAGAGGCCTTACAGCATCTCAGGAGCTGTACAGAGTTGGTGCTGGGTCACTGGTGTAAATCCCAGCTGTCCTGTGGAGGCTGTGCCTCCCTGAGCCCCTTCAGCTGAGGTGTAGCTGAGATCAGCTTAAAAAGAGACTGGGAAATGCCTGTGAGAAGTTGCTGCTGCTGGGGAATGAGTTGATTTTTCCTCTGATCGTTCTTGTTTTACTCTTCATTTTCTCTTTGCTCCTCAGAGAGGAATGTGGGCTCAGCTTACAAAGAGTTAGGACTAGACCAGACTCTTTAAAGAAAAGCTTGAGATTCCAGGGAAGTATTTTATTCCTTTTGTCTGCTTTTCTATATAAGATGCTCATTAAAAGAAGAGTCTGAGTTTCAAGAGCAGCTCTATTAGATAGAAAGCAACTCTAAAGCTTGACTTTGGATCTTGATTTCTTCCAAAGTCTGTGCTGAAATTCAGATTTAGGTGGGCCTAATGAGCATTGCTCAGAAATATGTCATGCAGAGTATTTCTGGGCTATACCAGGCTCAATTAACTCCTGGCAGCTTTTGGTGGTAATGTCTTGAAGCATGGTCTGTGGGGTGTTTTTTCAGGGGTCATTCAGCAATGTCTCACCACAGAGAAGAGCACTATTGAACTCCTTGGAAAAACTAGGAAATTTCATAGGCTGGGTGCAACCCCAGGAGACTAATCCAGACCCAAACACTATCACTCTTAGATTTGTCTTTCATTCAAGAAGTCATGAAGCAATCTATTTTGCTAGGGGGAAAAAAAAATCATTATTTTATCATTATGAGTACTTTCCATAGGAACAAAATTTACCAAAAATGCCGGAGATCTTTGAGAAAGATCTCAATTGTGCAGAAGAGCATTACATTGATTGTGAACTTAGCCTTTTTTTTTTTTCCTGCTTGTCATTTTTACTTAAATACAAATATTAATGAAGTCCTAAATGTGCCCTTTTACTGTTGCCCTTTATTTTGCTTTTCTATAAAGATTGCTCATAATCCTACAGCTATCTTTTTCCACTTTCAAAGGTTCTTACTTCTTATTGCTGTCAGGATAATAATGCTGCATCATTCCACCTAAGTACCAATAAATAGAAATGCAGAGCCATGACTTCTATTCAAAAGCATGCAGGGTCCTTTGTATGTTTTGCTATATATAAATATATCTTTCAACTTGTAGCTGTAGTACAACATGTGAATTAAATCATGACTTATTCGTTCTATTAAAGCTGTGTTGTCCTTGCCATTATCCCCTTTTCCAGTAAATGAGTACAATGAAAAATTGATTCTAGCTGTATTGGACTGCAGCAAAATAAAGAAAGATGATTGTTACATTATCAAAATCCTCTCTGCATCCATAATATAAGAATCAAAAACACCTGTCTTTATCTTCTCAATCAATATTGCACCTGAGTCACATTTTTGTGGAAAACACTTTAAAGGTGTCCACTGTATGTTATTTAGATTTAACAAATGCATTATTCAGGCTGTCTTCATTTATTTTGATTACCTGAGATTGCTCTGCCATCCCTGTGAGTTATAAAAAGCCTAATATTAAATGCCACACTAGACTAGTATGTCAGTAACAATATCAGATGACTTCTCTTATGTGAAGCAGTGTGACAGCTGAACAAGTACACTTCGTAAAATGTGTGTGAAAACCTTGTATTCAAGGGGGAAATTTCATGGCATGGCACTCCTTTTCTAAAAGGTAGAGCAGGGCAGAGGGCTTCAGTTAATGGTAGCTTGAACAGCATGATCCAGTTGGAAGCAAATTTGGGGAAAGAGACAGTGAACATTGGAGTCTGCATTTCTAGGAAGGATAAGCTGGTGCCGGATGCCTAAAACTGTCAGCTGTGTTTTACAGCCATGCTTTTCAATACTTTTAACAGGCAATGCTTAAGAGCAGCTAATTTACTGCATGTCTCAATAGCAGTCTGAAACTGTTGAGCATCTAGTAAGAACAGAGAAATAAGTGAGCAGCTCCAGAGACATGGCCATCATTTCAACATGTACATTTGCATATTCCATCTAATGCCTCAAGTCAGATGCCTAAAATTAGTAGATTTATTTGGATGTGTGGAAATAATTGTAATTTGTTTCACAGCAATCAATTTGTGATGCTTTGATTTCCCTTTCTACAGAATTTAATTATTAAGGGGAAAATGTGATTTGCAAGATACTTTTTATCGTTCTCTCTGCTTGAAGTTTTGGCAAGTTTGACACACTATAACCCAACATTCTTCCATGAGTAATAAATATTTTAAAAGAAAACCCAATCAAATAAAAAACAAATTAAGTGTGAGAAGTGCAAAGAAATGAGGGACAGCAGGCTCATACCTTGCCAGGAAATGTGACCATAAATAGGGGCCCCTTTTCTATATCCACAGGTTATCTGTAACTGTTCTAGATGGCAACAATGGGCTGAGTGAGGAGATTGTGTCCATCAGGTTCTGTGTGGGGCCATGGTGGGAGATCAGGGAGCTGGATGAAGGGTTGAGCTGTTCTTCAGAGATGCCTTCTTGATTCTTCCCTCACAGACCTACTCTATGGAAGTCCCACAAGGCACAGGCCACTCCTGCTCCAGCAGTGAAAGCATCAAGGCCCCTGCCTACACCTCTCTTGCTCCTGGCATGAGTACCCATATTTTTTCCCATCCTCTGCCCTCATTTTGTTTCTTTGTTTAGAAACCTTGTTTTTTATTTTAGCAGAGAAATAAAAACATCTGCTTAAAAATTAACTTCAAAGCCCCTAGTCATTGCACAGCTACAAGCACAGAAATGTTCCCTCTTAATCTTTTTTTANTCCTTACAGCTGGGCACAGAAAGACTGGACTGATAAGTCAGAACCCAAGGTGTGCCATGCCTGAAGCCAGCCACTGCTGTATGTGTGCTCCCTTGCTGCAGCATGCCTTGGGACCACCCCATTCCTGCCCCATGGACTCATTGGTACAGTGTCTATCCATGATCCAGCAAAGCTGTGAGATTTCCTCACTAGTTTGTGCCGGTTCCTAAAGGCCCAGAGGGGTCAGATCTTGCTGTGGCTGCATACATGGAGGCACTGAAATGAGGGGGGAGAAGAAGAGCCAGTGCGAGTTCAAAGCCTGCTCCTCAGCTGTCCTGGCCAATTATGGGGATAACTCAACAATGTCTGAAGTTTGCCTTGGCTCAGATGAGACCTGAGTGCCAGGAAGCCTATGTGAAATATTTTTAACCTTCAACTGACAATGTCACATTTATACCTTGATGGGAACAGGCTTTCTCAGGAGCTGTGCACACCTCTGTTGCCAGGGCAGCTTTGCTGGTGGCATTTTGGAGCTTCTACTTCTGATCCCGGCCAGAACAAAGGAAAAGAGGAGAACAAGAAATAAGAAATTATGTGGAAAAATTGTAACTGGATCCGGGTAAAGGCCATTCCTATCAGAAGTCAACCTTTGTCCATCTGTCTGCCCCTCCTTCCGCATGCCTCTCCCCTTCACAGAGGTGTACAGAGAGAATATCTCAGCTGTGTTTCCTTCTCTGCTCGTACTGTGAGTTCTCAGCAGGCTCTGCCTGTGCCGGGGGGGCTGTACACCTGGGTCCATGGGAACCTGCAGTCCTGTTGTCTGCAGACATGAGCTGCAAAGCTGCTGCTTGGCTCTAGCCTGTAATATATTCATGTTTCCTCGTCAATGCAACTATCAAGTGAACTAAAAACTGAGTTTGTGATGGGATTCTGGCTATCATTAAGGAATTTTGTACCTATTTAAAAAATATATGCAGGAGCATGTTGCTGATTATTTTAAGAACCTATGCAAATTTATTGATTTGCAGTAGGAAAAGCTTGCTGTGATGTGTAAATTAAGCCATTTAAATCATCTTGCCTGCTAACTGGAGCACCAGCTCTGTTTTTTCAGTGAGTTAATACCCTATTACCCACCATAGTTTTATAGTTGCCCTTGTGGTCCTTGCTAGCCCAAAAAACTTAGCTGCTGTCCTCCTGCTTATTTTTACCAGCAGATAACCCTCCTGCTGTCTGGGATGGGTTTTAGTTGTTGCTATTTTATGGTGCCTCAAAGTCTGCAGCCAGGACAGCAGTGGCTATGTCAAGTTCTGCTTTTGATTGCTACAGATGACTTAAATATTTCTCTGTGAGCAGAGTTTCCACCTAAATACTTCTAGGGATATATTCAGTTTCATTCCCAACCCGAGTCACCAGTGGGTCAGATGTAATTGAAGATTAGACAGACCCTAAATTTTTTTCATGTCCTTGCACAATAACATTTGGAAGCTGCTTTAAAGATGGACCAACGGATATATTAACACATAAATCCTGAAGATAGTTGTATTAGTTCTCAGGCGAACATACACATGCACATACAGTCGTTACCAGTATCTTTTGCACTAGAGCTGGGCAATTGCTACCTGAAGTATATAGGTGTGCTTGTAAACATTTGCACATACACGGGGCTGAAGTCTGAGATAGCACAAGATGTTTCCTGGAATCCCCGACTTAGGTTCTGTCCTCAAAGGGGGGCCTGCCCAAAGGTAAATGAGTGCTCCTTTAACAGGTGCTCCTCATTAGAGAAAAAGTTGAGATGAAAATTTTCTGCGCTGGATTGGCTTTTCCCTTCACTTATGTTTCATGCTAACATGCTTAGACTTTTTCCTAACAATAGAACTAGAATCATTCAGTAATTGAGGAATTATTTGATGCAGGTATAATGCACATATCTGTAAGGCAAAACCACCCTGACTTTTGAAAGTCTTGCACATGATGCACATAGCATTTGCCCATTTAGACAATGACAGGCATTTAGGACAACAGACCATTGGCTTAAGTGATATTAAGATGAGTGACTCAAAACTGTAACTCAGTCCTGGCAGGCAATGCAGCATCCATTCAGGAAAAATACAATGTTCTAAAACTTCCAGATGAAACAGGAAAAAAATTAAATGCAAATGTTAAAATGCATGTTTTAGTTCTCACATTTTACAAATTTAAGAGGTGCTGAATTTTACTGACAGTTTTCTTGGCAGCAAGTGAATTCCAAAGATGCACATGCAAATATTTTTCAAAACTGAATTTTCAATTTTGCATGCATAAGGATTACTCCAGAAGTGCTGGCATACTCACTTGCTCGCAGAAGAAAAGTAGTGTCATGTGGCACGTCTGGCCAATCACAGAATAACTGAGTATTTTTAATTTTAAATATTCTGATTAATCCATAGAGTAAAAAAAATATAGTGAAAAGAAAGTCACTGAATATATTTGAATAACAAATTCAAGATGGTGTGATTGGCTTATATATATTCCTCAAGCAAGGAGAGACAAAATTAATCAAATAAATTATTCATTTTGAATTATTTGTTCAGCTCTGTTTTAACAAGTAAAGCCTAATACTGATGTCTGAATTTTGCAGTTTGCTACAAAAGCTCTCTTATCATGTGCCCTATCCTCCTGATACCCACCGCTATGCTTTGGGTCTGACTTGCTCACACATGAGCACTGCATTTGCTGTGGTGGTGTAACTTCTGTGAAAGAGTTCCTAAAAGCAATTAGGTCTTTAGTGGCAGACACTGAAAGTCCAAAGTGCTCATTGACCAAAAGGCATTAGAAATGTAATGGTGCCCATTTCTACTAAATCATTACAACACAAATAGCATTCGTCTGCCTTGGCCTTTGAACAGAATTAGATTCAGGTTAGAGTGCATCCGTACACTTACCCCGAGAAGCACTCAGCGCGGCTGTCCTAATTGCACCCCAGATATCTAGACTGTATTTAGATAGAGGATTTAATGGCTCTGCTTCCAAAAGTCCGTTAGTCTTTTATTGCATTTATTTTCATCAGAAAAACTAATCACTGTGTTCTCAGCGATAACTACAGTAATTAAAATATAATTCTTCTTTCTTTGATAGCTATGTGATGTTTGGTACTCGTCTACAGTCTTATTCCAAGCTCGTATAAGTTGAACTATTTAGGCATTTACCAGCCTTCTGACATTAGGAAAACACTGCACTGAGAACCAAAAGGGGACAGCAAGTTGCCAAGCAGGACTGTCTGACTCCTTTGGCAGCCCGGTGCTGGGCCAGGAACAGCAAACCATCCCTTGTGGTGGATAGGAAGTTGAGGATGTGTTGGGGCCTGGCAGGGCCCCATCATGGAGGGCAGGGTCTGCTGCTTGCCTGGAGCCCCAGGTCTTATCATTTCTGTGAAGCAAAGTAGCAAGGTGCTAGAGCATCATTTTCCTCCATCTGCTATGGGCGAGTGGTAGAATGACAATTGATGCTGCAGCACAGTCTTGCTGAGGGGAATTTAAAGTGCTAAATGATATGTTTCTTCTCCAAAACCCACGTGTGAGGCTCAGGGCTTTGAGCAGAGCCTGCCAGCCACATCCTGCTGCCCAGACAACAGCCAGGGCTGCAGCCAGGAGTGGTGTGGAGGCAGATTGTGACAGGGCCGGTGAAACCTGGAGCACCATGGTCAGCTTATTTCGTAAATGCTGCCAGATGATTGTGAATTTTGTTGCCAAATCTGACAGTATTTGAAACATGAAAGTGCATGAACGTAAGTGGCACTGTCAGCTCCCTAAAAATCACATTTTTGGAAGTCTGTAATACTTGTTCTGTTCCATATGTGGAGGGATTTTTATGAAATGTTCCAGGCAGAGAGTGAAAAACTCTGTAGTGTACTGGCACGATAAAGCTATCTTGCATGAATGCAGTGCTTTCCACTTAAAGTGACTTGCATAAGTGGAAATATTATCCCCATTTTGCTGATGAAGAAACTGAAGCCCAGCATTTCCTTTGAGTCACATCCAGTGAGCAAGGATAAAGCCAAGAATGAATGTGCTGACATGCAGGATTTCCCATTGCCACCAGACAGGTTGTCGCCACTGAAAATATTTCATTCTGACTTCATAGTTGTCTTCCCCCTGATTAAAGCACCATCTTACTAACCACTTTATATTTCCACAAAATTGAAAAAGAAAAATGTCAGTATTTGCTTCAATCTGCTCTCCAAAACATCTCTTAATGTAGCAGGAGGCTTTGCAAGCATTACTTGCAATGACTGGACACAGCAGAGAAGAGGCTATGTCCTAAATCAGCTGATGCAACTGGTGCATGCACTAAATCTGCATCTGTGCAGGTCTACAATATATGGAAGGCAGCAAAATGTGGCTCCTGGAAGACTTATGTTGTCTATAAGGAATCATTATAGGTTTGATTAGAATTGTTAACAATTCAGCAAAATGATACGAGATATAATTATGTGAGTTATTGATCAATGCATATTAAGAAAGACCTCCTTTTATAGGTCATTATGAAGCATTATCAGGGCCTCTGAGTGCATCAATAAAACCATTTATTTCTTCACATGGATACTAAAGAAGACTTAGAAAGATGCCATGTGCAGAAAGCTGCTTGTGCCAGTAAATTATATTTACATCTGCTGCATATGGATAGGCGGGATACAGGCCAAGTATGTGATGGTGGGAAGCAGCTTGCTGCTTCTGTTTTGGGAAAGTTCATCACGGTTGAAATTTTGGACAAATTAGATTCTGAATCAAACTAGAGAGACAGCAGCAGATGAGCTCAAAACTTTGGTTGCTCCAGAAACTCCATTCAGAATAATATACTATCTCACGTGTCTTATCTTTCCATCAAAGTTTTGAGGACGTTTTCTGGTTGCTGATGGCAGCAGGGGAGAAAAGAGACTCTTGCACTGAAAGGGAGAAAACCACATATAATCTGTTTTGCTCTGAGTTTTGTGTTTGGAAAATGGAGGACATGGAAGTGGTCCATCTCTGCTGTCATTTGGATACAACTGCAAGAAAAATTAAGAAGGTATAGAAGTCAAACTATGCCATTGGCAAATCTTTTCTTCTGCACTGGTTTGTGCCCAAACTCAATATAGCTTATAGACAAATTCAACTACAGTTTTTGGGCAAACTGTAAGGCTTGAAGACGAAGGATACAGATACAGGCATTTTGTCATCAGAGGCAAGTGAGTGCAGTAATTTCCTTGGTACAAAACCAAAGCTGTACTGAGGCCTTCTGGCAAAGTCCTCTTGCCCCATTTTGTACCATTTTAGGCTCTTGTCCTGCTGCCACCTCCCTCCATCGAGCAACAATGGGGAGCTGCCAGGGAATACCTTGGGGTGTTACCACCGGGGACCAAGCTCCAAGGTCTGCTGAGGGACTCCCCCTTAGGGAGGAGCTTCCCCTGCAACAGGAGGAGTCTGGGCAGGAGCTGTGGAGCCGTGGGTGGGGAGTGTCTTGTGCCTTTGCAGGTTGCCGATTTTGCCCCTCTGGACAGGCTATAAGCCAGATCTGCCTCCTGATGCTGTGCCTGAGACAGGGTGAAAGCATACTGTCTGGAGGATGTGGCTGGCAATGCAGCCTGCTGATTGCTGTTGAGAATCAGGAACGCAGTCAGACCCTGCCATTGTTTTGCAGTGCAGAAAAAGCAGCCTTTTCCTTAGAGAACATGATAAAAATGGACTCCAACTGAATCTCCAAATCACCTGAGGTTGGATTAGAGACTACTGCTGCTTCTGTAACCCAAATAATGCCTAAAACACTGGAAATGCTGAAAATGGCTGCACTGCATGCATGGGGAAACTAAACACAGGTGGAAGGGGGAAAATGAAGGACTTTTTAGTCACTGTGCTGATAAGGCTCCAGATGTAGTTATTACATAAGGAGAACTGGCTGAAAGGTCACTGGATGGTCTCAGGCTTGGCTGCTGACAGGTGAGGTGTGTGTTAATGTGAGCAGGCTATGCATGGCTGTCCCTCACTTGCTGGGAAAGAAAGCCCCATTTGTTGGCAGTGGTGGCAGAAGGGTTTGGGAGAAGCAAAGATCCTCAGCATTGCTGCTGTTGGTGGAGAGAACAGCAGGGCACTTCTGCAGCATTCTGCACCTTGCCTCTGTGTGGCAGTGCCCACCCAGCAACCAGTTGGCCTGCTTTGTCCAGTCATGGACACTTGCTGATCCCTGTGCATTCCCTGGTCAGGAAGCCTCTGATCTCAGCATGGAGCATCCTGTGAGGTTGCCACCACCAGTCTTTGCTGCTCAGGGTGTAACTGTGTGTTGTTTCCCAGCACCTACCTCTGTTTCTCCTGCAGCTATTTCACTTTAATCCATGTACTGAGTCAGATCAAGCCCGTGGCAGCTCAGCTTAGTAAATTACAAATGGTGAAGATTTTTCAAATCTAAGAGTGGACACTGAAGGTGACTGAAGACCCTTTCCCAAGCCCTAGCAGGGCACCAGTAACGGAGGCTGGAGCAAATCTACAGGCAGCCTTCTACCTTAAACTCAGTGACTCCCAGCTAGTAAAATTACAGCAAGTACCACAATGATTTGCAGAGGTAAATCCAAATATTTCACCAGTAAAATGTAAATGTGTCTGGTGTAGTCCCCCAAAGTGCACACTCCTGCTGATGCCAGTTGCTTGTGTCTATCCAATGCTGGATTATGCTTGCTTCTCAAATTTAATAATTTTGACAAGTTAATTTCAGCCTGTTCTTGAAAAGGAAAGTAGCTACAAGGAATAAAAAATAAAATAGGGAGGAGTGAAATTCTCAGGCAAGGTTAATAGCATGATAATGCATGGGAAATTACTGACATTTCAAGACTATTGAAAATGTTAATATTCAAGTGGATCTTTTTTGCCCAGAGAAAGGAACATAGTGTCAGCTGAACAGTGACTAAAGGTTCTGGAGCAGCCGGATTGTGTGCTTTTAGAAGGTGGCACATTTAGGCTACACCAAAGGGCCTCAAAAAAGATAAAACCATAATTAAAATTCCTAGATTAGCATTGGAAGAATATTGCAGGTATTTTCTTTCTGTGACTTCAGTACCATAGCTACAGCTCTCCAGGTCAGCCTGGTGCAACCTGGTGCATGTTTATGCAGCCAGAAAAACCCCTAGAGTGGCTGATCCTGCAGCCCGAGGGAGGTCTAGCAGAGGGCTGGCTCTGTTCCACCCTTGGGTTTGTTCTGCCTCCCTGTTCTTTGGCCTGTCTGGCCATGTTGTTCCCACCAAACCCTGGGAACAAATGCTATTTGTTTTGACCTGTGTCTGTACCAGCCAGGGACTCTGGAGGTTGTCTCCAAGGCTGTTTTTTTTCATAGAGGGCACACCCCTCTCCCTCCTGGGCTACAGTGACCAGTACAGCATTTCTCTTTAGCTGGAGGGAATAGTTGAGACTGTGATTAAAATCTGCCATACCAGAGATGGGATAGCTCCCAGGAGGTCTCAGAGCAACTGGCATGTGTCTGCCAGGATCTGCTCTGGTTCCAGGGCTTCCTGGCAAGCCCTGCTCCCAATGTCACAGCTCCCCTGTGGCCAAGCAGCCCAGGCACATGCTGCATGCACCTACCTTGAGCATCTCTGGCTGTGGAGGGAAGTTCTGATGCTTACCCCATCCAGCCTCCTCCTCTACAGGTGATGAATACTTGGGTGCGTAAATTAAGAGGAAAATTTGAGAAAAATTGGCTAGAGAAATTAAAACTGCCTCAGGCAGCTTAACTTGTACAGCGACACATAGAGTACTTAGCACCCTAGATTTCATTATTCTTAACAGCATAACTGGAGTCCTATTTTCACACATTAAATATTCTTGGATTTTTTTCCCCAATGAGCAGACATATGATTTTTTTTCTCTGTCATCAACATGCATGTTTTGTCCTTTCAGAGACTTTTTTCAAATTGGAATACAGATTAGTTTTACCTAGGATTTAAAGAACTCCAATGCTTGGTAAGGCTTCAATTCCTGTTTTTTATGGAAATGCATAGCTGTGGGGGCTATGGGGAGCTAGTCTCTGCTTAGCACTTCTGAGGGGAAAGCTGTGCAAGAATACACCATTTCACATCTCAGCGTTCAGAGACAACATGAAATTTGACTGTTTCCCATGAAAAAACTCTTTTCTTAAGTAGGAATGGGCATGATCTTCTGCTCTCCGAGGCCAGGCCTGCAAAGCTCTGAGAGCATGAAGGGAGAAGGGTGTCAAAGCCTTCAAGAGGCAGGAACCAAACAACCAAGGCCCATTGCATCTGCTTGAGGCAGAGGGTGATGGCATGAGGAGACTGGCAATGTCTGAGATTTCCATTTGTCACTGGAGGGGAAAAGACCTTCCCAGCGAGCCCTAGGGCAGGCAGACTACTGGGTAAAGTACCCACTGCATGGGTGAAGACCATTTACTGAAGCAGGTGGGGGAAGCTGAGGGCAGCCACCCTGGGGAGAAGGTGGGGTGAGTCCTGTCACAGGCTTTGGGAGTATTGCCAGCATTGCTGTTGGTATTATCTTTGCATTTCCACTTCTTGGGTTAAGATAGTGAGAGTGATGAAACCTTGTATGTCAGGGTTTCAGTCAAAGGCAGTTTTTCCATGCACACATCCCTGCCTAGATCTTACTGGGCTGTTTGCTCATGTCCTCCTGAAGCCATAGAGCCTTTCAGGGTGAGAGCTGGGCAACAGAGAAGAGAGCCCAGGGAGTTTGCCAGTTCACTAAAAGTGGGTGTCTGCAAGACTAGCAGCTTGATAGGCTGCCCTGCTGTGTTGTGTGAAGCCCTGTGAACTGAAAACAAAGCTTGGAGCTGCTTGTGACACTGAATCCCATTCTTGGGGCTTGATGCAGCTGTAAAACAGAGGGTCTACTTCCCCTTGCCTCTGCCTCACACATCCTGCCCTATCCTGATGCTCCTGGGACTTGGGTCCCTGCTGCTGCTGTGCTGCCCTGTTTTCAGACACACCAGGCTACTTCTCGTGAAGTGTCAAGTGGCACTAGAGATTCATGATTAAGGACCCAAATCCTTCCTTAATTGTCTTGAGACCAGACTGAGTGACCGCTCTGGTGCAGAGTATCATCTTTCCTAAGATGATCTTCAGGTGTCTATGTCCTACTGCTCATTAAATTTAAGCTTCACCTGCTGGGATGATCTGGGCATACCTCATCTAAACAACTCTTTGCTATTGCAGGGGGCTTAGGTATACCTGGCAGCTCTGTCTGTCTTGTTCTCAACTACTGATGCACAATTTAAGCTTATGACTCGAAATATTTTAGTCTAATGAAGTCTTTTAGTTTAGAGCACAGGTGAAATGTATATCTACAAGAGGTCAGATTGAATGAACTAATAGTCCCTTTTAGGCCTAAATTATGAAATTCACAGAATGATTTCTAATAATGAATGTGTTTGTAAAACTTGGGTGCCTTCTCAGGAATAATCTGCAAACAGAAAAACAACTTGTTTTGTTAAGCAGACTGACAAACAGTTCTTCCAACTTTATGCTATGCAGACATGTATTTTTGGATATTCTTTGGGGGAAAAATCTACTGCAGTCAAATCTACATAGCCTGCAAAAAAAGAATCTGAAACAAAACAAAAGATATATGTAGATTATGAAAGGTAGAGAATCAGGTTGGAATTCTAATGTAAATGTATGTCATTATCAGTAGAGATCACTTGTAAAGCACTATTTTAACTTGAAGACTCAAGAACTAGAATATTAAAGTGAAAGTCTTTTCACATGTGCATTTAGAACAAAAGGTTCCCTGTCATTAGAAATTATATATAACAGTTGGATGAGGGTTGTTGTTTTCAGTGTTTGGTTTAAACACAATAAAGATGAACAAAATTAAAATATATTCATTGATGCATGAGGATGAAGTCAAGATCAGAAGTACAATTTCCTAATTTTTAGATTTATTCAAATACTCTTCCTTTGTGTTAACTGCTAGAGATGTTTAATGAATGCTTAAAACCAAACACTGCTTCCCAACCTCCCCCCCCCCCCCCCCCGCCT
>VXBX01002006.1:128298-257661 GCA_013400415.1 Scytalopus superciliaris | reverse complement strand
CCCCCCCCCCCCACTGTGTTCAATGCGTTTCGTACAGGCAACCTGATAAAAAGAATATCCAGGAGGAGGGGAAGGCAAAATCAAAGTTGATGTATCAGAACATCTACTGCATGTCTAAATACAATGAAATTTGAACTGTGTGGGTGTATGCTCTCATTTTAAAGAATGTTCATTGATTTTTAGTTTTATTATGTTTGGAATTGTGGTGTGTTACACAAAGACCATTTTACTGATCTTTATGATTCCATAAAATCCTATAACAATTTGGATAAAACTGGCTGCACTGTATTTTTTCTTTGTTTCTGCTGTTAGACTTTATGCTTAGCTCTAGGTATAATGAACACGCGGACCTTTGTCCTCATTTTACTATAGGAAACATTGCTACAAACTCCGAGGTATCCAGCCACAGGGTACATCCTGAGTCATTCAGCAAAGACATCTGGTTTGACCATGTGTGGAGTCGGTCTACGAACCAATGAGGCACGAAGTTGACATGAACTGAACCTGTGGGTAACAACAAAAGCAGAGTGCTGGAAAAGGCTTTCAGTATCTAGCAGATTTAAGTTGGTAAAGATCTGCAAGCAAATTTCCATGAGATTTCAGAGATGCAATGCCCTGGTCTGACAAAATTCTCTCCTCCAGCCACCTGTCTGACATTTCACTTCCCAGTGTGCACATGGAAAGAAGGATATGCTTGATGAAAAGGTGAGTCAGTGTCCAAGCAAAACTATGATTTTTTCCTTTTTCCTTACAAAGAAAAGTGAATTGTAGTCGAAAGAAAATTAAGACACAATATCCAGGAGTGTCATATATAGCCAGGGAATGGTAAGAGGACTTCAAGCAAGGTAGTGGGAGTCCTGAGAGTTGGGGTATATTTATAACTCTGTAGAGATCTCACTATGTGGACTTGGACAAAGTGCTCCAGATTGATGTGAATATCAGTAGCAATACATAAGACCCCTGTTGGCTTCCACAAGCTTTGAAGTATGTTTGAACCAGACTTCAGTGGCTCAGTATGCACTGCACTACCTGCTCCTGTTCTCCCAGGCTGAAGCACAGACCTCCTGTGTGGAACTGCCAGGCCAAAGCTTTTCCTCCCTAAGACCCAGAGCAGGCAGAACAAGGATGCAAGGTATTGGACAGAAAGGCTTTTGTGCTGAGAGACTGGACTTGCCTTTTGCCATGAGGTGACACCTCCTGAGCCTTCCCCTCTTTTCTACATGGAGCTGGCAGTCAGGAGAGCCTCAGCACCAGCACTGTGGAGTCTGCACCCAGCCAAACCCATTTTGTCCTGCTTCTAAAGGTGGATGAGCTGCACTTCCAGATACAGCAAAGGACTGGAAAGTGTCACTTTTATGGAAAGAAACCCCACGTGGTTGGACACTCCTGCCCTTGGGTGCCCAGAGCTGTTTTCTCTGGGCACAGCAGGGTCTGTTGGACACACTAGGACTTGGCAATTAACCCTCCTGTGCCAATTAACCAGTAGTTGCGAGGAAGTTTGATAGGACAGAGATATGATGCAGCTGGAAGCCAGAGGAGACAAAAGGCAGGTTGCTACCAGGCAGAGATGAACAACCAGTGTAACCAGCACCTTCCAACCTGCTGGTGGCAGCTGTCAGGCTGCAACTGTTTTTCTTTTCCATGAGTGAGATTTCACACTATGGTTTCATTTCACCTGATGGATGAGGCATGTTTCCCATAGTTAAGTTGAATAGACAGTGCATCATCCTGGCTACAATTTTCAAGGGTATTTTTAAGTTTGCGTACACAGGTTTTCTGCAAGGACCTACTTTTCACTCACACTCCTATCTGCTAAGTGATAGCAACCAAACCATGCTACACCCAAACTCCTAAGCATTGAGATTAAAACAGATTTCCTGGGAAAGTCTAATTATTTGATGGTGTTTCTCCTCAGAGTTTGTACTTGTGGATTGAAGGTTAAGGCAATTTAAGTACTGGCTTTCATCACAATATGCACCCAGAGCTCAGCTAAAGTCAGGCAAAGCCCAGACCTCCCAGACACAGATTGTGTGCCCTGTTACACCAGCCACTGTGGAGACCTTAAAACTGTTGCTGTTATTACTGATCCCAGCTGGAGAAATTTTGGTGTCAGAAATAAGCTCATGTTTAAAGAGATTGTTCTCTAATCCGGGTATGTTTCAAAATCCTGAGTGAGATTTAGTAAAATCCATGAAGCAAAAAGAGATGAAATTCTAACCTCAGTATCCACAAAATTCCTAAACCAAAATGGACATAGCACGGTCATTGCTAAGCTTATCTCCATCTCACAGACAGGCCAACAAGTGCACACACTGTCTGTTGCACACTGGGAGGCTGGGTAACATGTCAGTGTGCCTGGGGTGCCCTTGGCTACATAATAGTAAACCTGTACCAGTGCAGTAAGTGCCACTGCTGCCCAACCTGCCTTTGTCTTCTTTTTATTGTTACCAAAACACAAATGTTTGTTCAGCTATGATGCCAAGACCATTGGGTTTTGGAGCAGAGGGGATACAGAGACTGCTGTGTGCTGTGTGGGAGATGGGGCTGTGTGAGGCAGCAATGGGTTCCGTGTCTCCTTACTGACAGCCACGCAGAAAGTCATGATTAATTACCACACAGATTACTACTATCACCAGTCTCAACTGAATTACTGTATGGGGAGAAGAGGCCTGAAAAGGACAGCTTCTAATTTTGTGACACAAATGTCCTTCAGGAAACTCTGGTTTAAAGGGCAGTGTTGGCAACGTAAAGGTTAGGGTTGAGGAAGCCACAGGCTGTGGTGTTCCTGGTGCTTTGCCGTGCTACTTATCTTTCCCAACTTCTGTGGTGCTCTTGCTACAGCAGCATCAGTTCAATCGCTGTATGTGGGAAGTCAGGAGTCCTGATGCAACAGCACAGCAGCATACTTGCACTAGACTTTTCCAAAAGACACTCATCAGTCTTCTGCCAGAATATATTCATGACTTTTTGAATGTGAACTGGTCTCTTTCAAGACACTGTGTTCTTCAAAAACGTCCTGTTTAACCCCAAAACAATGAAGCGGGGGGCTATTGGTTTGCTTTAACTAACTTGTTAATGAATTCTTCACCACCTCTTTGTTTCATGCATTCTCAAAACAAGAAACTGATGCTTCAGGGTAAGTGTAGGTCATCTTATCTAGAATGTTTCAATGCTAATTTTAAAATTTATTGAGGGTATCCATTATTTTGTCTGTTTTGAGAGGATTTGATGTCCCTTTTTTTCCATTGTTATTCAGAATTTTGCTGATTAACCTCCACTTCTTGAAGTTATTTCATTACTACATGGATTTAGTGTTTTTTGTGTTTAGGGTGCTCAGTTTCCTTTTATAGGTGCTTGCTGTTTTGCAGGGTGTGCACCACATACCCTACATAATTTTGCTCAATTCTGGATGAACGTTCCTGCCTTATGTGACAAATAAATTTATCTTAGGTGATGTCTATCTCAACAGCCAGTAAAATAGTGTAAAAATGCCAGAGCTGTAGCATCTGTGAATTCTATTCTCAAACTGGCCTTGGTCCACAGGTACAGTCAGAACCTGGACTTGTGAGTGCCATACAAAGGGAAACTCTCCTGCTCACGTAGAGCTTCCCTGGCTGAAAACATCCTTTTCCCATGCTGGGAATATTGCAATAGTCTTGCCAAGGACAGGAAAGCTCTGGTACAAATTCCACTAAGCAGTTTACAAGGGTGGTGGGTTTTGGGCAACATTGTATCTTGCATTCACCAGTGCTCTCCCAAAGACATGACACTGTGGAGAACATTTCTAGGTAATATTTGTGTTAACAGGATTCAGATGCACTCTGGTTTTTAGTCTGTTTTGCACCCATGTTTAATAGTTCCCAGATTTTTGTGCCTGACTATAATTTACTGTTGGTGTGAATGTCAAGATGTAGCCATTTAGCTCACTGATTTGTGGGAGCAATGAGGTAATTTTATGCCTAGGTCCTCTCATTTGTACCTGCCAGCAATGCAGAGGCAGTCTTTCCTAATCAGGCATTAAAAGTTCTTCTTGATTAATCTCTGACTTTGTTGGAGCCATTCCAGATTTAAGCCAGTGTAATTCATTTCAGGATCAGACCCATTAAGTGTTTTCCATTGAGTAATATACTGTGTCAGTCTTCTGCTCTTAAGGATTTCCACAATCACAGAATGATTGGTGCAGATCTGAGATGTGCATAGCTCTTCTGATTCCACTGGCATCTTCTCCTCCGTTCCCTGACTTTTGGAGATTTGTCTCTAGGTGAAATTTCTTTATTTCAGTTTCTTTCTGCATTCAGCTGGAAGCATTAACAAATGGTAAAGTGTGATACTGTCGATCCAGTGGTCTGTGTGGCCAGGCAATCAGGACAGAAATAATTAATGCAGAAAGTGGTCTGCCAGTATCCTGCTGAATGAAATTGGAAGAAGTTCAAATACAGAAAGATTTTTTAGCTTACTACTTCTGGGCTACACATAGAAGTAGCCATTTGGAAGGACAACTGCCAGCTTCCATTTCAGATTGCTTGACAGCACTAACTAGAGCACTAAGAGCATCACTACATTTGAGCAGGAGCAGTTAGCCAGATTTGGGATGGAAAGCATTATTTCCAGACAAGAGAAGAGATCAAAGACGGGATCAGGAGCAGCTCTGATGTGTTGTAAGAAGGTGAATTCCTCTGAACATGGGAGGAAATGTGGTGTGGGGAGTGCCTTTGGTTTCTAACCTGCTAGGCAACTGCTCATGATGTCCTGGCTGCATGGAGACCCCCTGCTCCCCTGTGTGCCTGCTACTTCCTGCTGCTGCCTCCTGTCACTTCCCTGTCCCTGTCTGTCCCAGCAGGCCACCACACAGGGATGATGACTGGGCTTATGGGCATGGCCACACACTGTGCCCAGCTGTGTCACAGTGGCTGTGCCTGTGGGGTGACAGACAGGAGGAGAGGAACTTCTGCAGCTCTCTGAAGACCAGTCTCCCCTTCCTCTTGCTTGTTTCAAAGATGTCTAATGTAGCATGAAACACAACAAATGGTGGTTATAAACATTAAGAAATCTTCCTTAGGATCAGGGATTTCTCCTGCTGGAGAGGTGGCAACATGGTGTTTATTGAGCACCCATATCGAGGTTAAAGACATGTATTTGTATGACACTACTGTCCTTTAGTTCGTTTCTCTGGCCTCCCCTCCCATAACACTTGCAGAGCCAACCTGCTATAGCAGGTTCCCATGAAGAGAGTAAGAAAATAGTGCTTCACATGCTGGTAAAGCAAGTAAACTGGTTATCAGCACTGATAAAAGCTGCAGCTGTACAGACAAAAATTAGTTCTGTCCTGGCAAGCACAGAAACTGCTGCATACCTTTCGTGCCCTACAATTAGCAGTGCTTCACTTTGTCTCACATTTGCCTACATCAGGAATATATTTGGTGCTTTCAGTGTTTGCAAAAATGGCAAAGGAGAAGATGAATAGGAGAAACAAGGGAAGAGAAAAAAATTAAGAGCAGCAACCCTTTGAAATCATTTTCCTCTGGAAACTGTTTAGACCAGTGAGCTGAGATGCCTGTGGCAAGACTGCATTACTCTGCGGCGTCTGCTAGTTTTCATGTACAATGAATTGCATGGCATTTGCTCCAGGATCCCCTAGTTCTGCCTTCTCACTGATCCTGAGATGGTCCACTTGCTATCTCTGCCACAGCTACCTGTCATGAATGAGCCATTACCCCGAGGTCTTGCAGACCATGACCTAACTTTGTAAAGCCACTCGAGACCTAAAGAGAAAAAGTGCCATGCAGAAGCTATGCACTCTTCGTATTTACAGGTAAGTCTTTCCCTTCCTTTACTTCTGTTCTGTGGTTCTTCTCATTGAGCATGAAAATGATGATCAGCTTCCTGTCTCTGTTGTGATGAGGTGTCATGATGGAGACCTGAGGATGGAGGAAGAAGGATTTAGTTGAGTATTAACTTCAGAAAATGGCTTTGTTAGCTACTTGTGAGAGTAATGTTTCTCAATGACATTGTATCACTTGCTTCCTATCAGAGAAGCTCTGTCATCTTGGCCTGCACATCTGGGGAGCCTTACCTCTTCTTAGAGCCAGGCGTGGCTTGGGATGCTTTATTAAAACAGCACCTCTGTTATTACGAAGAATTTGACTTCAGGTTTTTCCATTACTTCCACCACATCTTTTTTTTTGGTTGTTGGTGTTTTTGTTTTGTTTTGTTTTTCAAATTTGTACTGAATACTTGTATTTCCTTTTTCTCATGCATCCTGAGTTCAAGTTTTAATGTGGACCTTGCTTAATTTGACCTTATCTAGCTAATTTATCTTATCCCTGCGTTTCTAAACATTGTTAAATGGAGTACGTTTCCTTGTATCTTCCCAAGTAACTAAGTCTCCTGCAAAATTCAAATCATTAAAAGTGAAGGTGATAGGAGAAGCTACAAGAAATGAGTGAACTTAATATAAAAATTCATAATCATGTCAATTCCAGTTTTTAAACAATTTTTGAAATGTTAGTTTGCTTGAACGGCTGGTCAGAAGCACAAAGGTTAGGTTAAGCTTCCTTCGTTAATGGTTTGGCTCAATGCAACCCAGCAATATAATGTATTTTATCAGTGAGGGAAATGATATTGGTTTAAGAGGTTTCATGTAACAGTCATATCCTGGCCAAATGTAATTTTGAAAACAATCAAGGCCATTATGGCTCACACAGAAAGAAAGATAAAGATAGATAGCTGTATATGGGTTTTTAATAAGTAATTCACCCTGGGTCTTGAAACATCAGATTGCCAAGTAATATTATTAATGTATAAGCATGTTGCTAAAATCATGTATTCTTTCCCATTGGTTGACTATAGATATGTTTCTGATGCAAATATCGTGTAAGTGTATTGAATCCAAGCTATGTAAATAGACTATATAGTACATCCATCAAGCAGTTGACTTGATTATTCCACACACTAAAGAGCATTTTCTGACATCAATCTACATTCTGCCTAAATAGAACATTTTTCACCAATGATATTATGCATCATTTTCTGTATATTTGATACTAATTGTTCAGCATATCGATCACCTGTCACTCTGAGAGTTTAGTGATCTTTGCAACTTGTCCTGGCAACTTGGAAGTTACAGGCAGTTGGATGCCCATTGTCTGTGGTAGCAGACCGAGATTTCCTGGATGGTGCTGAAATCTTGCCCTAAGCAGTCAGCATAGAGAGGAGTTAAGTGGGGCTAAGGGCCTGCCAAATTGGTACTTGAAAAGGAAAAAATTACACCCTTTTGGTTTTCACAGAGATTAGGCTATGGCAGCACACAAACACACTGTAAAGATTAACAGATGTCACTTATTCTGTCCCTTTCCATTTGGAAGCAGTATTTTATTAAAGGGTTGGGAGAAGGACTGACCGGCACCTCTTATATGGATGAACTGTGCCTTTTTTTTTGTGAGTGCAGGATGTAGAAGCTCTGTGAGCTGCTTCTCTTGCAGAAGTGGTTAAAAAGGGGGATATCCAGGGAGTGAGGGCCCCTTTTTTGCATGCAGTCTGCATACATGGCAGCTACCTGTCAAAGGACAATCACTGATAGCTAAAGGACATGGCTCTAACTATCAGAAAAGCTTCAACCACCGGATAAAAACAGATCTGTTTTAATATAAATATGTTAAACTCTCTGATCAATTTTAAACATCTACTTCATATATGAAAATGTGGAGCTTATTTTTAAGTAAATTTAACTGCAGCTGGAGGGGGGCTGTTAATACTGACTGTTCTGTATTTGTCAAAGCACATACATTATTGAACTCAAAAACTGCTAGAAGCAAAGGCTTTAGAAATAGGAGAATATATTGATTTAATAATTTCATTCATTCAGCAGTTCATTTATGACATTTTTTACAGCACAGAGTGGGGACTTTCTACTTGCCATACACTTTACTCACTGAGGTCATGTCTTGACTCTATTTTGCTTTATAACCCCTCTGTGTTCCAGGTCTTTCCTTCTTCAGACTATCAAAGCTTCTACCCCATTCCATCTAAATTTGCTAGCTTTTCTCTTCTCCAAATTTTTACTTTAGTTCCAGGAGTGCTGGAATGCCTGCTACCCAGTGGGGGAGGCTTAGGGGCAGGACTAAGGGCAGTCAAACACAGAGATACTGCACTGAGCTGCCCACAGGAAGGGAAGAAGAGGAGGCAGATTGAAAATGTTTTTGGTGATAAACAGTAAATTTTCTGGAAAATAGCATTTCAAGGGAATCAAAACTGTTAACAGGTTAGAATGAGACTCAACACATTTTCAGCCAAGGAAAAGATACCTAGGAAGCGGCAGGTGGCAAGAGATTTTGAAGACCTTGAAACAATTCACTCTGACATTTGAAAAACCCAAGCCTGTTGACTCTTTGCTTTGAAATGCATTTCTCAATTCCAAACTGAACTGAAAGAGGGGAAAAGATTATGGAAAGGATCAAAATAACCCCAAACTTGAAGCAAAACTTTGTCTGGAGTTGAATGACAAGAACTGACTGATCTGGGTTTTTTTCAGTTGCAGAACTCAAAGTTGTGTTTATTTTCCCAGCTTCACCCATTGAGCCACTGGTGACATGCACCAGCTGTACTGAATGTACAGACTGGCTGTTTCTTTCACAAACTGATCCCTAAACTGTAGTCATCAGTGTCCAGTCCTTCCCTNTTTTTTTTTTTTTGAGAAGAGAACTCCTTCAGAAGGACTGCACACTAACTCAAAAACTGGGCCAAAATCACTAATATATAAAAAAAAAATAAATTGCAAGAAGGAATATTAGCACTTTCTCAGTGGCTTTGCTTTTCTCAAAGGCATGTTCCTACACTGCTTCTATGGTGATGTGGTCTCCCTCCTGCTCTGGGAATCAGCAGCCTCAGAGGTGGAGGTTGTCCATGGCCATTTCTCACGAATTCCTCACTCTGGGGCTTTGGACTTCTCCAGGAGGCTTCTCTGAGTCATTCTGGGGACATCTATAACCCATCATCAAGCAAGTAAATGAAATTCTCTTGCTCAGGACCAGAACTGCCTTGCCAGTGTATGTTTTGCTTTGGATCTTTTCAGCTGTCATTGTGGAGACCTTCCTCCCAGGGGTTATTTATAAAAGATGTTTTGATTCAAGCAGCATGTGGGTTGTATGTGTGTCAGGTAGTCCACACAGTGCACTCCCTGTAGTGGCTCTTTCCTACTCTCTGCTCTCCCCTCCCATTCTCTGCACAGTGCCTTGGCTGTCCCCTTCATCTCTGCCTCCTGGCTGCCTCCCTCCCACCCACTGGTTCTGTCCTCCAACACCGAAGGAATTTGCTGGATCCACAGCTGTTTTGAGAGAGAGAAAATTGTGTAGCAGCAGCTGCAGCAGCAGGCATAGCAGCAAATTACATGAGGATACAGATTATCTGAGCACTTGTTTCAGAGAGGTACAGCTTTCTCAGATGTAGACTTTGCATAAGCAGTGTGGAAATGGTAGCAGCCCAGAATGACGCTGCTGCCTTTGTTTATTTGGGCCCTTCCCTGGCAGGGCAGGCATGGCCTGTATGGGAAGGTGGGCACAGTGGGGCTGGGGACTGCAAACAGACATAAGTCCTGCCTGCAGCTCTGCCTGACTGACTGGCCTCATGTATGGTCATGGCACCTGGAGCAGCCAGGGTAAGCTCCTCAGGGCAGGAAATGTTTCCCTTACTTACCCATGAAGCATCATGCAGAGCAGCAGTGGTTTATAAATAATAGATGTTTAGAAACACTCAGGAAAAAATCTTCTGCAGAATATACACAGTCAGACCTTACTGAGGCATCCCCGAGACTGCCGGAGCCACAGGCACGGGGAGCGAAACCGTAATGTCCCCCCATTCATCTCTCTAACAGTCATCGCTCTCTGCTTTACATAGCTGTTTACTTTTCCAGGCATGTTATGCCGTAGCATTAAGACACAACAGGGTGTGCTTTACTGGGACATTAATAATACATTGGGTGCACTGTGAGCCATGACTGCAAAGGCTGAATAACTTCAATAGCCCAAGAAATGTATTAATGCTCCAGTAAACCACATCCGAGAGTGGTAATTCAAGTTTTATTTTGTCATTTTATTAATGACGCCACTGACATGATATTATATGTGATGCCGTCTCGTGGCATGCACAGGCAATGAGGGGGCAGCAAGCCCACAGGCAATGCTGAGCAGATCACCTTCTGTCCCCTGCATGCAGGGAGGGCAGCTTTAGTTAGGGAATTTTAGCCAGCTGCATATGCTTTGGGGAAATACCACAGCAATAGTAGAGATAGCCCATGCAAACCTGTCTGACATACACAGTGAGGTTGGTAGTGTTATGAAAGGCAGACATACTACTCAAAATGGGAAGATGGATCATTTGCATGTGCCTAATGCTGTAGCTAATCAGATCCTTCAGTGGGAAAATCTGGGATCCTTATTAGTGAGAAATTATGAAAGATAGGAAGAAAAGAAAGAAAATTCTTTCCTAAAGAGTGTGAGAAATAAGGAAAGACAGACACCAGTTTTCAGGAAGCATCTCACCTCATTAAGCGTCTTAATTCCCTTTTATTGTCCATACTGCACTGAAGCCTACAAGATGTATGCATGATTTATAAGCAGTGCTGTGCATCAGCTGATCAGTTTTATATAGGGCTCTGAAAAGCTCAGCCACATGTGGTGGTCAGGTTTGGGTGGGTTTTCCTGCAGTGTTAGAATCTTACCTGATTTCATTCATGGTGTCACTTGGCTCTGTTGTGCTTGCATGCTTTTGTTTTGATCAATGTTTAAACACCTCTATACCAAATGAAGCCAAGTAAGTATGAGCCCATTTTACTCTGGCATAATTTTAAAATTAATGCATACCTGGATAGACCTGCATGTCATTAACATCCACTAAATAAGTCATTAATGTTTATTTGGAGTCAAGAAAGCTTTATAGATAATTTTATAGTAATTTAATAATTTTATTTGTTCAACTTATCATGTTTTAGATTTTCTTATACTCTTGACTGTTTAGCTGCACAATCATGAAGAAAACCTAAAACAAGAATGAAAAATGCTGGTGTTCAGATCCCGAGATAAATCCAATAACAGCTCTGACAGGATTGATTACAACAGAATCAGCAAAACCTCCAGACTCTTTTTAATGTGGTTTGAGACACAAAGAAGATAATGAAAGATGTTACTGGACAGTAGTAGGATCTATGTTTAGAGGTAAAAGCAAACTCCTCTGAATTTTTGGTATTTTTGTTGTCGAAGTGTTTTTCTACTGCAAAATAGGATTTTGGTCAAAATTGACATTTTCATTAAATTACATTAATTTTCATGACATTTTCTCCAAAACAAGAAATTTTTCAAATGACCCTTTGGAAAATTCTATTTGGAAAAATGAGATAAAATGAAAACCTGAAAGCACTTTTCAACTTAAATGATTCATATCTATTTATTGTTTCAACATAATTTTATTCTATGTAACTAGTATTATTATTTTCTATGCTCATTTTATAGAACCTAGTCTTCTTTATCTTCTCTTTCTGCACTTTTCTGCATCTCTGGGTAGTTTCATCTGTAAACACACAGTCAGCTACTATCCCTGCACAGCTAACTTGCAGATCTACCTGTGTGCCCACGACCTGTCTTCTCAGGCCAGCCTCATCTCTGGGCTTGTTTGCCTGTCATTTCATGTAACGACAGTCTGTCAACTCAGACCCAATGTGGATGAGACAGAACTTTTAATCTTCCCCAATTCATGTCTTCCCTGCTAGTCCCCTCTTTGATCACAGCGGACAAACTCACCACTCTGCCTGTCACTCAGGCCCATAATTTGTGTGTCATCTTTGACTCAGACCCTTTCTCACGTCCTCACATCCAGGATATGGCATAATCCCACTGACTGCTACTTCTTAGCATCTCTAAAATGTCGCCTTTCCTGCCCATCTCCATGGCTAAGGCCCTTGTCTAGCCTCTTTTGTGTCTCAATTAGTGCAACACAATTTTTATCCAACCTTGACAAATGCAACATAGGCCTTTTGGTGCCCACTTAAAATGACACTAGAAGTACTATTTTCTAAAGCCATCAATCTCCTATTTTATGTCCATCCCTCTTCCATCTCCTCTTTCAGCATTGCACCAAAAGTTACCTGTTTGTCCTCATTTTCATGCTCTGTCACAGTCTGCTTCCAGTGACCAACAGCTACTCAGTACTGCTAGTTGGGGTGACCCATTTGCCCATATTCTGGGTGGCCACACTCACACCCACAGCTCTACCAACTTTTGAGAGAAAAATGAAAACCTCATCACAGCCTGCAACTTCCTCATGAGGGGAAGAAGAGGGGTGGGCACTGATCTCTGTGGTGACTAGTGACAGGACCCAAGGGAATGGCCTGAAGTTCTGTCAGGGGAGGTTTAGATTGGATATTAAAAAAGGATGGTTGTGTCCTGGAACAGGCTCCCCAGGGAAGTGATCAAGAGCATCAAGCCTGAGAGAGTGCAAGTGTTTGGACAATACTCTCAGGCAGGTGGTGTGATTCTTGAGGATGGTCCTGTGCAGGGCTAAGGGTTGGACTCCATGATCGTTGTGGGTCTCTTCCGACTCATCATATTCTGTGAACCTGCAAGCAGCCACCTTGCATCCTCCTCCCTATCCCACGGTGAAACTCTTTGTGCCCTCTTTTCCTAACTACTGCTAAGCTCTTGCTTTGCTGCCTGTTCTGTTGCTTAATATCATCCTGTGTTCCCAAGCATGACACCATTTATTTTTCTGTGGTCCACTTCTGTTTCTTGCCTTATGTTATAAGGCTTTAGGAACATGTACCATCTTTCTATTTTGACTAATAGTTTGAGGCTCAGCCCACAATCAAGTCTTATGGGGTAGAAGTCCATTATACTCATACACACATGCATACGCATTATAATAATATAAGCAGTTATTCTTCATTAATATTATTACTGTGAGATTATGGCATGGTATTTAGCTACTCATGTGCTTTTATTACTTATTTAATATTCTATTATTTTAGTGTCCTTTACTTTTCTATTATTATTGTTATTTGAATAATTAACTTTGCTAGCTATTAAGCAAATATTTGAAGCCTCTTATTTTCTAGTTCAAAGTATCTCCCGCTTCTAATGAAACACTTGAATTTTTGGACAGTCTGAACAGAAAATTTAGGTAAGAGTCAAAGTGTTTCATTACAAAAAGTGAAGAGGGCCTTTGATCTAGAGAATAGGATTTTAACTATTAATTTTCTAGCTTAAAGATAATATCTATAACAATAAAATACATTGTAAATACAAAGTGAAATCACAGGAAAGTTCAGCTATTGTATTGCATAATGTGGGGGACTTATCACACAAGGTGTGTCAGAAGGATCCCTGGCCCCCCCAGATGCTGTGAGTTTTAGTATTCAGTACCAAACTATCTTACTCTAGCAAAACTTGAGTTTAAAGCTCAGAGGATGTTTCTGGGAGCCTGCTAAGATGGAAAGGTCCAGTCAGGCCAATACTACAGTTGGTGGTGGTCCTGCTGTACAAAGGGTGACTACAGAGTGTCTGTATGGATCCATATAGTGCAATCCACAGCTGCTATGCATGACACTAGAGCAGATCATTGCCTGTTGAGGGGTGACTGGGAAATCTCAGGTTTGCACTTTTAACTTTCAATTGACTTATTTTATAATTATAATAATTATTATTTTAAATTCTTTGTATTCTGGCACATTGTGATATGTAACTATGCTCTTATTTACAGTGGGTGTGCAACAGCTGTCTTTCCCATGAATAATTGTTCAGGTTCTGGGTTTTGACCAGATCTTGCAAGGACATTATTTAGATTTCCACTTAAAATACACCATTTTGCCATTTTGCTATGTTAACAGAATGCACTTTAGTGTGGGTATTTTGCAATGTCATAGGAAACTGGGACAAGAAAAGTGCTAAGTATTGGCAAGAAAAAAAAAAGGAAAAAAATCACATGAAAGATTTATTCACTGTACACCCGTGTAAGAGCTGTGTTCTCCAAGAGATTTCCCCTAAGCCATGGCAAAGGTGACCACTTCTTACAGACCCCTCCCTGTCCTGCTGAGAAATCCATAGCTATCACCTCTTTCAGGGAGTGTGAGGTCCATGGAGATGCTAAACTCCCAAAGATCCTTTTGGGAACCGATAGATGATGGATTAAAATATTTCATAGCAATCTCCATGGAGACCAAAACCAGGCTGGCATCCTCCAGACTGATGGTGATAGAAAACACTGCTGGCAATGTGGATCAGTGAGTGCTCCTCTCGGAGTCAGAGGCTACCCCAGACGATGTGGTTTATCTTGAGCGTAAATCAGATGTGACTCAGCCACAGATGCTGCACAGCCAAACATGCAGAAAAGTTGTGTCAGTGCTGAATCAAAGCCTGAAACACAGATCATTATTTAAAGAGAGTTATGAGAATGCCATGAGTTTTGAGAAGACGACCAACACTGCTGAAGAAGTGAAAGCCAGGAATTAGAGATACACCGATAGGAAGCTCTTAGGATTTATTAACTGTTTTGTTTGGACTTATTAAAAAGGAATGACACCCATTGAAGTGTATCACAGGAATGAGATATCTAGCAACCCCAGGGGCCATGACTGAGGGGAGCTCTGTGATAAGGTGAGGGCTCTCTATTGCTTTCCAATGACAAGGCACTCAGCTAAAAAAAAAGGAAGAAGGTTTTGCTTTATAAATTTTTTTGTTCAAGAGTTTTCTCACGCAAATGTCCCAATTATAATGAAATACATATATTTGGGCATTAGTCTGAGACATTCCTGATGTTTTTATGACAATTCAAAGCACTTCCATAGCTGTGTTGTTTAACGATGATGTGCACTGGCACGTCGGATGGTCAGAGTGAGTGCTGTGGGGGCATGTCTTCCTGCTTCCCATGCACTGTGGGGCACTGGGAAATACCCAAAACATTGGCATTGCTGTGGAGAACAAGTGATAGTACTTTGTCTGTTCCTTTTTGCTGTCTCTTCACAGTGTTGTTTCTTCAGGTTGCCAAACTGCAGGCTGTGCCCTATTTCTGTATTTACCTGTGCACTTCAGGTACTGTAGGAAACAGCCATTCTCTCCATCTTTTCACCAGCCTCTGCATGCACGTCTTGCAAGCTTTGCATAAGCAAAAGTCACAGCTGAGACATCTGGGGCTGCCCCCACCAGCAGGAGTGTCCCATCTCTTTCTACTCCCTCTTGCTGCCCCTCATCTCTGTCAGAGTTTAGTCACTCTGGTGTCAGCAACTTTCTTGCAGTGCAGATGTGAGCTGAGTACTCAGAGATTTGATTTGCTCACTGTATGTACAGGCTCGCTGGGTCCTTTTGGAGCAATATTTCTGATTCCCTCACACATAAGGGTGTGTTTGCCCCCCTGCCACCCAGCATGCCCCCAGGCACCTCACTGCCTCTGGTGTTCTCTGCTGTGTTTCTTAATAAGAAGTACAAATCACAAGCTAAGATACATCTCTGCATCTTCTTTTGTTACATCTGTACCAGCCTTTTCAGTCATGTCAAAACAACTCTGAGCTTATTTATCTGCATTCAGGAAATTCTGCTTTACTGATGTACATTTTAGACCATGTGAAAATGAGGCTGTTTTCTTTTAAATGGTAACTGGGAGTGGGAACTTTGAAACATAAAAGTTCCAATCCTGCTTCACAGAAGCTCAGAGAGCATTGCTTGATATGTTATAAAGTACTTTTGCAGGTGTGCTTCTAACATGTACCTCAGCTACTTACCATGTCCCTTCGACTAATTGTTTCTATAATTCAGACAGTTTTTCTTTTCAGTTTAAAAGTAGTGCTATGTTGAACATAACCAAGATAGCTGAGTTGCAACTGGGAGCAGCCACATTTCTCTTTTGGAAAATAATTGTTCACTCCCCTATGATATGGCAATAGGAGAATATCAGATTAGAAATCCTGTTTCACACTGTTTGCCACCACTGCCCCATGGGGATGCTTGGTCCTTTGTGCATACTCTCTTTTTTGTTTTGTTTTTTGGTTGAACTTCATTGCAGTTTATTGTTATTATTGAAAGTTAGAGAAGAGACTGAAGACTGATTACAAGGATTTGGTGTACCATGGGAAAATCCAAGTTATATAAAAGCTTTCTTGAGGGTCAACTACTTTGTGTTCTGCAAAAGCAACTGCAGACATCCCTGCTGTTTGTATTGATCTTATAGATTCAGTACTGGGGCATACAGAGTTTACCTTTGCTTTGGAAACTGGCATATTTTACTTTCATTTGCTTGAAATGCAACAGATGAAAGTGATCTGACAGATTTTTGAATGCTAGCCTAGAAAAAGAAATACAAAGGTTTCTCATATAAGGTGAGCCAGCTGTCTCCAGAAGAGTTATCACTCCACACTGTCACCAGATTTTCTGATGCCCAGAAACTGATCAGGCAGAAATCCTCTGCCAGGGCTGGCAAAAACTTTCCTCTGCTGCCATGGGCAGGAGCATCTAGCAGTGCCATGTGCACCCAAAGTACCTTGGTGTGATGGGGCTGAGCCCTGCCCATCCCAGAGCCTCCTGACAGGTGGTGGTGGGTCCAGCTTCCTGCTCTGCAGTGGAGATGGCACTGTATCTCCCTATGGGGCTTCAATCAGCTCAGATCAAGCAAGTCCTGAAGATCTGCTGGGAATCCAATACCCAGCCTCCTACACCAGGTACCTCACTTTCCCAAGCTTTACTGCAGTGGCATAGCCTGTATTTTAAACAGAAATCTCAAAACTCTGATATTCCCAAGGATATAGAAGAGTGCTGTAGTTGCTATTTTACTTAATATTAAAAGGTTAAAAAGTCCATGAAAACATATAGCTATGTGGAAATTAATGATGCTTATCTCTTGTAAACTAGTGCTGTGTATGTACCTATCCACTCATAATGTTTTAAAATATACATAGCAGAGTGCAGATAGTGATAACACATTTGATTTTATCTGCTACAAATATATATATATTTATATGTCAGACAAATAACTTATCTCTCTTTCTACTCTGTATTGATAGAATCCATAGAGGATTTAATCCATTTGAGTGTGCTTCTCCATGTTATTCATCTCAACTGTGCACTGAGAAAGTTCAAATATTTAAATTCATTTAAAGTCAGAATATTAATGGCTGTTCTTAGAAATTCAATAACAGTTACATTTTCCCAGCTGATGGATACTGTCACAAATGTCTACCACAGGAGTATACACAGTTAATTACTTTGCAACAATGAGGATCCTAGCCCAAGCAAATGAAGACTTCTCCTAGTGTGTGTAAAGAGAAGCACTGAAGCACTCTCAGCTACTGATTGCTGTGAGTGTGTTACCGATCCTAGCAGATAAACGTTGGAGCAGCTGTTGACAAGCAGTATTATGTATCACCTAGGTGCAAGATCTGGAAGAGTTCAGGTTACCCCTGCGCAGGACACACAATTCGGTGTAGATGAAAATTGTTTACGCTAAAAATATCAGTCCTGGTGAAAGAGAGGACTGCCAAGGAGATATAGTGCTTCTCTCCAAAGGTGCAGTTTTTCAATTAGAAAGACAGAAAGACAAAAGTTACAAGGAGAATTCAGCAGCAAGGAAACAAACCCTGTGAAATGTTACACTGTGACTAGCCACTTCCTCTTAGTGCAAAGCGAGAACACATTCTTCATTTCAAACCTGTTTTTAAATACACCCCTAATTATGAAGTCATTACCAGAGACCTGCATGATAAGGAAAGAAGAATTATTATATTAACCTGGGGTCTTCAGTGCACTCGAAGGCATCACAAAACAGCTCTCCTGCAGTCAAAGCCTGCGCACTCCCTCTTTTCTCTCATCCAGTGAGTCACTTCTTCCCTTTAATCTCCTATTAAAATCCTTTCTATCCTCTTCATTTTATGACTCTGTTGCTGCAAGGTGGTTTGTGGCACTCGGTATGGCTAATCCTTGGGATCGCATCGTATTGAGAACAGAATAATTGAAAACAGCTTGAAGCAGTTGTAGTTAGGCACACAAATCAATGACAGATAATCATTTAAGCACAAACTGAAACAGACATTTACATGGAAAATAATCATGGCCTTGGAGTTACACCCTGTTCTTGCCATGCAAAATCTTTCATGGACTTGGCAGAGTACCATCGGAAGCTAAATCCCATTGCCAATGTGCCCATCCCCTTGAGACAGCACTGGCAAACCCCTGCCAGAAACCTGAGCTCAGTTGTAAATAAGTTTTCCTTGAAGGCTGTTCAGCTTCAGGTGAAATAAAACTGCCTTGCCCCCTGAGCTGTGTGAGAGTCATGGTCTTAGAAGAGCAGCTTGGAGCAGTGCAAAGCCACAAAGCAGAGGAGCAGATGGGGTTGTGTCTCCCCTTTTGGGGTGCTGCTCCCATCCCAAGTCCTCACAAGTGAGGGTCATGCCCAGGCACACTGCGCTGTGTATGGAAGTGCAACAATAATAAAGAAGAACTCCTATAGTAGAATGTTTTCTGGCTTAATAGTACAGACAGGAGCACATATTTCCCTGTCATTTTCCAATGACAATTATATTCATACCAGCTGGTTAAAATGTTTTAATAAATGATCACCTGATGAGAACACTATCTCATGGCTACGGTGCTGGGGTTTGCTCATTTTTGCCACAATCCAAATAACCATTCAAATTAAAAAGCAGAACAAAATCAATAGAACTACAATTTTATTTCTTTCTTAGAATCTTTAGAAAGACACCTGAAAACTTAAATCCCAGCTCACCTAAAGTGGTAATTTGAAGAAAATGTGTTGGGGATATCATATGCTGTTTGATGTTTGTCCAGGGGGGCTGGAAGAGCCAAGCCTCCATTCCTGTCTGGGGCAACATTTCATAGCCAGATGAGTGAATGAGCGCTATTATATGTGTGACTTCTGCAGCACTGAGTTTCTGTAGGTGAATTTCTCTACAGAGACAATGTAAATCCAGAATGAAGTCCCCTGTTTCTCTGTGAAGCTGAGAACCACAGCCTCCCCCTCACTGCTCTCCTGGCTGCAGTGCCTCTGCCAGGAGCTGACTACCTTGCTGATGTGATGCACATTGCACACACAGAAACCAGAAAAAAAGGGCTGGTCTGGTAAGTTTTTATTATTTATATCTGTTTATAAGTAGGCAAGTGGGACTTTTATCCTATTATTCAACCCTTTGCTTTCAAGACATCGAGACCTGCACCAGAGAAGTTTCAAAAGTTTAGTTGCCAATTTTCCTTCCACTTTCTGTGACTCTGGTGAAAAGGTATTATTTATCAAACTAGGTGTATATTATAATCTTTGCAAAATGGTAAAGATCAAAGACTACCTTACGTCAAGCGGAATTACAATGCCATAACATTTTTTCTTGTTACAACTGTTATCAATCATGGCATGACAGCAAGCCACAGAGAAGGTTTTTCGGTCGGTATCATTGACATGCTGCAACATCTGAAATACAGCAGCCAGCCAGCATTTTTCCCTTTCTGTGGGTGTGAAAGGGAAAAACCAGCAGCATAAGTAAGTGCCTTCGCTACCCATGCCATTAAATACGGCCATTTGGCAGCAAAACGCGTGCACATGACTTTAGTTCTGCCTGCGGCTGTTGCATCCTTGTAAAAGGATGAGATAAAAGCCTCTATAAGAAGAGAGGGCTTGATTTCAAGTGACAGTGGTGACATTTTCAGCAATGACCCCCGAGTGCGGCAGAGTCCGCCATATGATACTCTTGCCCCAAAGGCATGTGCATCATCCTCCTCTCTCTGGGAAGAGGTGGGAATTCAGATGAGTGGCCAGGGCTGCCCAGCATTGGGCAGTGAGGCACCGACCCATCTGAGCCCTGAACAGCATCTGGCTCTGCACACAGTGCCAGTGCCAGCACAAGTGCTCTGTATCTTTCCTGCACCAGCCATCAGCCAGTTACTTTCTTCTCACAATTCACAATAATCATATCTTTGTTTAATTTAGGATTCAGAGTCTTTTCACCATAGCCACAGACAGCCTAAGGAATAAGATTTCTCTTGCTCCTCTCCAGGACCTTGTCAGGCCAATGAGTATTACAGATCCAGCACTTAAAGTACCATATGCACGGTGTCCCACAGACTCTTCTCTGGGAATATTGAGTAGAGAACAGAAGGAAAGGGTGATTATAAGAGATCTGTTCACATACATATCATTTCCATCCCTCCTCTGCACAACTTGAGCTAGTCCCATGTATTTCTCCTTGCAATATGCACGAGTCCACAGCAGCATCTCCATGCTGTTCTCGCAGGCTGTGGTTCTGCCAAGTGCCACCTGATCCCCCAGCCCGTGGAGGTCCCCCCAGACCCTGCAACAGGAGCCTGCAGCAGTGGGTCACGCTGAGGTGCATCCTGCTGTCAGCCAGCAGCAGTAGGAGCAGCAAACACCAGCCTGTGGAGTCTATGCACTGCTGCATACAGGTGGGAGCCGGGAAGCTCTAGGCAGAGGGAGGCTCTAGTTATATCGAACAGTATCAGTTCTGGCAATACTGGAGCACTTCAGTTTTGGTATTGGGGTTATATTAACATTATAATTTCATAAAAAGCAACTTCACTTCAAATGATCCTTCAACTGTTTCTCAGGGACTTCAATCCAGAGTGAGAATCCTTTAAACACAGCAAAGAGGAGAAGAAACAAAACAAATGTGGCTGGGAAAGTATAAGCATTCATCAAATTCAAACATCTTGGGTTTTCAGGATTCTCCTGCTATTTGAATAGAAAACTGCAAGGTTTCACACAAAGTGACCATCTTCAATTTCTCAGTCTCTTTTTCCTCTGTTGCTGAGAGCCACACAATGTACTTCCCCACTAGTTACTAAAATGCTTCCAAAAACTTGAAGAATTATTTGAAAAAGGGCTTTCCTATTCCTTATGCATAAAACATGCATGCATATTCATATAAAACATTTAGAAAAATTTGTACCAGTTATAATTAGCATGTTTTGTGCATCTATTTTCTTTGCTATTAAATAACAAATTTGTGGTAACCATAGCAACTGGAACATCACATGGTACTAGTGCTATTTTGGGGATAACATAAGTACCTTTCTTAAAGAAGCATTCACACCTCTAAGCTATGAATTTTAATAATTTTCACGATAAATTATTTGTTTGGTCGATTGTATTCATTCCTCACACTAATGCTGATTTAATGTGGAATGCACTACCTTGTATTGCAGTGCTTATGACCACTTAAGACGTATGATGAGTCCTCTTGTTTTGCAAAAAGGCAAGAGACTTAAGAAAGGCAAACGAGAAGCTGTGTGGCATATTAGTGGAACTTGCATTGCGGGGAAAAGCACAATAAAATTAAGGATTTATCTTATTGTTTCTGGGAAAGGAGCTCACATTGGTCATGTACGTCTTCATGCTTGAATGGAGGAAAGCTAGAGGAAAGAGATGCTTTAATCTTGGACTCCTACTGGAATAAGCTAGAGGTGTTGCATCAGCTCTACTGGAAGATGGGAGAGGTCCTTAGAAAGTTCACATGGGAAGAGACCAGTTGAGTTATCAAAGCCAGTTCCCTGCTGCTGCAGTCAAATGTGTTTGTCTACTGAGTATCTGCTGTACTCTGCACTTCATACCATGGACCTTCCAGCTTCTCAGAGCCTTACAGCTAATGATATAAAGAGCAAGAGACCAAATGCCACAACAGTAACAAGCCATTAAAAGAGATTGGGTGGCAACAAGCTTGGTATTTGTGCACTAAGGTGGGGATTCTCTTAAATAAAATTTGCTGGAGTGTCATATTATGGACAAGAACAAAATGCCTCAAGAATTCCTGCCACCATTGTGATGAATTGAGGAAAAATGGAAAAATGTGGAAGAAATTCCCTCCAATCTCTAAAACTGGTAATTCAGTTAATTGTGAGAATGTAAGTAAGATGAACCAAACAGGCACCGATGAGAAATGAATGCTGTTAAAAATACTCTGCCCACACTGATGTACTAATGAAAAATGCTGGTTGACATGATTAATTGTTTTATCACGAAAGTGTCTGTATAGATGAAACCCACCCTGAGCTGTCAAGATGGTGTTATCCATCTCCCAGAGCAGAGGTAATGAGGGATCATTCACCCTGGGAGGCTCAGGCAGGTGATTTGGGTTAATACACACACTGAATTGGCCATTAGGCTGGGAAATTACTTAGCCCCAGCTTGCCTGCCAGGGTACAGTTTGGAGCAGAGGAATTTTACCAGAAGGTGAAGAAAAGTGCTGGAGTGGATGAGAAGAGCCATGTAAGTAGATATAGGACTATGTGCAAGAAACAGGTGGTTGCAAGGCCAGCCAGGGCTGTGCTAGCAAAGCCATGTGATGCTCAGCAAGTGTCTTTTGGGCCTGAGACTGGAGCCCCTGGTGCAGGCAAGAGCTCACCAAGCTGTGGCAAGTTGCAAGGAGTAAAAGTTACTGAGAATTTTAAATTTATAACCTCTCCTGGGTAAAACCTTACGAATCTGAGCCAGAGTAGGGGAGTTAGCCTGAATAAAGATTCACAAAGTAATGCTCTGCCTCCGTTCTCTTCTCTCTGCCTTCAGTTTTCCTGCATTCAGGTATATCACTGGGATTTTTTAAAAGTCCGTATTTACTTACTTTTGTTTTATCAAATTTAAAAAAGCAAAAAAAAAGCAAAAAAAAAAGCTTTTTTTTCCCCCTTGAGTAATTACAAATTGTAAAATGCTCCCTTTCAGACATTTTGGAATTATGGATTTTGTTTCCAACAGTGCTATAGTACACAAAAAGATTGAAAAAGAAATTAAAGCAAACATTCTGATCTCAAATTTGGAAAGTTTTTATTACCTTCCACTAAGCCTTAATTGTTTACTACATTTGCTTGCCCCACAAAATAAATAATCCAAGGTGGAGCAATCCTTTCTCACTTCTCATTTGTGAAGTCTTTGGGGATTTGCAGTGCCTTTTTTTCAGGAGGCCCTGGCAGGATGTCCTGTGTAGTGGATGCCTAAGAGAAGAGGCATCCCTATCATGCTCACTCCATGCATTGTGTTATTGACCTTTTTGGACTGAACTGCTTTATCCTCTCTTGTTGCAGCTCTTCCCATGCCTTGTGTTCCTCTGTGCACTGCCTGCCCCCTCCACCAGTGGTTGGGGCATCTCCTCCCTTTTCCTGTGCTGCGGATAGGGACTGATCCTTGGCTGAGCGCAATTCTGTTCCAGCATTTCTCTCACCTTTCAGTCTTGCTCTTTTCTAAATAACTGCTTCTTATGAAAAGTCTTGGGAAAATGTCTAACAAGGCAGCAGCAAGGCAGTTCAGCTGAACACATATGCTTCCAGGAGCCCTGAGGGGTGAAGCAAAAGTAAACCCATTGGAGGCAAAAAGGGAAAATTCCACAATATGTTTTTTTCCTTTTCTTGATCCATTCCATGAAACAGGAACTTCCCATTCTACTTTCTGTTTGGAGGGGAAGCAAAGCAAAGAAAGAGATTTGGAAGATGCTGGCAAGTGATAAAATACAAAGAAATTTTTTTTTTCTTATACAGTAAATGAATGGCTTTCTGCCTTGCCTTTTGTTAAAGCTCTTAATCCAGCCTGTAAATAGGAACTTTCCCTTTGGACTGACTGTTTAGATATGAGACTTAGAGCTGATCTGAAGTAATGGGATCAGAAAATAGGAGAGATATATCAAAGAGAATGATACATATGCTCATACTACTGAACTTTCTCTTGCAGCGCTCCTCGTATACTGTATGTAAATGTTCGCAAGTACAAAGTGCACTTCGTTTTACTGCAGACCTAAGCTAAGACACAGGCTCTAAGGAGCCTGCTTGTTTGATCCCCGGGGGGCAGTCCACCTGCCTTAGGGCAAAGCACCGATCCTCTGCAATAAAGCAGAATGTGAGAGGTAATTTTGTTGCATGGCCTGATTTAGTCTTGCTAAATGCTGGAAGAACTCAGCATTTAAGGATGCTGGAAGTGGAGATTCACACTCCCAGGCCTCAGAAATGACAATAGTAATCCTGACCCAGTAAAAAAGTCAGCAAAACAGAATTGAGACAGAGGGAAGTCTTTATCCAAAAAGAGTTTATCTTCAAGTAAAAACTATATAAATAACTTTTAACGCTACTTGTTAGGCTACCCAAACTTTTGCAATAAAGTGGCCTTTCTGGCCATTTCCTCAGGGCTGTGCCATGGTTTTCTAGGAGTATGGCCATGGCAATGCATTGTTCTTCTTGGGTTTGGAAACTCTCCAATTCATATTCAGCTGTTGTGGAAAAAATCCTGAAAATTCAGACTTGTCTTTTTTCCAAAGACACTTCTGAACCAGGCAATGCATTCTAAAATCCTTGATCATTTTCTGCTCACTGAAAATCCTCACTGACTGAATAGGAACTTTTCCCATGTCAGAAATTACAGGAGATAAGAGATTTCTAGTGTGGTTCCTAAAGATTAGCATGTATATATGTATATAAGTACAATGAGAATGTAAATATAAAACATGATACATATATTTTCTTACTAATATAAAATGAATAAATTAGTTACTTCCCTTCTATTTTGTATTTAGTAACATTTAGATGCTATTTGATGCTATTTTTATTTTCCTGGCCATGTCTTCATAAGGTTATTTTTTTTAAAGTATTTACTATGAGAACTATATTTTAGACAACATTTAAAGCAATATAAAGAGGTAAACTCCCAACCAGCACCACCTCATTTGAAAAAGTTGCTCAGACTAGAGAGCTCCAAAACCAAATCTGATTTCTTCAATTTCTTGTATTAAACTTGTGTAAACCAAGTGGAACTTTGCAGATCAATAATTAGATCCAAGGAAAAAAACAGTACCTAAACAAGATCTCTCTTATGCTGCTTACATCTGCTTTATACATCAATATTTGTGAAAGTAGTGGCCTGAGCAAATTTTCTTCCCCGTTGAAAATACTGTGTGACTAAATAGGAAACCTTTTAGGGAAGGCAGTGCAGGATCTGCCCTGTGTTCCAAGAGTTTGAGGCTGTCTGCACAGAGCTAGTTACTTGTAACACTCCCAGCTCTTCCACTGAACAGTATGAACAACAGACTGACATCCATGTGCATGTTCTCTTTTTATTTAGAACAGTCTTTATCACTATTATGTACTCTTCCAAACTGAATGGGTGAGTTCTGGTCTGCTACTGGGTCTTTTCTTCTCAAAGTAAACCTGGTATCTGTCAAAACCACAAATCAAGAGCATTTAAAATTGTTTTCAGTATTTGTATTAATATATTTTTCCCTGATCAGCTGAAAGCTGTGAGAAGTTTGCTTTGAATTCCTCCCTAAAATATCTTTTTTAATACCAGTAGAAGGGAAGTTTTAATTCTACTACACAAATAGCAGCCACTTTATTCTTTAGTTTTCTGTGCTTTAAACAGTACAGCCACTTGAATATCTCCTACTTCAAATACAAAACCATAGTATTTAAAACATTAAAATAAATCCTTTATTTGACTTCAGTATCAGTATGACTATTACTAAAAGGTGTGTCTTTCTTTGCCTGTTTCAACATTAAAAGCTTTCTTTTCAATTGAATTAAATCCCAACTAAGTTAATTAATAAACAGGAATATCAGATGATGGTGTGGCACCACCCAGGCTGCTAATGCATAATAATGAGTGAGTGGTGAAAGGGCAGTCCTGAAACTGGGGCCTGCAGATGCAACCTGCTTTTCATTTTGATTGTGTTTTCCAGTGGGCTTCAGGTCAGGTGCTGAGACCTCGGGGGTTGCTCTGTCTGCAGCCGTCTCAGTTTTCTTTGCTTACCTTGAGCAAGTTCTGCAATATTTCTGTACTGCATCTCCAAGGATAAAATAGGTATAATGTTTATCAGTGTTGCAAAGGCATTAATACCTCAGAAAAGGTCTTACGTGTTCCCTATGAGGAAGATGCTATGCACAATAGAAGACGTACTGTATGTGTATATATAAAAATATATAATCTCAAGGGTTAATATTTATCTGTGGGATATTTATTTTTATCTATTATTAAATCCATTGTAAATNAATGGGTTTACAACCAGAAAAAGAGACGATATGGGCACCTGTTTAGGGAGAGGAGCAACATAGAACTATATATTTTATACCAAAAGTATTTGTTGATATATAACAGATCAGTCAATATGCAACTGCACAAGGTGGAGAGATGAGACTAAATGTTCAAATAGATATACTAATTAAAAAGGACGTGTACATCCATGTCTAGAGAACCTGACAGTGAGAGAGTGACAGAGATTCAGCACTACAGTGAATTATAAATGTCAAATTACAAGGATGCATGTAAAAAAAGCTTGTAACTGTTAGGAATTAGACTCTGTATTCATGTGAAAACTGTTGCCTTTATCATCTTCTTAGATCCCTCTAAGGTGTTCTGTCATTCACTGTCAAATTTTCTACGTAAGATAGTAAGATGTATGTCACACAGGTGTCCAAAACTGCTCCTATGCCATTGTCAGGACACACCAATATATTTTGAGGGGTTTTGTAAGCAACAAGAATATTAAGCAGGAGATCTGCTTAAGTATCAGCAGTCAGTTACAGAATTCTTTTCCCCCTCAGATGTGATAAAATCTATCACATTATGTCAAAAATGTAGGGGAAAAGGAAACCAGCAATGTGTATTAAGATGGCTGTGGACTCAATAGGCTGTTAGAGAGCCATAGGATTCACAATAAAAGTGGGTGCTAACTAAATTTTGATGTGCAACAGCATGTCTTTAATTTACAAGATGTTTTGTTTAATTAAAAGGTAAATACTATTTATGATTCTTCTCACAGACTGTTTGAGAGTAGCAATAACACCTACAGAGCTCTCAAGACACCTGAAGAACTTGTTTGATGCATCTGATCCATGGGGGAGATACATCATTTAAATGAAAAGTTGACTACTTTATTAAGTGATATTTTTGGTTTTGCACAGTATTGGTTATCGCTTCTAAAAATTTCTAGATACTAGTTGCAAGATATTAGCTGCACGAAACATGTAAAATACTCTGTCATGAAAGTGTCGTGAAAATCCCTCTCCAAATGTAATTGACTTGGCAAAACAACATTTACCCTGGTGCAGATGACTTGCACTAAGCCAAGACAACACATGAATATGAAGGCACAAAACCTGTCTACACAATCTGTGTTCAGACTCTTCTGCATACAGGGCACAGATGTGTTGCCAGAGCAATCATGACTTCTGAGGGTTGCTTTTCTTAGCTATATCTTCTCCTTCAACATAACCCCCCAAACTTGCAGAGCTTATAGTTCATTTCCCTCAAGGTCTTTGAAACTCAACACTCTGTTACAGGTTTTGGCCTCATGCTCTGCTTTGGGTTGTTGTCATTCCTTCAGCAGAACCCATCATCCAGCCAGGATACTCCTCAATCCCCGCAGGCTGAGGTGAATCCATGGCTGCACCTGTGGCAGAAACTCTCTGAAGGCATCACACACTTGTCAAACAGAGCAGCTGAAGCCAAGATAGGCACTAAATGGGAAGGGAATGCCAGTGCAGCAATGGGTGTTGTGCACGGTCGTGTCACTCCTACCACATCTGCACAGCTGCACTCTGAAACCTGACTGTCTTCTGCCAGCTGCTCAGTGGCACTTAACGGCTACAACTACTGATGGAAGAGTGTAGGGGAACTGACTGGCTCTGAGAGAGAGCTGCCTCTCCTACCATGGCCCTTTAGGGACAGTATCTCCAGATCAGCTTTTCCAGTGGGGAGCCCAGCAGCTCACATTTTGTTAGGTTGTTTTGAAGTGAGTAGAATGGCGGGGAAGAGGTGCAGGCTGCTGACACCAAGCTCTCTAATATGCTAAAGCTGGATCATGTTCTGCTCAGAGGGTCTGATGGTATCAGCCTCCAGAGAATCAGTGTCTGACACTCCCAGTCTGTTGTTCATATTGGTTTGGTCTCAGCTGAGCTATTTCTTACGACGAAGAACATATCTGAGCGAGTTACAATTTGCTGTAATCATATTTTTCCAGTTTTTCTCTGTGATAATTACTCCCATAAATATCATTGCTTCACCTCAGCTCAACAGAGTGCTCTCTATTTCTGTCTCAGTCTCAACCTTCTGCACTTGGATTGCTGGGGAAGGACAATGATAGCATTTGTTATTACCAGGACCACTCCAGCTAAGGGGCTGTTTGGGCTTCCAGTGCTCATCCTGTTTCTGTGCAGTAATAGCTGATCAAAAATTGCCTTCTGAATTGAAAACTGGTGAACAAAATATGTTAAATTGTGCCTATGTTTAAATATTATTACAACAACAACAATAAAAATAAAAATAATGCTTTGATTTGGTTTTCAACAAGGCAAAGACTAGAAAACCAGAAGCCAGGATGCAGCTTTGCAGTTAAATGTCCCTGGCTTTATTGCTGGTCCCTGGGTTTAGTTTAATGACAGAGGACATTTTTAATGTAATCAATAGGCTGCAGATCTTGGGAATTCCAGTTTCTAGTGTGCTTACTGACTAACATCTTTCATATAGACCCTTAAAGGAGACTTGATAAGAGTATGGGCTATTTTTAACTGCAGCTTCAGAGTCACATACACATTTGGACTTCTGAGTGCCAGGCATCAGGAGTACCCATGAAGGAGGTGCTTGATTTGAGAGCATACAATGCAAGTAAGTATATGGGAAAGAAAAAGAGGCAAGAAGAGGATTGCTGTCCCCATTTTAAAATCGGTGAAATGTGGCAAAAGACTAAAGGACTAGCCACAGCTACCTCTGTTGCCTATGGCAGACCTGGCATTCAAAGCCATTTTTCCAGATTTCTAATGTACCCTTTTAACTACAAGGCCATTCTTCCCCTCCAGAAGATGATATATAGGTATATAAATGTGCATTGATGTAATGCCAAGTTATAAACCACAAGCCTTTCAGAACTCATGTCCCTGACAGATTACAAAAGAATTTGAAGTCAGGAGAATTGTGGTTTGTCTGACCTTATGCTAATCATTCTCCCTACTTGTGTCTTGGTCAAACTGAAAGTGGATAGAATAATGAACCCTTTTGAAAACTGTAATTTCTGGGTGTTGGTCATGACCCAGTTTTCATAAGTTGCTAGGATATGGGGATAATCAAGGAAATGAAGATTCTATCTTACGAGACAAGACTGAAAAGCTTGATTTAAACAAAAGAAATTATGAGAAAGAATATTAGTACACTGTGTGGGGAGTAAATATCAGAACTAATTAAGTTCAAGGACAAAATTGGCATCTGAACAAATGGATATAAACGGCCCCCTAATAAACATAGGCTGGAAATCTTCAGAAGCCAAGTTATGAGATTCTGGAACAGTTTTCCAAGGGGAATAGTAGGGCCAGAGAAAGTAAGTGCTTTTTAAATGGATCTCAATCAGTTTGTGAACTGGGTATCATTCCTGAGACAACCAGAGAGCTAGACTATCAGCCCAGACAAGTCCAGTGTTCCAAGGTAAGGGACAGAACATCACCTAGATGTAACATCAGGTGATATTCTGCAGAAAGAAGTAGCCAGTAACAATGTATCTGAAATTGCATCATGCGTTTTTTTTTGTTTTTAGGCTACTCCGTTCAGAGAGTCTCTTCAAGTCCCTAGCACTTGAGGTGTTATTCAACATTTCCAGGTAATCCTTCCCTGTTCTCAAGTGCCAGCGTAGGAGCAGAGCTGGAACAGCTCAAGGTAACACTGAATGAGGAACTCCTCGTGTTGGTTGCTGAGGATGAGGGAGCGGGGATGGGCGGGAGCAGGGGCAGGTATCTGGGCAACGCGCACAGCGCTCTCCTCCTACGGCTGGACACTCCGTCCAGAGTCTGGACCCCGCGCTCCCTCTGTGCAGCCCCAGGGAGGGGAGACCCTGCCGCGGGCCCGCTGGCGGTGTATCCAGGCGGCCGCTCCTGCTGCTCTAATAGGAGGGCGCAGGTGCTGGCGCAGATCCACATCCCCCGCATCCTGCCACGGAAAGGGGTGGGTGACCCGGCTCCTCTCCCCTCCCCGGCGTGCCTTGNGCGGGGCCGGCGGAGCGGCCGCCTCCGGCCGGAGTAGGCGGCGGCTGCCGGGAGACAAAAGGCCGGCGCGTGTCCGCCCCTGCGGCAGCGCGGGGTGACAGCCGCTCCCCCTCCCCGGGCCGCCTGCCCGCAGCCCCGCCGCCCTCCCCGCCNGCTGCCGAAGCCCGTGTGCGCAGTGTTAAGCCCGGGTAGGAAGCGGAGAGAGGGTATGGAGCGGGTCCTTACAAACCCCCTGTGCAGGTGTGATGGGAAAAAGAACGGGAGCGGCCACCTTTTATTGGGCATTGAAGCTCCTGAATTATAAGTAGCAATAACTAGATCGTCTTAACACTGCATAGGTTGGGGGTTTTTTTCGTGTGGTACAGTGTTTTGTGCGTTACCGTGTGAGCGGTGCCGATGCGTGCGGGGGACACGGCAGAGCGTGGCTGCCGCCGTGGCACCAATGCCCAAAGTTCCCGCTGTCCCTGCAGGAGCAGGAAATATCCCTTTGGGATGAGGTGCGCGGGGCTGGGGCGGAGGGAGGGGCTGCTGCAGGGCTGCCCCCTCGCAGCCGCCGCCGCAGCCCGCCTGGCTCCCCGGGAGGTCTCCCCGGGACCGGGAGTGAGAGAAGCAAACTCTTAAGTTGTGCTCGGACAAAAGTTGCTCGGCTTGCGGAGTCAGGGGATCCTGAGAGTCGGCACCCGCCCTGTCCTGTTTGGTGCTCGGTTCTTTGCTGGTTCTTCTGCAAACCCAAGGGAAGCACAGTCTTTGCCTAGGAAGCTTCCCGTAGTCATATGGAGACAAGCGGAAAAAGAAAACAAGTCTTCAGTGGCACCTCGCCTTGTTCCGTCTTCTCCTCTCCTGGCCGGGGTTGGAAGAGAGGCTGAAGACGGCCGGAGCAGTGCTGGTGCCGCTTCTCCCCACCCGTAGCTTCTCCTCAAAAACACGTCTGAGTCCTCGTGGTGAAGAACCAAGCCCAGCAAAAGTTGGATCTTTGTCGGAGGGGGGCTCGGGGGCGCCTGGCGACTCCAGTGCGGGGAGCGCTCGGCGGCGGCGGAGCGCTCGCCGCGGCTGGGACTTGACCTGCAGAGGGCAATAGTTGGACGCAAATGCCAACAAAGGCGGCGGGGCTCGCTGGCTCGGCGCCGCGGCCGGGACCCGAGAATGCTGTGTATGTAGGCAGCAGTGCTTAATTAATGTATATTGAAACAAAAGATCGGGTAAAGTGTTTGATTTGTCTTTAGGCTACGTTTTCAAGGCTAATCTAATTCATAACTGTTAGATTTATTCTACAGAGATTAACACAAACTTCAAGGAGAATCATGCAGTTGACTCCAGAATTACCCTAAACAATAATTGTTTACCGGAACGTTTACTTCACCCTCTCGGATTCCTATTATTGGCGTTATTATTCTCTGCTAATCAGACAGGCGAGACGGAAACGAAGGAGAACTTTCCGATCTGTTGTAACTATTGTCAGGGCGACCGCGCAGACTTTGTATAGGCGGAGGCGGCAGGCACCCGGTGCCCTGCGCGGCGGCGAGGGGCGCGTCGTGCCGGGCCATTGTCTGCGGGGCCGCCGATCAGCACCGGGCGGGCGGACAGCTCCCGGACCGGCCCCGCGGCCCTGCTCGGAGCCGCCGCCGCCTCCGCGCTCTGAATCGGGCGGAGAGCAACTCGCCTCCCCTTGCTCTAGCAGCCCTTCTCCCCGCTGGCGATGGATTCATCAGGGACTAGAAAAGAGCACCCCGACGGGCGCACTTTGTCTCCCTGTCGGTGCGTGTAGACACGGCTGCCGTAGGCGTTTGTGGCTTGTGTCTATACATGGCTTTAATAATTACGTATATGGCTCTATAACCTCAAAATTCAGGAAAGACTAGAAAACGCTATCAAATTGGAGTGTTGGCAGCAGAGGTGATTGCAGGTCTGGATGCATACTCCGTATCTTCCCAACTCACCGCCCCTTCCTTGCTCCCTCCCCACCCCCTCACCCCCCACCCCAAATCATATTTATCTGAGATTATGTCAAATTTCAGTGATCGGAAATGTCTTGCCCAAAAGCCATTCCCGCTGGAAAAAGTCAAAAGGGTTCCTGGCATTAAAACGACCTTGCGTCATTCCTGATGAAATTAGCAGAGCTGCTTGTTTAGAGCTTTGCTAAGGATGCACTTCGGTCACAGTAAGAAGTATGAGATTTGGGGTTTAACCCCCTGTCTGAGCAGGAGCTGTCTGCTTTCACTAGCTGCAAAACCTGAGACCAGCCCTCGAAAGCGCCTTAGACCCGCAGTCCATTTTTCACTTGTCTTTAAGTGCAAGCGATGGGAATTGCTAACCTCGGCTAAGAAAATTTCATTTCCCCTATCCTGCTAAACGGTTCTGGTCGACATATGTTTGTTATCAGAGAGAGGTGCTATGAACACAGAGCCATTTTCTTAGCAGCTCTTTGACTCTGTGCTACCATAGTCCCACACGGCATTGGTCCTTTCCCGTTGGGAAGTCATGAATAAGAGACTATGAAGCTTGCACGTCAGATCTTCCTCAATTAATCCACCATTAGCATGTTTGGGATCCTCTACTGGATGGTTAACAGCAGCTTTGGTAACTGTATGCTGTCCATACCCAATTATGCTCTGCTAAAAATGAACTCTGCAGAACAACCTTCCTGAGCTGTCAGTGTCTCCCGTTTTCCTATTTTAACGCTTGTGTGTAGTGGCAGGCGACAGATGGTGTAGATCAGATCGATTTGATTGCATTAGGCGATTTTTTTTTCCTCCTCTCCCCCCCGACTCCTTTTCTGGAAGCCCACATTCATCTGAGAGGCGATCGCCGGGGACATGGGAAGCAAGAGCAGTCGCCGATGTGTGAAAGCAACGAGACATGGCCAGCCAGAGGCGCCGGGGTCCCTTCACGGGGTTTGTTAACATGGTAATCCGGCACCAGGAGAGAAAGCTGCTTTCTGCTGCCCAGAGCCCATTCCCCATCACACATCAGATGACTCCCTGGTTTTACACACAGTTGGAGTTCTGCTCGAAACCTGGATTTAAAGGGTAAGCGCTTGAATAGAGGTGGATTTCTGGTGGTTATTTGGGTAGGTGGCAAAAGGAGCGAGCTTCCAGCGATTTTAAAAAGAGGCTCCCTGTGAGCGGGCATGAATATTTTCTTCCTTCTTCCTTTTTTTTTTTTTTTTTTTCCCGTGCCGCCTCCCCTTTCACCAGCGAGCTCCCTAATTCAGAACAATTTCTCGCACGGAAAGACATCGCGACTCTCTATTGACGGATGCGATCAATATTTCCCCCTCTGAAATTTGCTTTTCGTGGCAAGCCCAAGCTCTGCTCAGAGCTCCGCTCCTGATAGCTTAATTGTTTAATTTCCTCCATCCGTTCCCCTCCCTTCTGTGTGTGCGTCCCCCTCCGCGGGTACGGCAGAAGAGGCGGAGGTGCCCCCCGGGGCCCTTCCCCGGGCCCGCCGGGCTGGGGCTCCGGCACCCGTGCTCTTTCGCCGGGGAGCGGGGCGGCAGCGCCGGTAAACATGGCTTTCCGGAGCCGGTGAACAAAGGTATTTAGTGCCGCGGCGCGCCGCCACGGGCACCTCCCGCACGGCGCGGAGAAGGTGCGAGGCGGACAGCGCGGCGGGGGTCGCTCCCCGGGAGCGGGGCGGCGTGCGGCGGGGGGCGCGCCGGGGCAGGGGCAGGGGCAGCGTCAGATGGACACGGCGAGAACAGCGCTGGCGCCGCGCGGGGCTGCTTTTCCCCTAGAATCACATTCTTTAATATTTAAAAAAACCCTCAACAAACACCCAAAGTTTGGATTTCTGCCTGATTCTGGAGGCATTGGTGAAGCGCCTCCAAATTTCGGAGACTGTTGGTCTAGGAGTATCACTATAGAGTGTTTTCGCCACGACTCGGTGCATTTCACTTTTTCAAACGGCTTTTGTTCAAGTTGAAGGGAACCCACTGCATCAGTTATTTGAGTTCCAACGCCAGCAAATGGGGTTACAGCCTTCAGTTTCACAGCAGGGAAAAATTACAGTGTTTGTTATTTACTTTCCAGCTGCCATTTAGAATACGACTTGAAAGCTTGCTGTGTTAGAGGAGTACAGGAAAATCCACCTACAATGAGACTAAAATAGAGGAGAGGGTGTTGGAAATATATTTTTTTAAATTATTTAAGATAACGTAGCTATCAAATTGGCTTTTTTTCTTTCTATCTTTGTTTTTCTCTTGTCTTTCAAATTCAAACAAGAGTCTGTGTTACAAAACAAATTCTGTCTTCTCGTATGTTTTTGTAGGACGCATAGTAGTAATACGTCAAGGGAGGCAAGGGCTCCTGTTAAGGAAGAAATCTGTAGAGAAAACCAAGATCTTGTATTAATTTCAATTGGAATCTAATCAACAAGCTGGTCAGTCACCGAGTGCAGTGGATAATGAGAGCTGTATGTGCTGCATAATTACTCATGGCTGAAGAAGTGCGGAGTGCCCCTGCTCTGTGCGTGCTCGGACCGTGCGGTGCTAGTTTCATTCCCCCCTTCCCGTCATTCACACGGAAGCTGTCCTCAGCATCAGGAACCGGGGTGAAATAACACGGAGAAGTTCCTAAGCGCTAGGCGAAGTGTGCTGTGCCATGACGTTGCAGGGATCCTTTCTATTTAGTTGGCGAACAATAAACGTTTATTATCACCGCGGCAGATCATCAGACAAAGCTTCCCCCTCCCGCCTCCCCCAGGCACGAGCGCTGCTGATAAGGGAACTGCTTCGGGTGACAGGCAGAGCCGCTGGAGCCATTCGGAAATAACTTCTTTTATTATTGTTATTTTTTTCCCCCGGTTCGCCTTTTGCAAACCTTGGCAGGGCGGCGGCAGGTGTCAGGGCGGAGGTGCGCTGCCGCCGCCCCCGCCCGCCGCCGCGGAGCCGCCTGCCCGGCTCGGCGCCTCGCAGCCGCCGGGCTCCGTCGTTCGGGCACACGCGGGGAGCGGAGCGCGCTGAATTTGTACTTTGAAGCTTTTTTCGCAGTAGATTTTCATGGCGCTAGGGAGGCCTGACAGAGGAGTGCCTCTGCTGAGCTCGAAGCCTTTGCTATTTCTTTCTTTGATTTTTTCCACCCCCCTCTCCATCGCTTTTCTTTCCGCCCTCCCTCCTTTTGGTAGCACATCGAGTCAGTGTGAGTCAGGACTTGTAAAATGCATTTCCAAAGCCCAGATGAAAAGTCTCTCAGGCGTGTCTGCTGCTTTATCGGAGCTCTCCCAAGCCCACCTATGCAAACAGATTTGTAATATTTGTGTGCTTAACCGTGCATCTCTTTTACAGGAATCTGTTGCTGCGTATGACATCTCTTGCAAGCTCCCATAGAGAACTGATGGAGCATACAGCTCGGGAATAGGATAGCAGAGAAGCACAGAGGAAGAAACCAGGCAATCACCAGGTAAAGTCAGCCTTACTTTGATTTATTTCCTTTCGCCTCCTCTGCAAGCCCTTGCCCACTCCAGTAAGGTAGCAGGAGAGCAGAGGGACTGTATGCGTGTGTATTAAACACCTGCTCCTCTCGTTTGCCTCCGCAGGATGGGAAAGTTCAGCGTCCATTGGATATGGGACAAGATCGCTCAGCAACCCTTGTGGATTCTTCTTCTTCTAGAGGCGAATTATAGTTATGGATTTATTGTCCCGGTGCAGCACTTCCACCGCCAGCAGCAGCAACAGCAGCAGCTTTCTGACTCTCTTCGGTGACGGGTATTCTTGGGTGGATAATACGGATTACGTTGTTATTGCTTAAGAATACGCGTAGTCGAGGAGAGTACCGGCGGCGGGCAGGCAGGCAGGCAGCGCGACCGCCCCCAGCCCACCAGCTGGCTCCTCACCTCCTCTAGTTGCCAAGGTAGCACCTTTTCCATCTTTTCCTACGCTTTGCAATGTTTCACTCTATGTCTCTGCCCGGGCGGGGGGAGCTCGGACTCCTGTTTCTTGCGGAAGGGCTTGCCCGGTGTGTGTGTGTGCTCGTGGGAGCAAGCCCAGGGCTGGGGAGGGCCGGGGAAAGGCTGGCCAAGCTCCGCGGGCAAGGGCTGACCGGGGCAACCACGGCCTCTGCGGCGAGCACCTCCGCGGGCAGCTCTCGGCAGGTTGGCCGGGGCGAGGGGTCGGCAGTCCCGGTGCCCCGGCACTCGGCCGGCAGCCCGCCGCCGCGGCCCCTCGCCCCTTTCCGACATGGGATGAGGGAACCGAGGCGGCCCCCCTTGCCGGGCGTCCCTACCCCCGGGACACGGAGCGCCCGCGGGGCCAGGGCGGCCCCGGCTGCACACGCAGGCAGAGCCTGGGCTGCCTCCCCCTCGGCGGCCACGGCCCCCGCGCCCGCAGCAGTCGAGTCGTGAGGGGCTGGGAGGTGCCGAGTACCCGCGCTAACGAGGCGAGGGGCACCCACCACGGCCGCGGAGCGCCCGACTCCCGGGGAAGACCCTCTTCCCCGGCTGCCGAGGGGTTCGGCCACCCGGCAGGGCCACTGGCGAACGGGTTGTGGATGGTTGCTTTCAAGGAGAGTGATGCCCCTTCTGCCCCCTTATTCTCATCCTGTAGTACCAGCCTGGCGATGGCAGGATTAAAAATCCACTTCACACCAGCCTCAGCCCAATGCAGAGCTTGTCAGCTTCTGAGGCCCCAGGCAGAGACACATTTTCAGGGCAAGAGCTGAGAAGTTGTTTTGCCCTCTCCAGCTCAGGTGGTGCCTTATTTGCCCACCTCCCAAGAGCTCAGGAGCGCCCAAATGCTATTTGCAGCTGGACAGCTGGGAGACACAACCAAGGAAGTGTTTATTCCCATTTACTGGCCAAGACATGCCCCATCACTTTAACACAGAAGAGATGCATCTGATCTTCTCTCCAATCTCAGCACCATGGCACAGACTTTGATTAAAAGCCTGATCAGTCTTTAGACACTGCTCTTAGGAAAACCCAGGCATAGCATTCATAGTTCCAGTCTTTTTTCCCCCGGTCCTCTGCCCACAAGATTGGCAGAGAAAAGGAGTAGGGTGTGATCATCTCTGCTTTCCCATTTGAGACCTCTCCACAGCCCCAGATGATCCCAGGTCTTGTCGCCCTGTAGTCGAAATTGTGAGACCAGATTTCAGCCTTAAGTGAATTGAATCAGAAGCCATTTTAAAGCAAGACTGGGATTACTGTGATGAGACAGCCTTTTTGAATGGATCCTTCCTGAAGCCCAGCTATGATGAGGCCAGGAACAATTTTTAATGTGGACGAGCCAGATGTGGGGTGATCGTTAAATTGAGAGCACAAGGCAGGATGATGGAGAATGTCTTTCTGTCTCTTGCTCAGAGATTGAAAGGCTGTCTATGCTTTGCTTAATTATTTCCAACGACTGCCAAAGGAATCTTACTCTGTTGCCTTCAGTAGCAAGTGGAGCGCTCGTTGTTACACAGACATGTGGATCTGTTATTCTTTAGACACATCTTTGATGCTAGCACTCTGATCCTTGTGTTTCTGTAATACCACTTGAAAGCAGATTTTTTTTTCTAGTTTAGTATGTTCAGCAGCCTCAGAAATAATGTTAAATTATGCTTTAAAAACACATGATCAGCTGCTAAATCATAGTCAGTTCAGCATCATAACACAACCACATTCATAAGCGCTGCAGGAACAGCAATGGAAACACTATTTTAAACATCCAGGTTTGTATTACAAACCTTCCTCTGATCTGAGCTTTTAGTTGACATTTTCCCTTGAGTCATGACTTAGAGTATTATTAGGAGTTCCCATTTCATTACATAAAGGATGTGGATTTGTTTGCTCTTTGCTTGGTTGAGAACCTTGTGCAGTATGGATTGGACTGGTACCCATAAATACAAGCTCAGCAAATGGTTCTTTTACTTGCTCTCTTCTAGTTGCTTTCTGTTTGGCATGATGAGATGGTTTTGCTGAATAATGCCTTAATGACAGGGCTGATGCATTTTTAATGCATGTACTCTTTGTCATTGTCAAAATTAACATTTTGATGATTGTAGACTTCTCTTCACTAAAATCTTTTGGGAATTGCTATGCTATGTGGGTTAAAAGAGTGAAAGTGTTAAGAGCAGATTAGTGAAATACTGGATACGCTCACCAAAATTTTTCTAGAATATTGTGTAAAGGCTCAATAGAATAAGAGCTCTTGGAATGATGTTTCCCAATAGCATGACCTCAGAGTTCCTGGAGTCTGTCACATATGTATATTTCTGAACAACAGACCTCTAAGAAGTGACTATTCATACTGTAGGTCTGATCCCAGGAATGACACAGCTTCTACTGGACTTGTTTAGGGGAGCAAGGTTGCTCATGTTAAATCCAAAATATTTGGGGCCAAATCTCCTACCATTCAAGGCAATAGCAAAGCCCCAATTGATTTCACTGCAGGAAAGATTAGACCCCTAGTGAAAGGGATTTTTTACAATGCTACATTTCCTATTTTTTTGCTTTAGAAATTGCCAATCCTGCATGCTAAAAAAATGACTCTAAAAACCCCCTGCCTCTAATAGTCTAATGATATTTTATTAACAGCAAAAATTACACTAAAAGTTTATAGTGGAACATAACAAGAAATTACTTTATAAATAAGGGGTTTTAATTGTACCAGTATGAGCATTTTCTAGGACACTTTAGAAAGAGGTTTGTGGCAGCACCAACCGTGCATTAACAGCTATTTTGGTGACTGCATATTTAATTAATTCAGAATACTGAATTTCTGTTCTAAAATGGTTTTTGTAATCTGCATTCTGGTAGAAAATTAAATAAAGAATTAGCCCAAAAATAATTACTTGAACTTGGCCTTGTCTTTAAAGGCCATAATCCTATGAAGGTTTATATCTCTGGGTAGTTTCATCCACTGGAGTAGCCTTAAAGGCTGCTGCCATAGGTAAGTGTTTGTCATGCCAGAGCCCACAAAGCAGCATAGCTGACTGATGGCAGAGCAGGCACTGGTGTGGCAGCCATCCCAGTGCAGAGCAGGGTGCTGCAGGGCCCCGCTGCATCCATTCATGATGCTGGCTGTTCCCCACCCTGCTCCATGATCGCTTGGGCCTCCCCAAAGTGGGGAACTGCCTAAAGGGCTGTGCTCCCAAGCACCACAGGCATGTTGTGCCCCACAGTGGAAGTGGGGGAAGGAAGAGTAGTAGTTTTGGTCCCTACTGTCCTCTGCAGGCAGGGTCACAGCCCTGCCTGGGTCTGCCTATAATGTGAAGCATTGCTCTTCTTAGCAGTAGTCTAAACTAAGTGATGGGTACTGTCATTTGATTTCAGATGCCATTTCCACAAATACTTAAGCCTACATCCTTATATATATATGTATATGTCTGAATGGAATGAATATGTGCACACACACACCTCTCTGACGGGAGGCTACAGCATAGTAGGAAAGCCCCATTCTTCTGACCTGACAGAGGCACAACACCCACTCACCTCAGCAGGGGTTGTGCTGTTGCAATATGTATTTATGACCGGTGTTATGATTCCTCTTGCTGCTGCAAATTTGCCTAAAATAAATGCCCGCTCTGTTCCGTGTAGGTATATACAGTTATGCAGATGTCTTTCTTTGGGATCAATTCTGCTTGCTTTCTGCTTTTAAGACTACATCTGGTTTTGAGGGGAGTGTAAGTTTTCTTCCCATAACAAGTTTCTGTCTTTATGTCTGTTTAGGTGGCTTCTAGTGTTCATAGGGTTTTCTTGAGGAAACTGAAAAGAGTAATACCCATACATCCACACAGCTACACACATACTTTGCAGCTGTAAGATTAAGCTAACTAGCCCTTTTCTCTGCTTTTTTACATCACTCTAGCAGTAATGTATACAACTGGATTTTTATGCATTTTTAAAAATAAATAATGTCTTTATATACACAAAAGGCTTTTTCTTCTCTTCCTTTTAATAGATTACTATTTTTCTGAAAATCACACCTTCCTCCCCCGCCAGGTATTACCCTTAGCTGTTATGACACCTCACTGTTTAGTGTTGTGAAGGTAAATCATAATACTCATTATTAAGAGCCATAAATTTTTATCAGATTCATCATATTGCTTCTGAAAGATTTAATGGTAGAAACATTTCCTGGGCTAATGCCCATGATGATTGCATGCTTTTTATTGCTATCATTTAGTAACCAAATTGCTCAAAAATCAAAGGACTTGATTATCACATACCTGCAATGCATAGAGCTATTTATAAATGTTGGCTCAATAATAACAATGACTCAAAAGAAATTTAAGTGACAGGCCAAAAATAAGTAGTCTAAAAGTGAAAAATCAAGCCAGAATTCATAGAGATGATGGAAAGAGTCTTATACGAGAAGAGTCGAGGAGGTGATGGTACAAGGTAGATGTGACGCAGCTTTGCAGAGCTGGAGGGCAGAGGGGAGGTGAGGCACCAGGGACTGTAGGCGAGGAGGTATCACAGTGTGGCGCTGGGGCTATGCACCAGAAATGTTGAAACCAGGGCTGGAACATCACACATGTTTGGTAGTCAGCTTTCTGGAAAAACAGTATCTAGTTAAAAGCATCCAACAGAAAATTAGGTGAAATGTTCCAGAAACTAGAGGGGGCTGATTGATGGGAAAAAATAAGAGCCCTGAATATAAAACTGAAAGGTGGTTTTATATATGTATATCTGTGCGTGTGTGTTAATATACATACCTAGCCAAAATTACATAATAATGCCCATATAGATAAATTAATTGAGTATTCTGCTTTTGAAATCATTCTACTAGAGAAACAAATGGGAATTTTCCATTGATATCAGGGTGGGTCAGAATTTCTCCTATCTGCAGGAAAGCGTTGTAGTCTGGTGTGTGCAAACAGACCGTAAGATGTGTATGGAGAAAATGCAGCATGGCTATCAAGAAACATTCCCTTTCAGTGAACTCAATACCCCTCTAGCCAGTGGGGATGATATAAAGCAATGGACCAAAATCCAGGCAGGAAAGCCCTTGCCTGAGAGATATAAAATTAACTTGGCCAAGACGGGGCAGGTAATAGTCACCCTATGAAGGCTGGAGAGCTACATGGGGAAGCCTTATTGCCTTGGACTACTGTGACACACCTCCATGGACTTGAAATGGCTCTGATAATTCCTCGACACTTTATACCACTAGAAAGAAAGAGGTAGGGCCATAAGAGGTAACTTAAACTTTCCAAGCCACTCTAGAGTATTTCAGATTAAGAAAATGTTTTATCTGCTTTAGGGTCAGTGGTCACCACTGTATTGTTCTGTATCAGCTCATCTGAGTTGTATGCAGTGTACACCTGTTTTGCGTTATTTCATTAGGCATGAAATGTTGGAAAAATATGGCTGACTTTTCTTTAATATTAACAATTGATGATTCATAACCTTGTTTGGAATATTAGCAGTTCTTTTACTAAATCAGAACAATATCACAAAGTTTATTACTGGTCACAGGTCAAGCCTATCTTTTACATCAGTGGCAATCAAAGATAAAGTGATCAACATGGGACTGGTCTTCTCTAATTGGAGAAAGAGGAACATTCTGAACCAGAACAGTACAGCATGCAATTGTGCAGCCTGTTACCAAAAAAAGAACCTTCTCACTGCATCTTACTAAGACATTTACATAGATAATGTAGATTTCATATGACTACTTTTAGATTATCTGATAGTAATAGCTTTGCAAGTATTCACATTCTCCTAACCAGAAGCTGATAGAAAATTCAAATAAAAAGGCATCACTAAGTACTGCAATTATAAAGGATTGATTTTATTTCTTTAAGTTAGGTGGGAAATAGTAAGAGCAGCGTCACGCCATCTGCAAACTCATTCTTTAACAATCATTCTTGAGAATATAGCTTACCTGGTTACTCCAAGAAAATGCATTTTGTATTACCTCTTTATTAAGTTGCCATAAAAAATTCTTCTGAAATCCAAAATTATACAATTTATTACTTGTTGTTTTTCCAGAGCAACAGTTTTTGCTCTGGTTGTTATGACCACTACGGGGAAAATTGTTTCTTTTTCCCCTGCTTTCCTCCACTGCCTGGCTGTCTCCCTTCCTGTTCATGATACATGCAAAAGATTTGAGGGGATGGAAAGGCTTTTCTTTCTCAACATGTTTTATTTTAGAAATGTTATGATAATTTAGTTTCCTAATAACTGCATCATAGAAGAGAGCAGTGGAAACTTTCCAGACCTCAGTTTAAGAGATGGTGAATTTTTCATTTTTAAGAAAGATAATTTTTTCTCTGCCTGCTTGCCAGGGTATGAGTTATGCAGAAGAACAATAACATAATTCCTTTTCTTTTTGACTACTCACTGTCATTTGTTGTGTTATGACATCATGTGGCTGTCACATAATGTGTCTGTCACACATGCGATAACATAAATCCATTTGCCTTCAGCTGTTCATGGTCTCTTGGTGAAAACTGGATCTGTGAGTCCTGGTCTGGGAAGCAAGACACAAAGACACTCCCTTTTGCTTTCCTTGTTCGGGTACTTGTAATTTCTGTGTGTGTATCTTCTTACCAGTCCAGACCCTCGGTTAGAGATGAACATAGACGTTCAATTTTCCTTTGCTGGAGCTGCAGTGTTGCACTGCTGCTCACTCTGCTCCGGCCTCCATGGTAAAGAGGGAGGGAAAACTCCAGCAAAGGAAAGGATGCTTGATGCAAAATCTAAGAAAAACAAACCAAATAAATAACTTCCCCCACAAAATACTGGAGTTTTTAGGTTTTAATTTTTATCAAATACCACTCTGTTTAAAGTATTTCACATTTTCTGGATGCAAAACTTAAATACGTGCCTCTTAGAGATAGAACAATAGCTCTGCTTTCTCTAATAAAATCTCTCTTCCGAGATTAACTCCAGAGCTAGCAGTGAGGTCAGTGTTTCATTTCATATAAGTCAGCTCATGCTGACAAGGGTTTGGCCTTCTTAGTGATGGGCTGTTTGCTGCTCAGAAGTGTGAGGAATGGCTTTCTGAAATATCGATAGCTTGCCTTCACTAGAGTTCATGATCAAATTTAGCTGGCAAGTATCAATGTTCTACGGCCAGACTGCAGGGCTGAGTGGCTCAGTCCTTGGGCCAGCCACTAAGGTCTGCTTTTTAAATCAGAGGCTAACTCTTCCATTAGTGTAAATCAGTGGTTTATAACGATGTCAAATGAGATTTGTGTCAGAGTAACCCAGACTGCAGACGGGTCTTGGGATTTGAAAAGGAATAGAAAAGTTACACTGTGACCATTAGAATTCTGTTTTCATTTGGTTTTGGTGTGAATATGTGCAAATGTGCCTATACATACATGCACACACGCACAGAGCTGCATTTTGTTCCCATGGACGTTTCCTGTGGCCTTGTGGCTGCCATTTAACATGGACCTAAGAGCACAAAATCTTCCTTCTGGTGTGATTTGATTGACATGTGCAGAGATCTCACATAAAGGCTCTGGGATCCCGCTTTTCATCCATAAAAGGAAAGCAGGCAAGCTTCATCCCCAGCTAAACCCTTTGCACAATATACATCAATAATGAGGCAGCATCTATTTATACATTGCTCACTGGAAAAGACTGAATTCAGACAGAAGTTGGTGAGGCAGCCTGGGCTCCACCAGCCTCCATGGAGTCTATTGTTAGTACCCAGGATGACTCCTCAGGCAAACGGGGAAGAGAGGCACGATTCGGAGCCTACCATGCGCAGGAGGAATATCAGCTTCGGCACTTAGCAGGTGGTGTCTCCTCTCAGAGAATGCCTTTGCTGGCTCTGCCAGAACCCGGCAGTCACGGAGGAGGAATGCAGGAGAAATGGTCACAAGAGTGCAGCCCCGTTGCTGCTCCCCAGGAAGCAGGATGCTGACTTGGGTTTACCCACAGGGTGAGAGCTCCCTTTCTTCATGAGAAAAGGAGATGTCCAAGGGGGAATGGGAGGAAGGCTGTACTATCTTGATACACACTGATGCCTTCTTGCCATATTGTTGCAGAAGGTTTTCAATAGTATATCTTTACCTAGAAAAAGAAAGGTGCAGTTAAAAAGCCCTGTCCAGCATTATGGCATTGGTTAGATAGGCCTGTGCGGCTGATTGTCCAGTGATGAGGTTGAGGTGCAGCATGCCTGTGACGTCTGCCTGTGACAATGAAAACTTGCTTCTCTGTGAGGTATTTATCATAAACAAAGTACTCAGAACCCCTTAGCAAAGCATTATCCAGATAGTGCTTTTGCTCCATGTCCTTTTTCACTCCTCCTTTTCTCTGTGGCTCTTGTGTACTTTGCCCATATGCTCTAAAGCTATTTTGTTTTCAGTTTTATGTATGTTTTATGTAAATTAGAAGAATCAAGCTCCTCTGCTTGCTAAATTATAAATTGAGTGGAAATTGGCTGACTCTCTTTAGACTATGTCTGTAAGTTACACAAGATGTAAGTAATCAAGCTGAGCAGACTGGTTTGGGGAGGGAAAACACGTCAATAGTGTGGGCCACGTGAGCTGCGTCCGCATGCCCCTGTATACTGCTGCTTGCTTTTGCAGCCTCAAATATCTCTTTGCTCTAAAGTGCCAATCTAACTCCTTTTAGACCATTATCTAAGATGCATGTCTATTGTCTCCTTTGGTAGTTTGCTTGGCATACTCAATACACCTTGTACAAATCAACTGCTCTTAAATGCTTGCTTCCGCTCTCTTGCTTTAGGACCAGAGCAAATCCAGACTGCCTCCTCCGGGAGCACTGATTCATTTTCCTTCCCTTTTTCCCCTTGTAAGTTTAAAATGCCTGTTGATTTTAGGTTCTGTCTCCCTGGTTTACTCTCTGCTTTGGCTCTACTTCCCACACTACTTTTCATATCCTTAAGTTTTGCCCTGGGTTATCTTTTCCTTGGTAGCCCACTGCAACCTCACAGAGTAGGACTGTGGTGCAAGAGCAGGAGCCTGGCAGTGGCTGGCAGCCAGAGTAGTTGGCTGGTGTGCTGGAATTCAGTGAGATGGTGGAGAATCTGCTGCAGGGCAGAAAAGACAGTCTTACTGTGGCCTGTTACTGCACTAGTTAGACCAAGTTTTAAGAAAAAGAGGCCTAAAATCAGATTCCTAGATCTATCCTTACACAGCCCAGATATGGGCATGATACTGCTCTAGTCTGAATGTGGGGTTCCTCTTAAAACTGTCAATTTTCAGACAGTTGTGACAAACCAAACTGCCCCTGTGAGACAAGACTTACTGTGGCCTCAGGACAGCACAGGCTTTGGCTGCACTGGCATCTTGCATGCTGCCAGAATGTCCAGCAGCACTGACCAAGAGCAGTCTTGTGCTGCTGCCAGCAGCCCACCTACCCCAGGCCACACTGGGGAAAAAGTTTAGACTAGCTCTGATCTCTGTGTTTTAGTTCCATACCAGCCAGAGAACAGAATAAAGCATTCTCAGAGAGGCAGTGTACTGCAGTTCTCATCAATTCCTGACCAGCTTTTTAAGCCTGGCATCCTGGAGATCGAGTGCCTTTGCCATGGAAAANGGGAGGGGGAGGGGGAGAGAGGAGAGAGGAACTGTGGGCATTGGGTGGGCTCTGCAGGCATGGCCCCTGGGCACAGACCTTTAGTGGGTAGCCTCTTGCTGTGTACTGCACAGCCCTGTGTGCCTGCTGGGTCCTGGGGTGTCCATGTGAGTACCCAAGCCCTCACAGCCCAGCCTGGTGCTGCTCTCAGAGCACAGTATCTCTGCTGACTCTGATGGTTTTGAAGTCATTAAAGGGGATCCCAACCAACTAGTCAGATGGTCTTCAGGAGCCTTGGGGCTAGAACTTGCAGGGCACAAACAGGATCCTCTCCCCTCAGGCTCTGCTTTGCAGTTATTTGAGTTTGGGTTCTCTTTCACTGAATTCAGAAAATACATGCCTTTTAATTCATTAAATACCTTGATTCACCATCAGAATGTGGTTTATTCTGTCCAATCAAATTTTTACTGAGGATGATAAAAAATATCCAACCTGCCTTTTTAGAACTGCTTATTTTACTTCAAAGAGAAGGCATAACCTTTCTTTTCCTGGTGTGATTTTTATTAAACCTCTGTCTCTTTTATTTGTCAGGCCACATATAAGTTTACTATCACTTGTGTTGCCAAATAAAAGATATGTAGGTTGGTAAGTAGTCTATAAGTCAAGCTGCTATTCCTTCAAACTCAAAGGATGATTTTAAACCATGGAATTGCTAATTAAAGCTGCTTCTCAATACACAAAAATTAAGTTAACAGTAATTAATGCAGCCAGCCTGGAACCTTAGGAAACTACTGCCAGCAAGTGTCTTTTGGTACACTCAAGAGGATGCAGTTTGATTGTTGGCACCAACAGACAGGTTGGGAATTGTAAACATCGTAATTAGCAGTAAGTTTCTGGATCTCAACTTGCCAGACTGGCAGTCTGATTCTTGGAGTAGTTGTCACATGGGAGGAGGGAAAAACAAAGTAAGGGAATTAGAGCAACCTTGCATTGCTCTGCCAACATATGCCACTGGACCACTGTTTTTCTTGGCAAAGACCTCTGACAAGAAGTTTAAAAGCAGCACTACAGCCCTACTACAAACTGTGAACCTCACTACAGGTATCAACCAAACAACTGTCTCTGGCTCTTCTGCTCAAACTATGAGTGCTGTTCCATGGTAAGGAATTGTAGAGTCTGATATTCTTCTGCTCCACCTCTATGGTGGGGCACAGTGTTGATAAGGTTATCAACAATAATGGGATTAAAAGAGTTAAAATTCAGCTTTTGCAGTAATCCCGGAGTATTGTATTGTTGAGCTATCAAAGATTAAGGTTATAGTAACCTTAATAATCCTTGGTGTAGTATAAATAAAAAGGAAATGTCAGCCTTAATTCCACCATGAAATGAAATCTTCACTTCTCTAAATGATGATTCAAACATAGCTTACTGCAGCCAATGTGGTTTATGAAAATGCATAACCCATGTGAATTTGAGAAATCTCATCTGAGAGACAGAGAGGGAGAAAGGGGTGATAAACCATGGCATTTGTTTTGTTTAAAATGAAAAAGATTAATATTCATCCAGCTTGTATGTCTACAGGAACTATACCCTGAGCCAACAAAGTGTGTAAAGAATAAGGTAGGGACTGAGGACTCATAGTGTACATCCCTGTGATGCAGTGAACACAGGCCCCAGACCAGAGCAGAACCACCATTCCTGTGACAGACAGCAGCCACAGCATTGCTGGTGGTGACCCCATCCCTCTCCCCTGCTTGCAGGGCATTGCATGGCCTTGTTAGTGCTGCCCCAGTGCCAGTGACATGTTGCCCTGACACAAGAGCTTGAACTGAGCATTGATTCAGTGCCAGAGACAATGTGATGAAAACCAAAAAGTGCTAGAAATAAAATGGTTGCCGAATGTTCTGGAAATAGGGAGTCAGGTGCTGGTGTGAAGGACACAGGTTTTCCTTGCTAAGGTGATTTTCAGGGGATGGAGTTGCCTCTTTTGGCAATGGGTAGTTACGTCCTCACCTGTGCCAGGCACAGCCTCTATTGCCCCTGCTCACAGGGGTTGTATCTATAAGTAGGTCTGAAACTGCCCTCTGGGAAAACTGCCCTACCTGAAGAGAGGGAAGGACACACAGACGGAGCTTTGCTTAGATGTCCATGGACTGTGGTCCAGGTAAATCTGTGTTTCTTTGTTGGGAGGAGGAGGAGAATTGCAGTAAGCAGAAGTGGGCTATGCACCTTTTGTTGTGCTTTTTTGACTGGTAGGAAAAATACAGTAGTGATAAAATGGGGTGATTCAGCATGATTCTGCATATTAAATATCTCATATGCTCGCTCCCAGTCTAGCAAAGTGGTAATTAAGTACTAAGAGGCTGCCTGTTGCAGGAAGTGAGCTCTCTGGAGGGCAAAGAGGCATTTCCAGAGAAAAAGGTATGGTTTTAGTGGGGCTCTTCCCAGGAAAAGGGGCTTTGTACTTTAGCAAACCCATCTGCCCTGTGGTATCTGCATCTCCTGGGAATTACTGGTTCTGTGAACTGATAAGGCTGGAGAATAGGCACATTCTACCTGTTCATATTGCTTACTCCAGTCCTCGTAAACTTTGATAAAGTTGTGTAACAAAATTTGGGCTCATAAAAGAGCTCATTTTAAGATGTTTTTTTCCCCTTCACTCACTGAATCATGCTCTGCTCTGGTGTGAATTGTCACAGCTTCAGAGTGTGCACCAGTTCAGATGTGCCCGCTGGGTCCTGGTCTGTCTCCATTCCCACTACTGCTGCAATTGCTACCACAAACACAAATTGGCTCACTCTGGCTCTTCTTGTCTCTCTGCAGTGGAGGAATAGATAATGGGCCCATGGGGTTGTTCAGAAATATTGCTGGTTTCCAGTGCTGGCATAATGGTCCCTTCTAGGTAGTATCCCTTTCCTGGACAATTTCCCAGTAAAATAGTAAATAGCAACTGCAGAGCAGTAAAGGCGATGGTGTATTTGTTTGACTGACATTTCAGAGTCTGCAGAGCAATGCAATTAGGATCCACAGTGTGCTGCAGCTTCCTTTCTTCACTTCCCTACCTTTGAAGAGCTACTATTATGATCAGCTTATGTCTGGTCCCTGCCACCTTAAAGTGGTGGAGAGGCTCCAGGGAGGGAAGGCAGCATGTGCCCAAGCCCCTGTGGGCATCCTGTGCTTTGGGAGCAGTTGTCCTCTCACAGGGCTCATCTGGGACAGGAGCTGCTGCTGCTCCCCTGCCAGCACTGCAGCCCCAGGCAGGAGTGATTTTTTTGTTAGTAGGTATGTGCTTCCTCTGGACTTAGCAGAGTTGAAACCAGGGTGACCCTGCAACGCTCAGACTTGCCCTCCTACTGGGGAGAAATCTCCATCTCTGTCCATGGATTTGTGCCACTCAAAGCAACCCAGGGTTTGGGCTACCCTGGTCTTCACCAGGGGCAACTGAGGCTTTTTTTTTGAATTTTTCAGGATTAACAGTTGATGCACTGTGAACACTCTGTTACACACTTGGCATCACAAAGAAATGTGAAAAAAGTACTGCTAATCATTCAGATTTGTCTGAAGGAGGCAGTTGAAAACAAATTGCTATTAAAAGCCAAGGGCTGTGGTTAATTGTGGTGGACCACTGTGGATCGCTCACCTGTAGGAAAAGACTGCTAGAGAACAGTCAGGGGTCAAAACTGTTTTTTTCCAGGTGGAGAAAGAGGGTCTCAGCCATATAATTTGGTTTGTAGGGTTACTCTGTAGAATTCATAGATCCTGACATGAAAACCCAGGCCTGCAGAGCAATGCTTTAATGGCTGGGCAATGCAGCCAGGAAAGGCAGGGGCAGCTGTGGCTTGGCCTGGTAGCAGCGGGTGGCCCGGCTGTAGCATCCCTCCTGACATGGGCAGGTCAGAGCTGGCCCCTGTAGGAGAGGCACAGGCAGCTGCCAAGTCCCCTCTTGGCAGGGTGGGGGCTGCAATGCTTGCAGAGCCACCACCCTGCCAGCCTGCTCCAACCGTGAATTTTACCTTTCAGTTGGAACATTGCTGCCATGTATTGTTTTATTTGTTAACAAATTTAAACATTACAATGTGTGCTATTCCTGGTGCTTCCTGAATGTCTGGACTCAGGCAAACATCAGTGCCTCTGTAAATTGGTAAAACATTTTGCAGCAAGTCCTCTGGACACAGAGGGAGGGGAAGCTGGGAATTGGGGTGGCCTGGATCCACTGCTGGAGGGTGACAGAAGGCAGTCTGCCCTCGCTGGGCTGTGGGTCTCCAGGACAAAGAGAAGCTCTTTCCAAACTGCTAAAGCTATTGCAAGGATCCAGGAGATGAAAATAATAATGAAAAATATGACCTCCTAAATTTGATCTACTACTAAATTGCCCTTTTCCTGGATATTTTTGTTTCAGAACTCCTGCAGGGTAAAAAACAAGTTTCTTCAGGTTCCTATATCTGGTGACAAATTTCATACCAGCCTCTTTCAGGGCAGTTCCTTGCTCCAGGCTCTTGCACTTTTGCTTTGTGTTCAGGTACCCGAGTACAAGAGCATGCTACAGCCTGAGCTGCTCTGTCTGTTCCCTGAGTCAAGGCTGCAAGTGGAAGAAAGTCAGGACAGCATGAAAAATGGGAACCGAAGTTTGTTAAAGCAGTCTAAATGCAGGGCAATCCCCCTGAGTTTGTGGTATTACGTGAGTGTCAGCTGTAACAGTTCTGAGGGTTGGGCCAGCTCGATTAGAACCTCAATTCCAGCATTTTGAAAAGGACTTTAAAGCATACATATGTAGCACAAGTATGGGGGTATGAATACCCCTATCTGCCCTGAGATATGGGAAGAGTGATTACCTGGGTTTCCTTGGAAGAGAGAGAATTATCACCCTTTGGTAGTTCAACATAGCTTATATAGAAAACCAAAACATGCTTACTTGTTATAATTGTCAGCTTTTGGGAAGATCAATATTTTAGCCATTTATCTTCTTTTACAACAAAACCCAAATGCTGTCAATGCAGCAAAGCCTGTCCCCAAATAGCAAGTCTGGTGTGACAGTGTTAGGGACATGAAATTGCACTCCCCTCTGTGGGAGCCTTCCCTGTGTGCAGGCTGTTGGGCTGTCCCCATGGGCTGTCAGGCCGTCCCCACAGCAGTGGCAGCTCTGCTGTGCAGGGCACATGAGCAATAGCTCTTGTTTTTAACATGTCATATCATGACTTACTTCTTCACTCAGTGTCAAGGTTGAAAAATACTGTCAAAGTAAAAATGCAGCAGCTGACTGAGAAATCAGTGAGTATGCTACCTGGGCGCTCCAAATTTAGACATCGCGATTGATAAAGGATATAAAATATGTGACTCTCTTTTCAGGCAAATAGATGCTCCATTGATATTGATTTGAACATGTTTGTTTTTAGGATAACAGCTGTGTTTTACTGTTGGTGTGTGTATGTACCCCTGCATGCAGGCACACAGGTACTGCGGTAGTCCAACGCTGCCTAGAGTTAGGTGCTGTAGTAAGCTGGCAGTATGAAATGTATTATCAGCTCCCCACAGGGTCAAGCATAGTACCTGTACAACCGAGTGGAAGTCTAGGTGGTGCTGGGTGAGAATGTTTTCCCAGAGAAATATGCAGGTGATAAATTTGTAGCTTCACAGTCCCCTTATCTTCCATTATTCCCTTTTATTTCTCTAAGCTGAAGGGGAAAGGGGGAAAAAATGGCTCTCCCATGGAAGGAAAAGTTCTTGGCAGGACAACCGCTCCATGTATACTGCCAAACATTGCTGCATACAAGGAGGTACTGAACACAAGGTGTATGTGGTGAATGGAAGGAGTTCACAGAGGGCCAGGTAGGTCACCTGGGGCCAGGACATCTGGGAGCTCAGGGAGCTTCAGTGGTCAGGGCGGTGGATTATTGTAATGGGCAGATACAACCTAATCCCACAGAAAAATAACATCTAACTCCATGCCCAAAGGCCAATACCATGACCACCTGGGTTCCTCCCCTGCCACTGCTCCCCACCTCAGGGTGCAGTGCTGAGGGTCAGCACTGCTCTGCCTTAGTGTGGCTGTGCATGGAGGCCCAACAGCATGGCACAGTGCTCAGGGACAGCCAGCACTCCTGCCCGTTACTGGACGGGGAGGTTTCTGCCAAGGCCTGGCCTGGGTGGGCAGGGATGGCATCCGCAAGCAATGAAGCAGCAGCTGGGCTTGCTGGGAGGTTGTGCAGAGCTCCCAGGGCAGCACAGCTCCTCCCTGACCAGCTGAAAGGACGGAGCTCAATAGCATCAGCAGAGCCCCCATGCTTTAGACCTTGGATTTTCTCTTGCACATGCATAAAGCATGGTGTGTTATATGAGTATTTCAATGGAAGGACACTGAGTAAGCCAGTAAATTGTTTTCTATGGTAAATATTTATACTAACAATTTTAAAAATTCAGTGATTTTTTTTTTCTTTCTTCCCAGAGATTAAGTATTACCTTTAGAACATGAGAGCAGGAAGTCACTGGAAATTGTAAGAGAGGAGGGTCTTGCTTAAAGAAACTGCAATTAAGGACCTCTCTCTTTAGGAACTATCAATGTTTCTACTGATGGATTTCCAAATAGCTGCTCTAAAGCTCTGGAAATCTGAGTATTACTTCCAGAGGATATATCCATACAATGTCTTAAGTCTGGTGTTCACAAAACAAAAGCTTTTGTCACATTAAATAAATCCTTGCAGCTCTCTGGGTTAACTCACTCCTCAGTGAAAAGCTGGGGACACTGGATTGCCAGGTGGGTGGAGAAAGGTAGAGGGAATTGGTCTGATGATCTGAGAAGTCACAGTCCAGTAGTGTAACCCATACAGCACACTCTCTGCCCAGCACTGTGCTTCCAGGCAGGATTCAAACCTCCAGTATCTTGGTATTCCTACCCAATTACAGGAAATGAGATCAGTAAAAAACCTGTTTACTACAGCATAGTCTAGTTTTTAGATCCAAACAGATTGCTGTACACTGGGTGTGAAACTCCCTAATGTTTTAGAAATAATGCTGGAACTTCTCTGACTGACAGCTCTGAGCAAAGCACTTTCTGAGGTTATGTAAATGCCTAGAAAGAAGTCTAACCCCCAATCTTAATTGTGTAGCAGCTTTGAGTCCTGTGAAGTCTAGGCACTGCCAGATTTTAAAGCCCTGCTGCTACCTTACATAAATCCTCATACTTACACTAAGTGTCCTAGAAAGATCTTTGGTTCCCCAAGTGAGCTAGAAGGTATTGCAGGCCTATCCTGTCTCCACTGGTCACAAGTGGCATGCAGTGCTGCCCAGGGCTGCTTCAGGAAGAGCTGGGAATCTGGTCCCCTTCAAGTCCAGCCAGAGCTGCATGTATTATAGATCACATCCCAGGCAGAGGAATGAAGATATTTCCATTTACGATGCCCAGCAACAGGGCAAAGAGACCTTTCCTCCTGTCTGTGCTCTAGCATGGTGCCAAAACAATTATAAGACATGTTTATAAATTCCACCCGGGTGTTGCAGCCCTTGCTATGAATCTCAAAAGTGTATTTGAGATTTATTAGTATTGGGCTGCTTCTGACACAAGGGATGTGCGGGACAAAGAGCAGCAGCTTCTGTGCTATAAGGACGCACGTAAAAAACTGTCAGTACACGTGTAATTTCATGTTTCTAAATGTTGTTATCCAAACGTCATTGTACTTGCAACTATACTGTGTGCATTAAATCTGAGGTGTAGAATACTATCTCATACTAAAAATGTGATAACAGTGTTACAGTACATCTAATGTTTTTGTGAGAACTCTTGTTAGCTCTTATTGCCTTGTCCTTGGTCTGAGTTAAAGCAGAAAATCAAGAGCTTACTGCATTTAAAAAATGCTCAGAAACATGTGCTTAAATAAATAGATGTCTTTATTTTCAGCGTTTGAATAGGTGTGTAAAAACTAAGGGATTAAATAATAGCAAAGTCCATATGATAGAGCTCACTAAATAATGGTTTTCATGTACTTTGCAAAATTGTCCATGAATAACTAGCAAAATAAATTTCTCATATCTCACAATTTCTAGAACTAGCTAAATCATTATTGCATTCAAGGAGCGGTGCCTTGAGTTGTGATCTGATGCCTATTAAAAATTGCAATACATTTATTTTTTTGAAGTGATTGAATCAGGGTCCTAAGGGACCTGTGACATTTTTCAAACAAAATGTGTTTTCCTTTTCTTGTTGTTGTTGTTTATCCCAGCCTAGGTAAGGAATCAGCACTAAATTACAGCAGTGCCCACCTCTCTTCTACCGGAGGGACTGGATGAGAGGGACAGGACACCTGAAAAAATGGAAAAAGTAGATGAGGGAAAGCACTGAAGGGAATGGCTGGAAATAGCAGAGGAAGGGAAGAAATAGGAAAAAGCAGAAAGAAAAGAGAAACAAAGTGAGACAAGGGAATGAAAAGTAAGAGATGAAAAAGGAGTAGAAAAATGAAACAAAAGGGAAGACTGAATAAACATGAGTAAGCTCAATAATTAATTCTCAGTCTTAATCTTTCAACCTACCCCTTAGGCAGGAGCTCAGTGTGATTTGGAGGTTTGCGTGTTTGGGTTTTGTTAAACAAACGTCATGTCCCCTGCCCCCCCCCCAGTGCTGTCTCCAGGAGTTTTCCTCACTCTTACCTCTGATGAGCTGCTGCTGGTTGCAGGCACTGTCTGATGTTCATCCATGCTCAGCTGACCCGAGGTCTACAAGGAACATGAATAAGCACCAGTTCCCGGTTAAATCTCAGCAGGTTTGTTGTTTACCAAACCGTGACAAAAGATGAAGTAATGTCCTATCTGGCCACACACTGGGCTTTAGGTCCTCTTTGTTTTTTTTTTCTTTTTTTTTTTTTTTTTTTCTTAAGAGGAAAGCTAGCTGATGTGTCTTGTTACTGTCAAAAAGAAAAAAAAAAATACCAGTGATTGTGATTTAGAGAAGCTAAGGGTTTAAAACAAAACATACATTCAGTGCTTTCACATAAAGATTCAATGATAACCAGATGAATCAAATCAATCCACCCTCATCAAAGCCCAAAGATTATTTTTGTAAGGTGTTTATACACTATCTCATCTCTGCTCTCATTGTACCCTCTTACAATTACAGATGGGAATGATGAAAACACATGTTCCATGCAATTACTTGCTGCTGACTTATAAAAAGCCAAAGCCTAGTAAACTTCAATATGGAGTAAACTATTAGCATCCTTGTGAAAGAACAACCTGAGGAGCTTTACCCTCACAAAAAGCCAAATTAAATAAGATTTGAAAGAGTTTGGCTTGGCATTTCTAACCTGTTGGGAATGAATTCTGGACTTGGATGGGACAAGAGTTAAGAGCACATCTTCTGTAAATCTTTACCTTGTGTTTTGTAAAGACCAATACACTTATCCTCTGGTAATCAGAAACATCGTCTGCTCTTGCACAAAGTGCAGAGCTCTGATAAATGCACTGATTCCAATTTGTGCTTTGCTTTCCTAGTCATCAAAGCAATTTTGAAATCAATATGTTATGTTTAAGGGAAGGCTGTGCATTCTTGACTGGGCAGGAATATCCCATCCAGTCTGCGCAGGCAGAGTTATTGTCCTAGATGCAGCACTTTGTACAAACCAAAGAATATAAAGACTATTCCAGGAAAGCCATAAAGGGAGATGACGCAGTAACTGTTTCTGGGATGTTAAAAATACAGTTGTGCTTACAAGCTGCTGCATGAGCCTGACTGCAATGTCTGGCTCAGGGTGACTGTAAATGACAGTTTCATAGATGTCAGCAAATGCAGGGTGAGTCCCAAGCAGGTCCAGAAATTTTAACATGTGATGAGATGAGAAGGAAGTTTGATGCACTGATAATAACTTATTTAATGCAACTAATATATGTAAAGATGCATCTGAGACAGCATTTGGTCTGCCAAGAGCACTTTGTTAGACACCACAAGGATCAATCCAGGCTGGAGATTGTAGGCTTGAGTACAGGACTGTGGGATCAAGCTACTAGTTTTTAATAGGTTTGAGCTGTTCTTATATAAACCTTCATTAGTTAGGGTGGCACCACTAAGTCTGCTTCCTACTGAGCAGCAGGAAGTCAGAAAGAGCATCTACAACAGTAATAGTTTAACACAAATTGATTTAAAGTCTGGAGTAATAGGAAGCTTACAGAGCCTGGATGAGGGATGAAGGAGGTGGGCAGAAAAAGGTGGACACAGACTGGAAAAAAGCCCAGCTGGCTTCAGGCAGGGGAGGAATGCATCTTCACTGTTTTCTTCTGTCAGCTGAAGCACACCACATAGCAGATAGGAGCTGTGAATGCTTGTAGCACACCTATGGAGCCGTTCTTGACTTTGTAATCTGTTTATAGTGCCAGGTGAATGTCCCATGGACAAAGTGGGTATGCTGCCCTTTGCACCCTTCTAATGTCCCACTCCACAACTGGGACCCACCACAGTGTCCTCCAGGCTGTGGTTTACTGAGTGGTCTGCTAATGGGCTTGATTATGGTCTCAGATTCCTAGAGGTTTTTCTAGTCTGTCCGAAATATTTATGCCTGCAACTTTTCAGACCTGTTTATGTCTTTTTTTTTTCCCCCTACTGGGTAAAAAGTAGTTTGGCTTTTACAGTGTGTCTGTATACAGGATTTTAGTAGCTTGGATTGCTTTTATATGTTTTTAATGAAAGTAACGGCCTCTTAAAAATTGCACTATTGATCATGGGAAGACTGTAGATGTTTTTAATCTTTAGAAGTAGGACTACAAATAAATCAAATTATATGAAGTATTTCATTTAAGGGCATTTTATTTTATTAAAAACACTACACCCACTGTTTATATGAACAGAATAATTCTGTTTCTTCATATGAGGGTTCAGAGGAAACTGTGATGGGAGTTAGTCCTTGTTTCTCAGTAGAGTGCACTGATATCAATAAGTCAAAATCAGACTCTTCCCAAATTGATTCAAATTTCAGGATTTGGAGGGCTGTAAAATCTCCATTTCAGCTGATAAATTATCTGCAGGAGTTGCGATCTTTTTGCACAGATGCACACGATGCACTGTCTTTACTGAAGATTTAGAACTACCAGCACGTGTGCCTGTATATACATCTATACAAATACCTCACCCTAGTGATGATGAACCATAGCAGAAATACCCTCCCTGTCCTTGTTATGGCTGAGTGCCTGAATCTGGGGGTTTGTTTGCATGTTCCAGATGTTTGCTCTGCCAGATTTGACCACAGGAATGTGAGGCCAGTGGATTGAGCCTCCTGAAACAGAGAAGAGCTGCATTTAGCCTGGAGTTTGTGCCTTCCATCATTTCCAGGAGTGAAGCAGGAAACTGGTTTCTCCCTGGGAGAAGTCAACCACAGAGGCATTATGCACACAAGGAGGCTGGTGAGACTGCATGAATGCCAATGGTCTTTGTTATTAACCAGCTCTCTTCAAGCTGGCTGAGGAACTGAATGGATCTGTCGATTAAATCTCATCCCTTCAAAAGACAGGAACAAAATCACTGTTGTAATGTTTCAGCAAAGCAAAATATTTTTGTTTTCTGGCAAAGGTTTAACTCATGCTGCCCTTTCAGGATGTCAAAGAAAGAGGCTTTGCTAGTCAAATGCTGTCTGCCTCACTAGCCTTCCTTACCCCAGTGATGAAGTGCTCTGGCACCAGAAGTCACCTTCTGCATTCAGCTGAGCTCAACTGGAATCATGCTCTCTAGCTGTGCTGTTAAGTGGCTCTGAAGACATTACAAGTGCAGAACCATGCTGCTGTATTTCAAGTGTTAACCAAAACTCACTGGTTAAATTGAAGAAGTGCAGCTTTTTGTTACAGCAAGTTGGAACCACGTAGGCAACTCCATCATTGTGCTAAGGCAGCAGATGTAATCAGTGTTTGGAGGAAATGGTTCATGACCCAGTGATGCTTTCTGAGAGATACAGCCAGGAAACAAAGATACCAGAGGCTCCTTGGGTGGCAGTAACACTGGTGGAACAGGTGAGGGAAGCAGAAGGATCAAACAATGGGAGAGAGCGAAGAGAAAGGTGCAATGCAAGCAGAAAAACCCTTTGCCATGTTTCAGGCTTACTTGCACTCAGAGGTATGGGGAAAAAAAAATGTCTGTGGGGAAAGCCCTTCTCTGAAGACCAGCAGAGCATGCCAGGAAGGTTCTGCAGCCAAAGTGAGGAGCAAAGCCACAGTCTGCATGGGGTTGGACTGCAAGGGTCAGATCCAAGATATGTATTGCCCTGAGAGTTGGGTCCAGTGGGTCGCTAGAACAGGGGAAGGCCCTGCCTCCACATGGGACGTCACAAGCAGCTGGGAGAGGGCAGTGTCAGATGCCAGGCTGTACACTGACCACATAACCACATTAAAGTTGATCCCTAGCAAGCAAATGCTGATGGGCTTCTACTGGAGTGTTTCAATCCCTGAGCAACTAGTCCTGAGGATGTGTGAGAGTGGGTGTCCCAAGCGTGGAGCAACACTTGTCTAGGGTCCAGAGTAGAAGGCCAGGATGATCCTTCAGGGACCGGACTCTGAGGAAGGGCAGCTGTGAGGCTAAGGTGAGAAGCTGAGCTGGCCTTGCCCAAATTCTCTAGTGGTTCAAGCTGGCTAAATTAAACATGTCCCTTACCTTGGCTTTGTCATAACTCCTGGCTGCCCCCTCATAGGGCACTTGCTGCTGCAGGAGGACAGTGCTGAGGGCATGCAGACATGGAGCCCAACACTGGCAGGGCTTGGCCATCATGCTTGCACCCCACTGACTCACACGAGGAGCAGATGGATATGTGCACACACAAAGAAATCCAGCACATGTGGTGCAGACCACTCCTGCCATGCACAGTGGTAGCTCTCACCTTCAGGAGAGGTCTGCAGCACATGGCAAATGAGCATCAGGCCCCTGCACTCAGACACCACACAGGTGTGTAGGGCATTGAGGGGTGCCAGGCCCAGAAACCCCCATTTCAGGACATCCAAACGGGCACTTTTATTCCAGCTGGGGGTTTTTTCCTCTTGTCTTTGCTTTGGGTAAACCTAGGTCAGCTACGCTGCTGCAAAGGAGCAAATAGATTTGAGTAAGTGCAATGTAATGATATAACAAATAAAGATTAAAATGCTGCTAATGAGCTTCATTGAAAATGGGTGTTAATTCCATCTATCACCTGGAGATCAAAAAACTAAAAAAAAGTGAAATAAAACTGCATGTGTTATAAGGGCTCAAAGTTTCTGTGCTAACACTGCATGGCTGGCTCTCTCCTGTTGTCCCTTGTGCCCCTGCTCCCTGCAGACCTACTCCACATAGAGGGCTCTTCTGGGGAGCCATGCTGGGGCCCTGGCTGCTCCCTGGAAGGAGGAGAGAGAGAGGTCAGAGGAGGTAGCACCAAAGGGAGGGGAAGAGTGTGCACTGGGAGAAAGGAGCAGATGACAAACCAGCTCCTCAAGGCAGGGGCTGGGGCTGATGTGCTGTTGTGGTGAACTGCAGTGCCTGACAGGACTTGTCCTGTGGTAGGTCAGCTTTCCTTTGACTTGAGAGAGTGTTGTCGTGTGTTAGCTAAGCCCAGAAAACAGTCACTGGTACCCTGGGTCTGGTCATGGATAGTTGTGTTATCCTCTGCTGCCCTGTGATTTGAAATTGCTATTTTATTATTTGTGTGAATTCATGCTCTTGATGTCTTCAGGGAATTTCACCTAAGCAAGGTTGGAGCAAATTGACCTTCCTTCAAATCATAAGCTCAAACACATTTGATATAGTTTTAATTCTGCTGGGGTATCTGTATTACTTTGTCTATGTCCTTTTTAAAGAAGTTAATAAGCCTGGCACTGCAAGTCCATTGAATCTCAGCAGAATATTTCTTTCATTCCTGAGGTCCCTTTCATAACCAGTTTGCATATTAGCACCATTCATTTGCATCTGTCTGGCTTTTCTCTTTAGTGTTACTGTGCAATACACTTTCTTTTGTAGTACCTGAAGCTTGTAAGACAACTCAGTTTGCCTCCCAGTGGGGAAGAAGGTATCTGTAATCTGTGTTGCGTGTTTTGAGTCTCTTGAAAGGACTAGAAATCCCAAATGCAGTAACTTGTGGGTTTTCTGTCTTAGAGAATTAGGATGTCTTTGCATTACTGAGCAGGCAAACATTGAGCAGTGCTTGATCAATAAGAGGCATTGCCAGAGGTCTGGTATAGTCTACCACAGCTGACGGTAAGTGTTGCTATAGGCTATGGAACTAGGAATATAAAATGTCAAATGACAGTAATAATTCATGCATCCTGGGACATATAAAACCAACAGCATGTCAATAGCTGTGGCATGCTCTGCAGAAAATATGCAGGATTTAGATGTTGCAGGAGTCTGTTTTATTTTAAGCCACACTTTTCTTGGTGAAATATAGACTTTTCCTGTTTGTTAAAAGCATTTATTTTCGGTTTCATGTTGCTACTTCTCTATTAAAATTCTAAGAGCTATGCAGCTCAAAAGGGGCCCTGAGATTCAAAAAGCAAAATCTATGTATTTATTGAAGAAAAACACATAAAATATTTATAAAACAGAGGGTGCAATACTATTTGAGATTCATGGACCATTTTAGCATTCATAAAAGCAAATATGGTTCTCATGTTGGCTTCACCTGGAATCAGACTTTACTAGAGGGGTTACCCAGGAGGGATCTGCCTTAAAAATGAAACTTACTACAATCACTTTGCATTTTACATGTAAAGTAGAATATCTTGTGAAATAAGTAAGAACTTCTCCAACATTCATCTTCTTTAAAAAACTGTAAGGATAATTAATATTGCTTGTGCCTTATGAAAAGATATGGAATAGGGTGAATTACTGCAGCTGGGAGGGTACAGCAGGCATAAGAAGAAAGACTGTGTGTATCTGATACTTGTTCTCTGCTGTGCCACAGCTGCTTGGGAACCTAGACATGATGGATGCTGTTTTACTGGCTAAGACTCCCACAAAAATTCTTCAGATAAAACTTTAATGAGAAAAGGGAAAAAATCTTATTCTTTCAGCTGTGTGTTCCTATGCACCTCAGTTGTGGGTTGCCAGGCCTCAATTTCTCTAAATCTGCCTGAAAGTAGAAGGGCAAGACAGAGTTGCATGTCACTCATGATTATATGAATATAGGCTTTAATGTGCAGGTAATTAAAAAAAAAAAAAAAAAGAAAAAAGGAAAAGCATCACAAAGAAACCCACCACACATAATTTAAATCCCCCCTGTAAGAGCCTGAGGATTCAAACACATATGAATTGTCTGTTTTCCATGTGACAGCAATCCCTCCACTTCAGATTTGTGCAGTCCTGGCTCTCAGTTGTCTAATTCAGAATTTTTTTAAAGTTACATATTAAAATAGAATATCTTAAACATAATTTCTGTTATTTGAAGAACATACAGTGATTGTGGTGTAGTGGACTGCACCTACATACACAGGCACTAATACATATTTTGGCACATCTTGCTGAACATAGCATGAGACAGAGATGATGATGAAAATGAAATAATAACAATTTTTTAAAAAGTCTGCTGTCTGAGACCTAAGAAAAGGAATGTCTTTGTTCTGACGAGAACATCTTGGCTCGTTCTGCTCCTTTGGCTTGGTTTGGGGAGGATGTATTTTACAGTCCTCCCATGATACTTGGCAAATGTAAAGCTGTCACATTGGATCCTGCTTCTCTTTGTATTAAAAGAATGTATATGGTGTTTATGTTATGGGGGGGAAAGTGCCATTTCCACTTTTTGTATTTTCATTGTCTCTTTTCTTATGACTGTACTCTTTGCCAGCAGCCAAGGGGCCACTTTGATGCTTGTTTTGATGCCATGGTTTATTGTGTTGCACAGTTGAGCCTATGGTTTTCCTTTCTAATCAGAGCTGGCATAATGGGTGAAAAAAAAGTAAAAATAAAGCTTTTCTGTAATTATGGTTTTCTCATAGAGTCTGCATTTGTTATAGCTGCTGGGATGCTGGAAATCGGTGTTTGTAAATATCTCTATATTCTGATTTGTTTTCAATCTCAGAGGTGTTTTTGTCTGTTTCTGTTTCTCGCCCCTGGCCACTCATGCAAGCAGGCTTGCTTACCTGCATGCTGAGCAGCTCTTGCCTCGGGTAGATACCAGCCTGCATGTGTTACCCGGGTTATTTGCATTGTACAACCTTCACCTTGTTCCCTCTTCTTCACTCTAAAGGATTACCATCCAAAGAAAACCAAATAAATCTTGTATCAGTTCAAACAGAAAAGCGAGGAGCCAAAATAACCAGAACATTGCTGCTGGCAGCAGGGACAGAGAGAAGCCACCAGGGTTCAAGTGTCCTGCGTGCTGCCCACCTCTCCCTCTCTGCTCTTAGAGGTGCAGGGTTTCACCACGGGTCCTGCTATAATGAGACTCTCCCGTGGCCACAGGAAGACAATTCCTGGCTCCTTCCTCACCCTATGCTCTGTGTGGTAATGCTAGTCAGGACTTGTATAATACCTGCTTGGATGTATCTATTGCTTTTCTCCATATATCTTGTGGCCATCTGCGGACTGAAGAGGAACAATTCTGTTTCCATTTTACTGATGGAAAAAGAGAGACTTTGAAAGGCTGAGTGATTTGTCCAGGATGATACAGCAAATCAATGGGAGAAAAAGGGATCAGGCCATTCCACACAGGAGTGCCATTAACTGCCCCATGGGCTTACTGAGGAAGGCATGCAAGTCCCCAAAGAGGCCACTTCCATCGCAGGAGTGTTCCTTCATTATTTCGGTCAGATTATTGCTGTGAGTAGTGGAGAAATGCAAAATGTATTATTCATCTCTCCTACTCATAAAATCAATACCTATCAAAATACAAATACAATTTAAATCAAAGGGCACTTGTTGAGTGCAGATCCTACTAATTAGGTATGATTTTCCAACAATTTCTTAAATTATTTATTTAAGGGGTGGGTAGCAGGCACTTTATATGTCCCAGAGTGAATATTATAAACCTCTTGTAATGATACAGCAAATGTGAAATGTAGTGCAATGCAGTGTGATTTGTAACCTTGATGAACTAATATAATATCAATAGACATCAACTGTGCAAAAAAAATGTCTCATCCTAACATCCAATAAGATATGTCAAAAGTCAATAAACTTGTGAAATGGACATGTATCAGTGAAAGTTACAGACTGTGCTGCTAGGAATCAATTAAAAATGTAATACCTACCTGCTATGGAAATTACTGAGTGCCATCACCAAAAAGAAGGTTTACATCATGCATGGACGTTCATCACAAGAGCAGCTTCCTTCAGGCTGGCTGTTGGCTTTGTAAGCAGTTCCACTCTAATACAGGGCCTTTTTTCCTTATGCTGGTATTATATAGTCTAGCCCCACAAACAACATGCAAATTATTTATGCCATATCTAATTAATTACATTTTTAAAACCTGCACAGAAAATAACCAATGGTTTTGAAGATTTTTGTGTACAAATTAGAAAGCAGCTTTCCTGTAAAACGAAAGGTTTACAATTGTGAGTCAATAATGTACATCAATGTTCTTCAATTTTTAATAATAAGGATTTTTCTTATGCAGCCTTTTTGGATATTCAGTTTCAAGCTTATACTCCCATTCATACTGCAAACCTTAATATTCCATCACACCAGCCATGCATCAACTGAAAATTCTTGGTCCCATCAAATAGACGTGATATCCTCTCCCCAAAAAATTTCAAATCAGTGATTCAGAAGAACAGTGTGAAATAAAAGACATGGTCTCTCCCTAATTTTTAAAACAGAGTGATGAAATTTTTCAATTTTAAGCATTTTACTTTTTCCCTTGTCATCTGATGATAATTTAAGGGCAAGTGTAACCTTGAGACCAAAACTAAATAGCCGAACACGGAGGGAGGTGCTATGACCTCAAAGACAGCAATATGCGAGGGGCTGAAGTAAAAGCATCAGAGTAATTTGGAGATTAAACTTTTAACTCGGTGCTTTCCTCTGTAGCCTTAATGGTGATCAGGCTGCCAAAAAAGCCTTCAGGAGGCTGAGTAAAAAGCCATAGTGGTCCAAAGTGCCCGTGTGCTTCAGCTGCTGCAGGCAGCCTGTGATCGTACTGTACCGTCAGCAGTACTGAAGTGCAATTGTGCAGCTGGGGATGCAAGGCAGAGCTGTAATTCAGAATTTCATGGCACTTTAAAGCACGAGTCAGAATTTTAATGGTATTTCAACCTTCCTTATTAGTTGCACAAAAAGCATCTTTCAGCCAGTGTTCCGCAAATTCCTTCCTGGTGGTCTGCAAAAGACATAGTTTGAAAGTCAGAGCGTTGGAGGTTGAATGATGGGTGTGTGGAAATGCATCAGTGTGCCTGAGCTGATGGGAGGAATAAGCGATTCTGAAGAAGCACTGAGTTAAGATAACATTGGATAATAATAGTAGTAACAAAAAGTATAAAAAAGCATGCCATGAATACACTGGATATATAGAATAAATTCACCTCCAATTATTCAGCTGTTCTGCTTGTATTTTTGTTGGTTTTAATTAACAAAAGTTTGTCTGGCAGAGTTCAATCCCAGAGTGTTTCAGTTAGAAGTCCTAGCTGCATCAAGTGAAAACAGACAATACTACATTTAATGTTTTGCATTTTCTCATTCCATTTAAATGTGAATGAGCTATCTGGAAGGAGTACCAAACATTGCAGATACTGATTTTCATATATTCTTCTTATCTTCCCTCTTTTCTTCTGCCTAATGCCTTTCATAGATGTTTGAAATGTGCATGATTGTATATGTGATTATATATTAGTGACTGTAAAGGTTACCTAAATTAACACAATGGACTAATTTTATTTTAAATGGAGGGTAGGAGCACATCCATTTCAAACAGCTTTGTAATATGCCTTTTATGAGTTCAAATCACATACAGTAATGGCCACTTAAGGGAGCTCCTACACACACAACTACTTATTTGCAATAGTACTAACAAATGCATCTATAAAAGGACACTAGCATTTTGGTGGACTGAAATAGGTTCCTCCTCTCCATTCCCCTTGAAAATTCAGCCCTGTGTTGTTGTTTAGTGGATACAAAAGAAAAGCATGTGTTCTTCCCCATGGAAGATGTGTTCACTGTATAACTGTATGGGCTACATACTTTACATTTTGCTTGCATCCCCCTTTGAGAAAGGCATGACAGTTTTTTGTAGTTCTAACTAACACTGTTTTCCATCCATGAATTGTTATAATTAGATAACATTATGAATATAATTGAGGTAATAAAAGCAAAGCAAGCAGTCTAGATTATATCACTGGATTGTATTCACAGGGTATAATGGTGAGGTATTGCTGTATATTGATTTAGGAAGCATATAGTTTGGAAATGATCACACATGAATGACAACATCTGAGGGACTATACCTTATATATGAGTCTACATCAAATAGCTCACTTAAATAGGACAATGTGCCTTTTTCTACATATGTCCATTCCGGAGATGAAGGTGTGTACATCCTGCAGGTATCTACTGTGGGCAAACCGAAAGTAAACAAATAGAAATACATTCATTTGACAACTTTCTAATGTACATTACTTTGCCTTAAACTGCTGATGGATCAAAGAAAAGTTTTGCAGAATAGTTTCTTCCTCATGGAGCTAGGGTGGCAGAGGACTGCAGTGGTGCTGCCTGGCCTCTATTGCAATCTGTACTGCACTTGTCCTATGAAACTGGGAAATGCAATTATATTTGTTTTTCAAAGAGAGAGCTAAGACATGGACAGAAACCATGGGACCTCTCTGCACATGTAAGGGAACTCTGTAAAAGCTGAGGTGTTGAGGAAAGCTATGTGGAGGCCTTGGCTAACACCCTAAACCATTAGACCATCATCACAAAATCTGTGTTTCCAATTCTGTTGCCACTGAAATCTGAACGCAAACATTATCAGCCAAGAACATCATGCTAATTAATTGCCTCAGGAGGACGCAATTTCCAAGATCTAACAAAAGATGGAATCCAGCTCCCATATGTCCCATTTGATAGCCCAAGAAACCATGCCTACATTTTTCACAGAAACAGTGACAAATGTCCATTTACTTGTCTCTCAACTGAATAAAACTAACCACTAGGCCCAGAGATGGAAATGGCTGCACATCAGCACCCAGCCTGAAAAGCCAGCCCAGGATCTGTTGCTGATGAACCGTTTTGTTTCAGTGTTGAAGGCATCTTCAGGAGGTGACGGCTGAGCACCAGACCACCTCAGCTCTGCCCACAGAACAGCACTACCTCTGTCTTGCATGAGGCTACCCTGCCACATTGCTGGTTTATTTAAAAAAAAATAAAATAATAGAAACCAAAAAAAGTTAGCATGTCATGTTCTTGACAAAATACTGGGGAGAAGACAGAGGCATCAGCATAGATGTAGTCACAGATGTGTGTCAGGGCTGCCTTGTTGTGCTGTAGGTTTGTTCTTGCTTGAACTTGAAATTCCTGTAGATGGGATGTTTATGCCAGAATGACAGTGGCACATAGCCCCAGGGAGACATCAAGGGCCAGAGAGCCTCAGCACTCCCTGCAGAGGCAGTCCCACCTGTCTGTGGGAGCAGAGCCCTGTTTTGAATCGGGATGTCCTATCTTTATGTGACTCTAAGGCATATGGAATTGTTCAGCTGGCTTTAAGACATGTTTCTTTCTAATATTTATTATTTGAAGGATCCTTACATGCATGAGAACATCTTGTACTCTGTAATAACTGACATGCTGCTGTGGCTCTACCCACAGCTTACTGTGTTCAGGGATACAAAGGTGTAATCTACATGCATAGGAAGCCAGTCCTAAATTGCTGGTGTGAGGTGTTCATTGTAATTCCCAGGTTTCTCTTAATAAAGTTGAACAATCAGCTTGTTGTGGCAGACCCAGCCCTACGCCATGAACATCTTTTGCATGTCAGAGCAACAGCCCCAATCCAGCAACCTTGCTCAGGGGATGGAAGGGAACATCTTGGCACCCACTGAGCAGACCAGGAGGCTCAGTGCAAACAGGGAAGCCACAGGGTAATGGAGCAGGACCATGATAGACCTTAGTGTCTAATCCAGGTCTTCTGAACATCCCCTTGTCTACCCAAACATCATTACGATTTGTTAAGTTGTCAATTTTCTGAAACATAAAAAATTTTAACTTTCCTCTTTCACCTTTTACATATGATGCACATGAAACTGCTAATACAAAAAGAATATTTCAACACCTTGCTTAGTAAAAATGGCACAAGGAAAGCAGATACAAATTGCACAGCAAATTTTCACCCTAAATATTGGAGAAAATATATTTTATTTTGCCTACCCTGAGATTAAAGTGGAAAAAAAAAAAGAAAAAAGGAAGGTCAAGGTAAGTAATTTTAGCCAACCATCTATTGTGTATTTCCTCAAGATCTTTCCAGCTGTACAGAATAATGGCATTTCTGAACTTCAGTAACTTCCACATAGAAAGACACATCATTTTGACAGGACTCAGTAAATCATTTAAAATCATAAGGGCTGCCATTATGCAGACTGTGTGATAAAGTTAGATGCAGGGTATTTTTCTGCAATTGGTCTTCAATTTTACTCTAGATTTTAGGTGACATAAAGCTCAAAAGAAGCTTCTGGCACTACTCTTCCAGAGATGAGATCAACACTTATGAGTACATGTTTTGATGACACAGCTCAGAAAATTGAAGGGATTATTATTATGGAAGGACCAAGGTGATAAGTACTGTGTTATATATGAATAACTGTCAGTCAGACAAGCCAAGAAAGGTCATAATCCATTATATTAATGTCATAAATGTTATCATAAACTAACATCAGGATGGTAAACTGGGATTCTCGCACTTTTTAAAGTGCTGCTGTTCTTAAATGACACTGTGTCCTGGAAACACAAGTTTAGAATTAATTTTTCTCTCAAAATAATGGACTTTAAAGATATCCAGCATAACAGAAGTAGTATTTCAAACATTCTTTTTTTTTTTTTTTTTTCTTTTTAATTTTGTTTTAAGGAAACTGGCTGAATTGTCACAACAGTATTCACAATACCACGGTGAGGGAGGAGAAACCAGCAACACAGTAATTTCTGGCTATTTACTGTCACCTATTGCTTTATTTGAACTGTGGCTTTCACAAGTGCCTCACTCGGGCATCTCCAGGCCTTTGCCCACATACTGAGGGCCACTCAAGCTGAGGACTGGGAGCAGAAAGGCAGAGGTGGGATCTCCTGCACTGGCTGCTGACTGCTCCAAGCCAGGACCTCACCCTTCTGCAAATCACTCTCCTGACATTAATTGTTTTCAATATCAAATATGAGCTGGAGTGATACTCAGGAATCTATGACAGTGGAATGAGAGAGTGTAAATCATATTTTATATCTTTTGTGTTGCGGAGCATTTTCACACCCACAGACAGCAGGCAACTCAATGGATGTCACCCATGCATGGCTCCTCTGCATTCATCCCAGGCTCCTAGAGGAGTATCACCAGGCACAGAGAAAGCAACCTGCTCTCTAATGAGGCTTTCTGCTTGTCAGCACCACTGGGTGCTCCATCCATGGCTGACCAATTAAGAACCAGGAGTAAATCACTGTCACTTCATGTAAATCTGTTCACAACATAGGCTCTCAACCAAGAGTAAGGGGGCCCATCCAAAATCAAAGCCTTCTGTTCACACTCACTAGCATTACAAGCTCTACAAATGAGTGACATCACCCTGAAATGTGGGTGCACTGGAGGTGAAACAACTACCCAGTTAGCACTGGACCACTCAGTTTCCGGTGTTTGGGGGAATGATATGATAAACTCCAGAACTGCAAGAGGAATTTAAGGTGAGTTTTCACATCCCACACAGAGGCCAAAAGAAAAAAGCAGGGTAAGTGCTTCTGGAAAGTGCCATGCTGTATTTACTAACCACATTAGATCAGAGCTATGGTTTTATGTCAGACTTAAAATGCAACATGTCCAGCAGACTCATGCTGATGTATGATTGTGATAACGTTGACGTAGGCAGGAGACAGCCACCAGTGAGTCACCACACCACTTCCTCCAGAAGCCGGCTGTCTATGGTAGGCATCCCATTGCACTGCTGATCTAGTCTGGCTTGTAAATCACCCATCTAGTCTGGCTTGTACGATCTACAAATAAGCCATGTTTGTACCATGTGGGTAAATGTTCAGGGTGAAACCAATATGGGCTAACTTGAATTGTATAAGTACCGGCAAATCATTACTTCAAATGAGAGCATAATGCCTGGAACCACAGGCAGGAAAATACACTTAGAGACTATCAAATTATCTTGGGATAATAGTGTAATGCTTTTCACTGCTGTACTCTCTGTTCTTATAGCTGAGCAAATAATACTACACCTGGGAAAGTCTCAGGATATCAAACAGAAGAGATTTCATAAGTAGAGTGCTTCCACAGGAGAGAGTGCCTTTTCAGTGTTATTTTAGGGGAATATTTAAAAAACTACAACAAACAAAAAAAGTTATTTTTTGTGACTCAGAACTACACAGAATAACATCTGATGATAAACAAAACCTTTAGACAATTTGTCTGTTTCATAATATAACCTGCAAAGTGCTTCCTTGTTCATGAGTATTTCTCTCTGAGATTGCAACAGAATTCTTTTGATCAAATATGTTTTCAGAACAGGCAAAATCAAACCAAGCAGCTAAGCTGCTATAGCAGTTTGCATGCACAAGTGCTGCATGAATATAAAATTTTGGATCACACTTTTGAAATCTTGGAACTAAATACATATATATATATGTATGTATGTATGTATATATATATATATATGCCATAGTGCTGTTTATGATTTCTGTAGAAGTATACTACACCCACGCATTAACTTCTGCACAGCTGGGAATGTCTCTAGATTCACTTATGAACACATATTTCTTATATCCTGTTTGTTAACTACAGTTAACATACAGACAAAAATTAATGTAGCCTTGGTCATTGAGACTAATCCTAAGCCTATTAGGTGACTCTCAGCATCTACATTTTTCTGTTCACATCTTCTTGCCTGACATATGTAATCTGCCTAGATGTCACAGTTTACATCCTATTTTCATTGGAGGATAATGAAACTTGATTGGTGTCTTCATGTCCTTCTCTGTCTCTCCAAGAAATATTTCTCCTTGTCAGCTCCTCCTTACCAGAACTCTCTGATGAGATCCTTAGCCAGGCCCTTTATTAAAGGTTAGTGCATGCAAGGCTTGAAGGAAACCATACAAGTTGTCATTGTGCAAAATGGGTGCAAAATGTTACTTCAAAGACAGTAAGAAAATAAAAAGTGATATAGTAATTTCCTAACCTGAATTTTCTGTACTTCCTTTTCTCTCACAAAGCTCTGGCATATCACTATTTCAGCAGCACTCAGTCAGTAGTTGCTTTCTGAAGACTTATGTTTCTGCTTAAGTCTTGTAAAACTGAACTGCAGGCACCTCAGTAATTTTGGAATAGTTGAGTCTGAGAGGTAAATTAAAATTAGGGAAAATTAGACCATTTCTAATGAGAAGGTTATTACACTGAATAATGATGATTATTAGTTCTGCCTAATAAAACTGTCATCCAATGCAAAATATATATTAAGGGAAATTACATTACATTATATTTCTATCAGCTCAGATATTCAGTGGGTTGCTTTCCTGCAAACCATGGGCATAATGAAAAGTTAGACAAGGCTTCCTTTTTCAAATAGGATCAATCATGGAGCTTTCAGAAATGGCCCTTTAGAGCCCGGGTCTAAAGCCTGTTAAACATAATGTTATGAAGTTTTCTGCTGACTTCTGTGTCATGTAGATCAGGACTTCACTAAAATAAGCAGCGTTCTCTCCTACTGGCTCTGCTAAATACCTAGACAATACTACAGTGGTGAATATTTGATGGTATTATTAACCTACTAAAGGAGAAAAACTTGTAGACACAGTAAGTAGCCCCCTTGCCTCACTGAGCTCATTGCTTACTGGCACACTGGCTGTTCTGTTCTGATGTGCCTGGCAAATTAGGAGATGGACTCTACAGAGTGAGCTACACTTTTTATTTTCAAGGTGAAAAGAATGATGAATAATACATTGTCTAAAAATGAGGTCCTGCTGTAGAAACCTCAACACTGAAGCCCCAGATGCTTAGAGGTGAGGCAGGTCCCCAGAAGTCTCTTGACTGTCCAGAGGCACAACTGGCTGGGAAATCTGAGTGCTCAGCATTTTTTTGTTTAAAAGCAGGCACAATATCAAACCTTGCCTTCAGCAAGGACCGCGGTCCCGAGGAATGAAACCCATCCCTCTGGGAGGGTGGCTCCCTGCCTCTGTACTGCCATGGCTATATGGCAGTAAACTGCCAGTGTGTAGGAAGGAAAGAGGGGAGAAGCCAAGAGTGTGTTCCTGCTACCACACCTTCTGTGTGTAGGGTTTAACCAAAAAGGATATGTTTTTATGGAATAATTTGGTACAAACTAAGACAAATTTTTCTTACAGAAAGGTGTTTATTACAGCTACAGTAGCCGTGTATTTTATAGATTCTGAGAGAGATTAAATAAGCAGCAAAAACTGCATGAATCAATATGCGCCTATGCCAACTGACATGGTGAACCAAGGCATGGAGGTGAGTCAGTCTTTCTGTGGTGCATGTTGAAACCTGGAAAAAGAGATTTTCCCATATAATTTTTGAGAGCAGTATTGCTCTTACAAAGAGCAATGTATTAAATGAGGATGATAACGTCGTTAATAAGTCACAGCATATGTGGTTCTAAGGTTTTTATCATGCTTTGAAACATTTACTAATCAACAAGATTTCTCCTTTTATGAAGCCCATTTTGTAGAGTTCCGTAAACCAGGTTCAACAGTCACAATTTCATTAGCATTATATTGTTGCCATGGTAATGTGGTACTAATTCAATTGATGGGCTTTTCATCCTGGGCGTATTATAGAATTGCTCTTCCTGTCAAAGATATATCTACATGGAAACACTAAACAGACCCTATCATTGAAGTACTAGCACAAAATATCATCATACACTAATTTGGATAGGAATGTATCATGTTATTGTCACCAGATCCAGAAATCATCAGAGACAGGATAGAAGTTACTAAACATCATACATGGCAAAGACATACTCGAAAATTAGGAAAGTTACTTGTATTGTTTGCTGCAGTATCTGAATTTGCTATTGCAAAAGCACTTGGCTCTGCTGTAATCATTCTCTGAAATGCTGTTGGGAGGGCACAGTGCAAGGGGTAATATTAGAGGAAACAAAAGCAGTAACATGCTAAAGAATAAAATCTGAGCTGAAGCTATGTTGGTCCTTCTCCCGTTTGCATGTTCTAAAGCATGCTTTGGGGAAACTGGTACCAAATTCAACATCTTGTCTTCCTGGTCTGTAAAACTGAGACAATGACCGCCCTTCCCCTGTGCAGAGCACCTGGTGTATACCAAATAATGAGTGATAGCTGGTACTGCTAAACATTGTTATTAAGTAAAGTAGCAATGTTTTTAACAGCTCAAGGAAAATACACTGCGCAGATCTACAGTTTGAGAAATGTCACTGGGAGAATCTGGACTCAACCAGGGAAACATAGCAGAGCTGGCAGACTGACAAGATAAGAGTACATACGCACTTACAGAGGAAAGATACTCAAATTATTAAAAAATCATGACAGTTTGTAGGTTTTTTAAAAATAAAGAATATTGTTGGCTACAGGAGAAGTATCTGCAGCAATCTGAGCAAGGAGAGCAGCAATACAATATAAGGCAACAGCAGGGTGGCTTGTTTATTTTATGTTAAAACATTTTCTTGTGTACTTTCACTGTTTTTTGATGATTGCTTCCTATTTAGATAGGAAAAATCTTTTTCCATCCTGACACATAATGTTCAGTCTATTGTTTCTTAGCTTAATCATGTTGTATCCTTTGCAGCAGTAAGGGTAAATTACAGACAGGATAGTATTCTGTATAATCAAAGATGTGTTCATTTTATGTGGTAAGTTTTGTCTGATTTACAAAGGCAGTATCTTCTCCAGCTGAGTGAGGAAAGAGAGACCTTCACTTGCAGATAAAAAAACTCAGAGAAGAGGCTTCTCCTCCATTAGGAACCTATTGTTCATACAAAGAACCCCCCCACACTACTGTTACCACTATTATCTATTTATTTACTTTTACTGTGATATAGCCACACAACCCAGCTGTGACTGGGACCTACTTGTGCTAAGCACAGCAAAACCACACAGAGTGCCACAGTCCCTCCTTCAGACAATTTATAAGCTTAAGAGCCGTAAGAGAGACCAGAGAGGAATGAAAAACAGAGAGAGAGGGAGACACAGCTTAAGTAACTAACTGAAGGTCAGGGAAGAAGTGAAAGGCAGAAGCAGTGGAGGTTTCCAGTCCCTGTACCCTTCATGCAGTTGCTTGCCCTTCTGGGAGAAGGAGAAATTTGGAGATATCCTCCACCAGATTCTGAGGATTCACACTCTAACTCATGCACAGAGCCATGCTTTACCCCCTAATTTCAATGGCTGCATCTGTGTTGCTGAGCAGGGCCAGCCTGAGGCAAAGCTTGAAGTCAGCTGTGAAGCCCACCCGTATTACCTATTAAAACACCTTCAGGCTGGCTCCAGGGTAACCCTGTTAATCCTCTCAGGGACAAAGGCTCAGGGATACCCTATGTTTTTTAAGCATGTTCAAGGGCACCAGGGTCAGGGTACCTGCCAGAGAAATATTAATGGATTTCAACACCACAACTGCAGCAATAGCGATCAGGCTTTCTTCCTCTGCAGTTGGGACTTTCAAATTCAAGCCTGAACAGATGGAGGGAGGCGGGGGAAAGAGAGGAGATTTTGGTCACAAGAGCAAGAAGTCAGTTTACACCAGAATTTGAAAGCTTTGATCAGGAAGCAATATGATGTCTTAGATTAAGAAAGCATTGGGTTGGAGTTTTTCTTGCTTTCTCCTTCTCACTCTAAAAAATCCATATAATGTAAAACTGTTAAACTCTGGGTGGAAAGGCATTTATCTTCTGATGGGTAAATACTTCCTTTCACTGTGTGTGCCTGCTGACTTTACTGCTGTTGCAGCCTTTTAAATTGCTTCCAGGAAATCTCATTAGATTTTTAACTTTAATTTTTTTTTTAAATTAAGGAATCTAAAGAGAGTTTATAATAATACCAATTTAACTTTTTAATAAAAACTGCAAATAATAGGTAGCATAGATTTGATGCCATATACATATTGGATAAAAAAATCTGATTTGTAGTAAGATTTGTTAGCCAGGGGTTTGTTGTCATCATATTAATGAATATAAAAGCTGGCAGTTTTTAAATGGCAATATTACAGTAAGCCTATGTTTTTTATAATGGTTTTACATTGTGCATTCAGTATTGATGAAGATTAAGATTTAGCACCAGAAGTAATATCCATTATGATGGGATTGTCCACAGTGAATTGAGTAGGACATTTACTTAATTAAAAGTATTTATCTTAGATGATTTAAGAAGTATGTCCTACTACTGAACTGATGATGTAAATTAGTTTCCTATAATCAATTCACCACTGATGACTCCTTATACTAAATAGAAGAAGAAAAAGGTAAAAGAAGAGTCAGAGGAAAGTAATAGATGCCACTGTCTGAGAATTTAAAAGAACTTTGGAAATAATGGTTAATTAACACTATGTCATGAGCAGGAAATATACATGAGTATACCCCTAATGCGCAGTACATAAGCAGAGCCCTAAAACGGTGCACTTCTAGCAGAAAGTTTGGAAATAAAAACATGAACAAATGTCCACGTTCTCACTCCTACCCACTGGACCTGTGCCTCAGAGGCACTGGCATTTGGGGAGCAGAGCTTGGGGATACAAGGTGGTAGAGAGCCTGGGATGGGATAAGACATGGTGTGGGGTGTCTTTTGGGGTCTTGGCAGGGGCTGTCCTTGGCTTTGGGCAGGATGCTGGGGAGCTGAACTGCTGTGGCTGCTGAATTTGGGCAGAGTGGAGAGCAAGGCCAGAGCTACAGGGAGGGCAGGAATTTGTGTGACCTGCTCCTCTGGGTGGTTTTAAATCTGTTTTTAAAGACATACTGTGTGGTTCTATAGAAATACCCTGTGTGTTTCAGTCTGTTATAAAAACATACTTTTAAGGGGGAGTCTCAATAGGTAGAATGCTTCAACTTATCTCAATGTTACAGCTGTACAGCCCAAGTTTCATGGACTAGCCCATCTTCCCTCCTTCCTCACCATGCCAAATGACTTATGGAAAGCTGTAGATCTTCAGCCTGCGGGGACAATCTAACATCAGCAACTTCTAGGGGTGCTGCTACAAGGTAGGGCCACATCTAGCTCCTTCCAACCAGCCCTTCAGCTCAGGTGTGCTGCGCACATGAAAAGCTCATGACTCCCACTGCAGAGACCTACTTGTCTGCTTCTTGGGAAACCTCCTGCCTGCAAGGCTGCCTTCTGAGACAACCGAACCTTCCATCAGCCAGACCCAAAAATCACTAGCTAAGTAATTTTGGCTGAGGCTGTTTGACAAAGTCTTCATAGATAGAGCAAAGAGGATAGGCAAGAAATATTTCTCTTCATGCCACAACTTGTTTTTTTTCATTATTTCTTCTTGTCTCCTTTTTATACTCCAGGCATTTTTCCTTTCTGTATAGGCTAATAGGAAGAAATGCTGTGCCCTACTCCAGTCATTTAATTTACATGATTATTTTGTAGTTCTAATTATGAGCATTCATACAACAAGTAACATTTCTTGATATATGTTACACTTCTGAAACACAAGAAAAGTATCTGGCCTATTCTCTGCTAATGCTTAGATGACATTTTAGGAACAGGAACCACCCTGCAAAGGGCCGGGCGTGCACAGAGGACGCGAGCTGTCAGTGAAGTGCATGGCTGCGAATGTGGTTTTGATCTGTCCATGTAATTTTCCAGGTGAGTCTCGGATTCTGCCTACGGTCTGTGCTCCCAGATGTCAGCCCCACGATAGCAGATGGAGGGACATCCGGAGCCCTGCTTCCCCCAGGCACTGCACTGGGTGTTTGCTGCTCCCAGAGCTGCCACGCGCCACAGGACCCCCAGCTGCCGGATGCCTAACTGCTGGCGGAGATGTGTTGGGGCTGGCTTTGCCCTGCTTGCTGCTGCCTGCCTGCCTCCAGTCCTGTTGTGCTGCTGCCTCTGGGCTGTACTGAGTTTTCCATTATCACAATATACAATGCAGATGCTATGTAAAACTGCCAGCGAGGCTGGAGCACACTGAACTCAGTAGAAACACAGTTAAATAGAAGTACTACTATAATACCAGGAGGCTGATTGGAACCACAAGATACCAGTGTCTTATCCTGTGGCTTTTATGTTGGTAGATGTAGATTTCAGCCATTAGAGTCTAGGTATCCAACAGATAACAACCAGAGGAAATGGGTCTGGGTATCTTCCATTGTGAGTAACTGACACATATTTGCCAGTAAATGGAGGACTTGGTAAACTGCCAGAAGAAAAAAACATTTGAGATACCTACAATATAATTAGGCATGTAATATGGGGTAGCATCTAACTATGTGTAACTTAAAGAAACCCCCTGATTACACACAATACATTTAAAGTGGCACATCAAGAGAGTTCTGACTTTGGAGAACCAATGTGTGGTGACATTGTAACTCCAAATTCAGGAAAGGCAATAAACAGCAAGTGTAGGTCTCAATTTACATATTTGTACAAGCAGTAACAACTTCCCAGATCATAATGATATTGTGATATCTGTATGGGGGTAAAATGCTGTGACAAAAGAAGAAGAAATAAGAAAAAACACAATAAAATCAAGTTTGTCTGTTATTAACTTTTAGAAAAGCTCAACACTGGAATTTTAGAATGTGTTATGTAGACAAATGTAAAGAGAGCAACACATTAAGTATGTTTTTCTCCAAAGCAAAATGAAATAGGCATACAGAGCAAATTATTATATTCAGTACTCTCAGGGAAAATTCTAGCTGAGGATTGTGAAGTAATTTGAAAATATTAATGAATTAGCCTCACAGCTAGCTTTCAGGTAGATAATAATGATAATTATTACTATAAATAAATACTATTATTATCATTCTTCCTCCAAAGAAATGAATATTGATGCATAGAGAATTTATGTCTTTGTCCAAAATCTGTGTTTTACTACTGTAACCATCCTTCTCTAGAACTATTACATATGTTAAGATTATCATTTTCCAAATACTGTGTGTGATACTATTCAGTTTATGAGCTCTAAAAAACAGTCAACTGAGCTGGCTTGTGAAACAGCGCCAGCAAACATCTCCATTTGCATTTGAATTCTCAAGCAGCAACNAAAAAAAAAAAAAGAAGGAAAAAGGAATCATGAAAATCCGTACAAAATCTGTCAAGGCCCCATCTGTGACTGGGTATCAGAATATCACTAAGAAGCTCTGAGAAACAAAGTTCATTCCAAGTCTAACGCATCGTGCTTTTTGGTCGATGTAATTAATTCAAGCAGGGCAAAATGAGGGCGCATACCATGAAAAACTGCTCCTCCACTGAGCATTGAAAGAAAGCAGCATCACTGCTGTGTGCGCACTCTTGGTTTTGGTGCATGTAGCCATGTTTAAACACTAAAGGTTTTACACAGCAAAATAATCAGTGTGCTCATTTCTCCTTTTGACAGCCAGGTACCTGCTGCTCCACTGAGGAGTGTCAGGGAATGAGTGATCTGTGGTCCTGACTAGATGAGGACTTAGATTACATAGGATTGCTGCAAAAAGCAAGCTTTCATAGCCAGCTACGTGAAGTAGTATGGAAACAAAACTCTACCCTGGCCTTGAAAATCCCCTACAAACATATTTATTTCCTTCTGAATGGGAATACATAAAGGTTAGGGACACTTATTTGTAGGCTATTGATATATTTCTGCCTCAGGATCTGAATTGTGCATATTAATGAATTAACTCCAGGAAACAGAACTGAAACATTAACACCATTTGAATGCACCATATTATTTTTCTTTCCCTTTTTTTAACTGTTAGAGTATGCAAATGTTCAGTTAACTGGTCCTCATGTTTTCTCTTTATTGAATTGCTTTCACTATGGCAAATAAATATTCATAAAGAAATGTGGACAATAAATCATTTCAAATAGTTCAAAGACATTTTATTTCTAGACTGCATATATTTTCAGCTGTAACTTGTCTTTAATATTTTATTCAAAAGACAGACTTGTAGAAGGACAATAGAGATAATGTGTCAAGTAGTAATTAAAACAGGGAGTAATGATTAAAACCATTTTGATCTACATTGTGATCTGCCAGATTCACAATCTCCAGTGTTTGTTAGGATGACTTTCTACTTGGTTTACACACAGAAACTCAAAATAAACTTCTGTTTGAAGATACTGAAGAAAACAAAAGGCTTCAACCCTGAGCTTGTGGGTCCAGAGCCCTTCCTGTATCTGGCATTTAGGTATATCTTCTGCATCATCCTAGTGACATAAACCCAACCAGGCACTGGTCCTCCTGCTAATATTGTGACTTCTCTGGGAAGTAGGTACAGATGCTGAGCAGAAGACAAGGAAGGGCCACGCTAGTGTGTACAGGTAGATGTAACCTGTCTCACCATTTAGATTTAAGCTAAGAGCTTCAAAGGAAATGAAAGTTAAAGATCTGATTAGCTTATACATTTAGGGATCATGGTTCAAATCCGAGTAACAATTATGTTCCTTATCTCATTGTGTGTTTTGGCTATTCATACACGTATTTGGCCCAAACTCATTATCTTTCCTGATTTGTTGCTGACTTTAGGCCCTTATTCAACAGAGCACTTACACACAGACTTAAATAAATTGATTTAGGAAAGCATTCCTCTTTGTGTTTAATCTTGGGCAGACACTGAACTTTGAAATCAATGGGACTTATGAACAGCTCTGACCTTTGGGTTTAAATTGTTGCCAAATCAGTGTACTGATAGAAATACATTGGAAAAGATAATATCCATGTCTAATCAGAATTTTAGTCTCTACTTTCACAGGAAAATACTCATAGATAACACATTATTCTGCTCAAGAAACCCATTTTATAGCATTTACTAGAAAGCTTTCATTCATATTTTCTGTTTATGCCAAAAATACCAGATGAACAGTGTCATTCCTTGATAGTGAATCTGTAATACTCTTTAAATGAAAAAATAAAATCTAGAAAAAGTGCTGGCACAAAGGGGCATTCATAATTACTTATTTGTACCTTCCCAGTTGCCTACCACATGGCAATCCTTTGGAGGACAGGCAGGTGGAAGGCAAGGCAGAGTGGTTCTGAGATCCCATGGATTTGCAGACAATTGCATATGGAATACCATGTAAAACTCCTCCCTAAAACTGGCATTTATAACGTCTGTCTGCCCAGTTTATATATGGAATCTTGAGTGATCACATGTTTTTATGACACAATGAGAGCAGCTAGAATAAAAACATGGATATTTCTGGTAGCATCATGTACGGGTTATACAAGTGCAACTACAGCCAAATCTATGAGATTACAAGAAGCAGTTGGTAAAATAATTGATGTTCCAATTCTACAAAATAAAATAGTCTTCTTACCGTACTTAAAAACGTTTCACACTTACATTTTATTTATTATATCATAAAGATGGCACACAGAAACTCTTGGATGTTGTTTATAGAGTTGAAACATGGACGCAAAAGGGGAAGTAGATTATGACGGGTCCCATCATGTAATGGAATTCCAAGAATGATGAGTATGAAGATCATAAGAAGATACAGGAAGTGTCAATGCTACCTCTCTGTATAACCATAGAGGAATACTGTGATCCACAGTATCCCACTGGGTTCTGGGGTACAAAGTTTGGGAATAACACATAAAAAACCGCTGTTCAGTGTTCACCTGGCTCATACAATCACATGTATCTATCCTTAGGCTGCCTACACTTGCTTTGGAGATGAGAAAGGAACATGCAGTTGCTGTACTGGACACTCATTGCATGCAAGTTCTACATTGCCTGCAAGCCTCTGAACACAAGCCCCTTTGATCAAAGGGCAGACTGTAAGGGAAAAGCACAGAGGGTCTTATCCTCCTGTATAACGCTCAAATTACAGGAAAAAAAAAAAAAGCAAGAAACAAAAGCTGAAGCTTCCTTTTCTGTCATGTTATCTACTGTGCCCTGGAGCAGGAAGTTAGAGCAGATCTGAAGTAACAGTTGCTGTCCCTGACAGGCATTTCCAAATATAGTCATGAATTGGACCTAAATTTGCTAATTGAAATCACCTGCCCCCAATGAAATCAATTAGTGCCTCGCAGGAGCAAAGGGCTTACAGAGCTCAAGGTGAGCAGGAACAAGTTCTTGGTGGATGAAAGGCTTTTTCTAGTGTAAAGAGAGGGTCTTTTTAATCAATTCTTTAGTTTCTGCTCAAATCTTACCATGTCAGAGAACTTAATTCCAGAGGTATGTTTTGCAACTGATTTAAAGATATGTGGATTTCACTTTTTTCAACTTTCCTGATACCTTTGATTAGAGTGTAGTAATGATTTTTGTATGGTGCATGTAACATAGAGGTCATAGGAAAAAAGTTCCTCCTCTCACTTCACTAGTATTTACAGGGTTATATCTTTTGAGGAACTAGAAAAAAAAGTCATCTGCTCTGCTTTGTAGCAAACATTGTTCTACGCCTATTGTCACAGTTTTTCTACTTTTTTTTTTTGTTTAACTAATGAAAATTATTATTTGTATCTGAAAGTCTCTTTGATGAGTCTGCCTTTTGGCTTTATTTTTTTGGCTCTGCCTGCTAATATTAGGTTAAATCATGAATTTTAATTGCTTTGGACTGGTTTTGTCAGAGACAGGCAAACTTTCAAGTGCTGAACTGCTGGATGATTAACTTTACATCCCAATCACTTTAGCTTTCCTTATTATCCTCTTTTACTAAAGAAAAAACTAGTTTCCTCCTTTTTGAGCATGTAATAGCAAGAAACACGCCAAGACATGATAATACCAAGGAAGAAAGTCCTACAAATGCTCAAATTTGTATACTTCTAGCAACAGTGTAGTACATATTACTGCAGTGCCCCATGGAGAAAAAGAAGTTGTCGCATGTTAACTTTGCACCCTGATGTAGTACTCAAGCTAATGTGAGGTGAAATGTAGCTTAATATGGAAGAACTCCTTCTAAATGCTCATCCAAAGAAGTGGGGAAAGGAAAAAATTGTCCCATTACTAGAGTATTTCTTTTTTTCCATGTTTACTTGGAAACTATGAAACTACCCGAGATAAAGTGGGTGGAAAGGACCAGTATGCATCTTGCATTGCTGCTTGATTAATTTCAATACATTCAAAGCATGTTTATCAGAAGGAGACTTGTTTGTGAGCTTTTTCTTTTTTTCTTTTTTAAAATTTATTTTCCAGTGCTCTGGGTTTTCTCCAAAAGGGAGGATAATTCTAACTTACAGCAGATGTAGTCCATCCCCTAAGACTCAGGATCAATCAGACAGAAGGTGATTGTTCTCCTTAACATCTTAAGATGTTAGAACTTTGGTTTAGAAGTCTGTTTTGTGTCCTACAGGCCCATTATTTACTAAAATAAAGGCTGAAAAAGCAGCCGCAGTCTCCTTGAAAATTAACAAAAGTAGATTGACTTTATACATAAACTGTTCATCACAGAGAAATAAGGGGGGGGGGGAAAGAGACTGCTGATGCTGTGACAGAGTTAAAAGCAAAGGTTCCACATGGAACATGGACAAGTGAGAAAAGAGGATGAAAAACAGGTGGTAGAAGGGAGAGAAGGGGAGGGGATAAAAAAACAAGAGGAAAAGTGTATTCAAGGCAAAAGCCTAGACCAAAGAAGCACATGAAGCCCTGGGGGTATACTTGTGGCACTTCAAAAAAGTTATGACTAAAAAACCCCCAAACTCTACTGTGGAGGGTATATTGGTAATGGAAGTGGCATCTTACTGTAGTAACTTTAGATGCCCATTTATGTCAGTAGGAATCAAGGTATTGCATAGTAAATCTTGGTCCAAATAGACTTGTATTTTGAGTATTTTTCTTTGCTCTTTGTATTTGATACAGTAGAGTGGCAACCATTAACTTAGCTGGCAGCCTGTAGGCTGGTGTGGATCAGTACAACTGAGTCCTAACATAGATGAGACTCTGGACCTAAATGTTCCCTTAAAATAACAGGAAGGTGAAGGATCCAGTTGGCCTTTTAAGTTGACAATAGTTAATTGAGGAGAACTTTAATCAATACTTTGTGATTTAAACCTGATGCAACCAAGTAGCCTGCCTCTGAGACACTTTACAACAGAGGTTTGCAATCTTCCTAGGACTCAATGGCATTTTGATTAATATTTCTAGCAGGCTAATTTTCTAGCTAATTATCATCAAACACCTAGGCAGACTTTCTGCAGTATTAGATATGCTTTGAAAAAAAAATCCCTTCAGTCATGGGCAGAAGGAAATTACAAATTCATTGGTATAAAGATTTTCAAATCCTAACTAGTGGTGCATTATAGTATCTTGGTGTTAAAATATAACATCTTAGACTTAATAGATAACAAAAATAACTGATTTTGAAATTAAAAATCACAATCTCCAGGTGGAATCATAAATCATCTATTAAAAAACAAGTTGAGCTGTAGCAATTTTAAATGGCAAACTGTGTTTTCCTCCAACCAATTACCAAAATTCACAGGTCTGTATAGAACTTATAGCACTTGTTATCCAGAGTGTTTTCTTCCTATTCCAAAGCACTTGGAGGTTACACTTGGTCATGAATGTTTCTAGTCTACCTCTCTTTGTTCTATTCTGTGCTAGTAGTATGAGATGGAGGAACAGACTTAGAAGGAAAAAAAGTCTTATTGGAAGAAACAAAGCCAGGTGTGTTTCTCTGTACCACAGTCTGCATCCTTTCAAGGTCATCCTGCTGATACCAAGGCTTCTCGCTCACAGCTACGTCTGTAGTGAATAGTACTTGCTCAGTCTTGCATTACTTAAGCAGTGCAAAATCAGATTCAAGAAAAATTTTGTTACCATGGCTTTAGTGGCTGTGGGGGGAGTTTAGCTTTAAATGGCTCATATGTACTTGCAAAGCATATAACCCAAACCCAGAGCTGACAGTTTAAGTGTATGATGGGAGAGTAGCAAACAAACGTAACAAACAGATGGGCCAGCCAGTCTGTTACAACGTGGTTCAACTGCAGGTCTGGCTGTGTGTGTGTGTGGGAGCTCCTTAGTCAGTCTTAATTGTCATACCTCCATCGACTGGTATTTACAATACCTTTGTTTATAGGATTATGATTAATTTCTTCTGTGATTGAGAAAAAGAATAAAAAAATAAAAAGACCTTTTAAATCCTATGATATTCTGCTCCTTTCAGGCTTGTAATAAATATCCAGTGACAGTGATATAGGTTCTCTCTGCAATAAGTGTGAAATAACAAGTATGCATATGTACATGATCTCATTGTCAGTATTTGACAAGCTTAAAAAAAATGTTTTGGCTATAGAAGCTATTGATGTAGGTGCTATGAGGCATGTGGGAGGGGTCCTTCAAGTTTTTGGAATGCTTGAAGCAGGAATTTGCTGTGTGGGCTAAAAGGACTATATCTGTGACCCTGTCTCCCTTCATGAGGCCCAGTCAGGTGGAGATCACACTTTCCTAGTTGGCTATTGTGGCTGTAGTCCACTAAACTGTAGGCATGCTGCAGGAAGGTGGAATGCAGCATAGCCAAAAGTTGCCATAGCAGTAGATTATTATGCTGTTAGAGTAAAATCTTGGATATGTATGTACTGCAATTAAAGTGATAATTGGTCTGAGTAGGGGAGGGTGTTCTATGGGGCACGTCTTAAACACAAACAAACCCCAACAAAACCAACGAACCAAAACGGGGGAAAAAAACCCACCAAAGCCCCCAAAAAACAACCCCCAACAGCAGCAAAAGACCACCAAACCTTTAACTCTACTTGTTTGTGTAAGAAGTGGGCAGTTCCACAGCATCATGGTTTGTTGTGTTTTTTTGTTTTGGGTTTTTTTGTTGTTTTTTTTTTTGGTTAAGATTTAAACTTGCATGAGATAGATGGCACCCAGCATATTACAGTACATTTTTTTGTCCAACATTTCTGTTTTGGTGAAAGTTGTTGTTTTATTGTGTGAGCCTTATTGCAATACATAGTAAAAAAAAAAAAAAACAACCAACAAAGACAAATTTAGGCACGTGATTAGACAATGTAATCTTGTTTTATTTGTTGGGAGAGGATTTTTTTTAAAGCATGGTGTGTATGCTATAGCAGTGGTCCCTTTCAGTGGAAATAAGATGCCATGCATTGATGGATAATGTCATAAAGGGTTAATTTCCAGAAGGAATCTGGTTTAGCTCAGACTTTTTTTTTTATCAAATTGACTCTGCTTGATTTGATGTAATGATCTAATATGACCTTGATTAAATTAGAGAGAAAATGATGATGCAGACTGTTTGTCCTATTGACAATTACTACCTTAGGCTAGGATAGCAGTGAATTAACGTCTTGCCCACATTTTGCAGGGACCTTGGGTAGGAATTAATTTCTCCTATTCATTTTGACCTTGCCAAGAAGGCAGTAACTGTTGCCGATTGTAAAGTTAGCCTATTTCACCAGTTCAGAAATAGCTTCAGGAATTTGCTCGAAACAGTCCAAGACAGATGACTAGCTTGCCATCAGCCTAGCAGTTTAGCAAGGACATAGGGATATACCACAAATCATTTATATTATCTGACCATCAGTTTTCCAGTCAACAATTGAGACTGGGTACTGTTTATCAATCATCTCATACCAGCAGTTTGGGGCTACAGCTAAATCTGAGATTGTAAGTGAAAATTTGCTTTCTTCTGCACAGAGTATAGGTCCTGAGTAGAAGTCACCTGTATAGCAAGGCAAGGAAGAGATTTTCTTGAACTATCCCATGGAAAATTTGTTTAAGATTTTGTTGGTTTTGACCTATTTGCTGGAAACAACAGAGCAAATATGTGCTGGTTAGTGCTTTGGGAGCTTCTACTTCCAGCCCAAGCATTATGTTACTTTACAGCAATTTTTAATGCAAGGTAGAGCACTATAGAACAGGTCTTCCTCAGTTATATTTCATTGCTCGGCTTAAACGAAGCATTCAAGTTAATTACCTGTGTCTGTTAGTGTTGATGGTTGTTGAATACTATTACAAAATTCAAGTTGTAATTGGAGTTTGTTGGACTGAGGACTGTAAAGACCTGGATAAGACAGTAGGTTCTATTAGAAAAGGATTTTCAACATAGTCTTTTAACTGTGTTTACATCTTGTAATAGGAGCAATACATTTCACACTGTGTATGGCCACAACTGCTGAAGTTACAGGCCGGTATAAAAGAATCATTTGCATGTAAATGGAACTCTCTGTAGGAAGCAACTTGCAGCTATGTGAAGAATAGGGTTAAAAATGTGCAGAGTCCTGTTAGTGTTTACAAAGAGCACTGGTGGGCAGGAAAGCATTGCTGTTTTAGTGACAATCCAGTGCAATCCAGTACATATTTAAGTTAACATAGAAAAAGAAAATGTTAGTTTTGAGTACTATAATAACTAAATGGGAACATGTCTTTGAATAAAAAACTAGTATGTGCTTTTACACAGCTAAACAATTAATGTAACTTGTAAACTGTCATCTCTAAGCAAGCATATAGATAGTCCTCTGAGAATGTCATGCATTATATGTATGCTAGGAAGAAAATGGTCCACAATACAAAATCAGATAAGGTAATTCTTTATTCTTGTTTTGCCTTTCCTGTTAAAACTAAGATTTCTCTTGTAAACCTGCCTACCAAGTAGACTTATGATGAAACTAGTTCCTATCAGTTGCTATGGTTTTTCTTTTGCAGTGCTTTCATTAGTACTTTAAGAATAGATTCTGCAATGAATGTCTGATTTTTTTTTTTTTTTCCAGTTTGGTCACAGGGCATAGCTGGAGTTATTAAAAAAGTACTAACCTAGCCTAGAACTGCTGTTGTTGGTCTTTGGACATTACCAAGTAGGGCTGGGATTTTAGCCATAAGAGAAAGGGGTGTATTGTGGAGACAAAGGACTAATTACAATTACTTATAAGAACTTTGACATCCCCAGGAGTCTTGGATGAGCTTGGTATCATTTTGTCCTGCTGCACAATGAAACTGCTCCAAATAAGGTGTCAGTCAAAGGGCAGACATTACTCTTGTCAGAAACTTGCTCTCATGGGGAATGTAGAAGATGGAAATAATGCAGCATACTGGGCCTTGATCTGATCTTTCAGAACAGCTAATTTTTCACTCTTTTCACCACAGAGGTGTGCATGTCTGGAAAGCAGAACCCTTTGCTTCTAACACCCTGGGCTGAAGGGTGAATGTGACACCCCTTCTGCCACAACTATGAGGCATCTCAGCAGAAACTAATGGATTTCAAATTTTCTAGTCTTAGAGTGGATTTTAGTTTTTGTCCAGAAAGGATAAATCGTCTGATGTAACTGAGTGGCTTGTCAGTATCTCTAAAATTGAGTCCAACGTACTCTTCCTATAAAGTACTTTCAGCCTTGTCTCCCTCATGTTCAAAAATCCCGTCTTAATCTAAGATCTGTAATTGCTTATATCCCCTCATGCTAAATATGTACACTTCTTAGACTATAAACCCTAAGACTTCTTGACTATTCACTTAGCTAAGGTCCAGCAACATGAGAAGCACATTAAGAGCCTGAAAAGAAATTGAGGCACATAGAAAGAAAAGATTCTCAGAGCAGTGCAAACCCAGAACATCAATTTAGCAGTTCTCAAGCTTAGTAATAAATACAGGATTTGTCTACAGATGTCATTACTGGAGACTGGAGGGGGGGGGAAATAGCCAGATTTTCTCATTCCCTAAAACATCCTAATGAAACATTTGGTGGAATTTAAATAGAAAAACATTATGCTATGCCAGGAACAAGTTTTACTTTTTAATTTCTTTGCATTGCATGATAGTGGTTATCAAAAGATATTTGTGGTGTGAAAATATGTGGGTTCGTTTTGCTTAATTTTTTTCCCTGAAGATGATCATGTTGAAACTTGTGGTCCTTGCTAGAGCTGAAAAATTATTAAGCATTTTAGGAGACAAGCTTTTGTTTACACTGATACAGATGGCTGGAATAAATTAATGGACTCACTAAAGAACAGCTCATTTTTAGTTTTAAATGTATTTGGGTACTTATCAAAGCTCACATGGTGGCCATTTTATGTTACTTATTCATCAATTTGTGCTTTACAATTCCATGCCCATAGGCTATGTCTGATAATGGTCAGAGCTTCCTCCTAACAGAATTTATAATTGTGTATCTCACACCTAAAGAGCACTGGCACTCCTGCACTGTGGCATACCCTGAGTTATCCTGTATAAGCTACTCTCTCTGAAAAGTGCTGAGCATTGAAGAGTAAATCCAGTTGCAAACAAGTAGATTAGAAAGGCAGTGCATGTCTTCACTACTGTGAATGTTGTAAGTTCAACATTTTCCCTAAATTGCTGAAGAAATGCACAAAGTTGTAATTATATAATGCAACATCAATGCTGCTATTTGGGAGAGGTAGTCAGAGCAAGCCTCCCCAAATTAAGTCTTGAATTCCAGTCTCCCTGTATTGGATTATGATGAATGAGGACAAAGGATGGCATAGTTACTGTATGGCTCTTCACTTAAGGACCTTTCAGAAACAGTACAGTAAAACCTCTTGCTCTCATACTTCAACTTCTTCACATGTATACACTTGCTTCCTCCTTGACAGCAGTACAGTGAAGATATGCAACACAGATGTCCTCAGAGTTGATGAACCTGGCACTGGAATCAGCAGTGCTACTTATTTCAACTTTAATAGTGATTTGTCTTGTCCTGGGCAAGTCACCACCACTGCTACTGTAACTCCTAGCATAAGAGAAGAAATCAGAATAAACCTGAGAAGCTGTTGAGAGCCTTTGGAAGCTGCTTGCCATCTTCATGGCATTTTCTTGCTAATCCCACTTCTCTTGGACCCTCTGCATACTGGAAATATCACCTTTACTACTGAACTTGGCTAAGCCAAACGAAGAGGGCAGAAGTATCAAATAACTGAAATGCGAATCTTTTCACTGTCAGTGAGGTGTTCAAAGAAGCAAAAGAGCAACTTGGGTTCAATTCAGGCTTTTCCAAATCCTGTGAATTTGACAGCCAAACCTGCTTAAAATGCAATGAGTAATCTGGATTGCTAATTCAGGCATTCAGTTGTTGGGAGATTCTAGAAGTGAGACTGTAACCATGACTTCATCAATATGCAATGAATGAGAAACCTGGTCCTGGAATAAAAAGGAGCATGGGATTAAAGAGTACCCATCAAGTTCAAGGTACAACTACACAGCAAATTAAAGTCTGTAGTGTCTGTCTTTCTAGTATTTGAACTGATGTGAATCAGGGGCAGTCTGGATGAAAAAGTGGGGAGCTGCTTGTACCATGTCAGTACACTGAGGCCTCTAGGCATCACTGCTGGAATTTGAATGCTGAACTTTCAGAGTTTAAAGTTTACCCTTTAAACTCGCAGATTAACTACTGCAATGGCTGGAGGAGAAATCTTTTGTTTTAGATTGCAGGTTGTGTACCTGGAACCACTTGAAATTGAAAGACATGACTTTTTTCACTGTCTGCTGCCCTGTCCTCCTTTGTCCTCCCAGTGAGGCAGCCATTTCCAGTACAAGGCTGTTGCTGCTCTGGTAGGAGTGAGTACCTGAAGCTTGTCTGAGAAAGTTCACATGTAATTATTTCTTTGGCATGTGAACAAATTTTACCTGAGGAGTACAAGGAACAAAAGGTTAATGGCAATTTTCAAAAGCCCATAACTCAACCAAGCCTTAACAGCATTTCATGTCAGAAGTGAGTTAGGTCTTTAGCATCACACTCTGTTTCTGATGCTTTCAAAATCCTGCTGGGCAGAGAAAAAAAATAAAATCAGAGGGGTAGCACTTCATGAAAGAAGCTCAAACCATATCGAAGCTTCTCTTACTAAATTTTTTTATAGTTTTTACTTTAGAAAAGAGGAAGCTCAGTGCTAATAAAAGCACCATTTGCCACAGCTGAGAATCCAGAGTTCAGATGGGTGATCTGTGGAAGGCCAGCCCTCCTGAACTGCTGGGGAAATCTGGCAAAGGGCAGCAGAGTCATATAGACTGGCTGATCGCTGTGGTTTAAAGGCAGTAAGCTGATCCTTAGGATAACGTGTGGGAATAGAAAGAAGAGGACCCATGAGTTATAGGAGCATATGGGTAGGTCTCTGAATCCCTTTCTCTGACCTGTGCTGCTTGGCAGAATAAGTCTTGCTCCATTTGTAAGGAAAAGTACTTCTTTGAAATCCAAATAGTGTTATTGTTTACGGGTTCCACAGGTCAAAAATCCTACAGGTGTCTGGTTCATTTGACTTGCTAGATTACGTGGGGATTTACATGGGATACCAAGGATTTACAACTTGCAGAACAAGAGAGATATGTGTAATTGAGAGTCCAGTGCCTGCTGCTCCTCTAATGTAAAATGGTCCTTTAGAACAAAGGGAGGCAAACTGTAAGTGGTTGGACACAAAGCAGTTTATTATTTCATATACATGATAATATTCTTTGTGAAAATGACTTGTGCCTAATGCACTTGCATATTCAAATACTACTGTAGGTCAGGAACAAACACTAGAAAACTCCCCAGCTGGCATCAGAGACCACTGAGCTGCTCAGAAATGTCAATATTAGTGAAATGAACCAAAGACTTGGATTTGTTAGAGATAAGCACTAGCAATGCAGAAGATCCTGCTTCTGATTTTCCTGCCAACACTTTAACTGCTTTGCATGGGTGATTGTAATCAGCAAGAATTGTTATGCAATAGTGCTGAAGCAGAGACTTGAGAAAATACAGCTCTCACTTGAGACACAAAAGATCACAACCTTATTTCTCCACATCTTACAAAGGAAAATAAAAAAATCTCCGTTGGGCATCTCAGAAGTGCACATTTACAGAGATGGAAAGAAATAAAATAATTACAAGCTAAAGAAAAATTTCCATGCCATTCTGTGAGAGGCATTCTCTCTGGAGATGTGAAAGGAAGAGAAAAGGCAAGCCAAGTCTTTACTGCACCCAAAGGGTCACCAGTGTCTAGAAGCTACTTACACTTTTCCAGGCTTTTTGTAAAGCAAATAGGAGTGGGAAGCCCCTTTCTAAATCCTACTTTTTCTTCTTTTAATGCTCTAATAAAGAAGGGAGAATGAAAGTTAACTGGATAAAATGTGTGCTATAAAGGATGTTGAAGAGGAATCTGGGGTGGTTTTTGAGAAGGGAAGAAAGAAGCCAGGAATTTGCCTGAGACACATATTGGAAAATCAAAAATCAGTCTTAAACTCTGTTCTTATAAAATCGGGATAAAAGACATCATTTTGGAGAATCATAGGTGTGGCTACTTCAAAGTCCTGTCTAGAAACAGATATTTACAGCGCTTGGCTTCTTTGGTGCTTTTTTGGTGGTTTTGTTGTTGTTGTGCTTTGGGTGGGTTGTTGGGGCTGTTTTGTGTTTTTTTTCCCTCCCCTCCCTCCTTCCATAGAGAGAACATTTGCTTTTGCTGATTTGTAATTTGGTTTTGTTGGGTTTGTTTGTTTGGTTTTTTTTTTGTTTGTTTGTTTGGTTTGGTTGTTTTGTTGGTTTGGTTTGTTTTGTTTGGTTGGGGTTTTTTGTTTGTTTGGGTTTTTTTAGACGTAGCAGGGGAGGTAGGACTTCTTTGCAAGCCTATTGCAGTGCAAATACTTACTTCGGGGATACCATAAGTACTGTGTTGGCGGTGTTGAACAACTGCGGTGTTTGGGAGGAAGGCTCCCACGGGCGGTGACCTTGCGGGACCATCTCCCGAGCCCGCGGGAAGGCTCGCTGAGCACGGCGAAGGTGCAGGGACAGCCCGGGTCAGTCGTGCTCGGAGGGTGTAATTGTAACCCCGGGAAGGGTCCACCCCTCTTTGGTGGGCAGGAGAGGGGCCGCGGCTACGGGCTCCGGTGCCCGCGGTGCCCTGCCCCGGGGCGGTGCTGCCCCGTGGGGCCCGCCCGCCCACCGGGGCGTTGCTGCCCGGGCTGCCGGCTCCGCCTCCTCCCGAGCTCCGCTCCGTTCCACTCCGGGACTGCGGGGAGCCGGGGGAAGGCGGTGGCGGTGCGGACACCATGGCTCGTGTGCTGAGCCGGGACCCGGTGGACATTGAGGTACCCACTCGCCCTGCCGGGGCTGTCTCTAGCGGGGAGGGGGCTCTGCCCGGCGGCGGCGCCCGGGCTGGGAGCGCCCGGCAAAGTTTGGCGGCGGTCGGGGCCCCGGGGCCGGCCTGCCGCCCAGGCAGTGCCGCGGCTGTCCCCGTGTGCCCTCCTCGCCCCGGAGAGCGCCCGGCCGGGGCGTGTGTGGGGCGGCGCCCGACGCCTCCCCTCGCCTCGCCTGGCACTGCCCGAGCCCCGCTCCCCGGTGCGGTCGGTGTCCCGGCTCTGGCAGAGGTCCTGCGGGGCAGGGCTGCTCGGGGGCCGTGCCCTGGTGAGCCCGCAGGCTGCCAGGCAGGTGTTCTCTGTCCCGCAGCTCTGCTCTGTCCCCGCACGGGCCAAGCTGGGCTCACGGGCTGTACTCAGTCTCCTCGGACTAAAACACTTGCATGGAAGGCTGAGCAGGATGACAGGTGTAGTACCCTTGCTGCAGGTGGCTTTCTGCACCTGGGACGCTCAGCGTTTTTGTATGACATTCCTTGCCACGGATCTGGCTGGAATCTTGGAGGGAGGGTCCAGGTGTGCCATGGTCCAAGGTGCAGCTGAGGTGAACTGTGGCCAAGGCTAGTGCAATGGAACACGTGATGAACTCCTGCCCATGTTAGCCAGATTGTATGGTTGAGCTTCAAGGTAGCTCTTTCCCCACCCTTCACAGGAACTTGCATGTGGCTGTAAACTTCAGCTCTATGAAGAGTCTAGTAAAACAAAAGGGACAATAAACCAACTTGTAGTTGATAGTCTTGTTCTTGCCTGACGCAACTTTTTGTTGTGGTACACCTTAAGTGTAAGATACTAAGTTTAGGTTGGGCTATTGCAGGCTCATTGAGGGCCCAGTCATAGTACATGAGTGTGCACAGCAGTAGCTTGAACACACCTCTAGGTCAGTTGTGACTGAATTTTATCATCAGGTCTCATTTGAGATTTTGTGTCCAGACCATTTCCTAACTGAACTGCTGCTCAAACCATGATTGATGTCCAGAAATGGAATGGGCAGGAAGAATGAACTATCATAGAAGTCTTCCTGGCAGTTAGGGAGGCACTGTGGTATGAAATCAGTACTGCCTGTCTTTTACCACCTCAGTGTTTTCAGAGCAAGCCAATTTGGGATTTTTCAAGTGTTGAAATTAATTTTTCTATGCCAAAGGATTGATTTTAGTTGTACAGGTTTTTGAATACTTTCCTCAAATTTTTTAATGAAAAATATTTGTTGGATTACATTGTTTCGCATTTCTAGATATATATGACTCAGATTCAAAGAAAAATATTATGATAGGATTGTGTGTTGGTAATAATATGTAGTACTACATGACTGAGAAAACTAACTGATGGATTTTGAAAAGGTTTTGTTTGCTTTACTTTGAGGTTGCAAATAGGAACTTTGGTCAGTATCTTCCTGTGTTTTTGTTTTCAGCAGTCATTTAAACTAGCAAGGAATTCAAGGCAGTCTGCTTCTTACCAAATGCATTGTCCTTTCCTCATCTGTTTGAATAAATTTAGTCATTGTATGATTTGTCTCTCAGATGAATATATCAGTAATTGCTGTTAATCTAATTGCAGCCTCTGTGATGGTTCTTTTGTTTTCCCCCCCTGTATAGGACTTCTTTTTTGCATGTGTGGGGAAAGTACTGTATTTTCAGTAAAATATATTTCATCTTTGCCTTGAAAGTAGGGACAGTATGTGTTAACTAAGCTTATCGTTGTAGATAAATATTTTCACTAATTTGTTTGTTGAGTGGAGTAGTCTGTTAAAGTGAGCACTGGCAGCACTACTTGAATGTTTTGGTCACTTTCTTGGCAACAGTATAAAAACTGAAAAAAATATTTAATGAAACTTATCTCAGTGGTTAATGTCTTAAATTCAAGTTCATAGAATTAAAATACTAAATATGATTTTTGTCCAGGTGGTACTTGAAAATAATTAAGGCTGGATAAAAAGACATGTCATTGGTTAAAGAGGAGCCGAGAATCTGTGCTAGAAGTAACTAAAATCACACCCAGTTCTCCAAGTTTCTTTGCAAGAGAAAAATTCTGGGAAGCTATCCCTGAGAAATCTTGTCCCCTTTGTTTGGCTTAGCCAGCAGCTTCAGCCGCTGAACCTAAACTAAAGGAGATAAAGAAATTACATAGATAATCATGTTCTAAAAGTCTGCTTTCCATATTGTGGAAGACTAGATGATTTAAAATTATGGTCTTCTCTACTTTTATTTTTTTTTAAACACTACAACTGCCACAAAAATGACCCCCAAAATACCAAAACAAAACAATTCCCCTCCCCTCAATTACTGTCAACTCCAAAAACTCTAACACTGCCTTTTTTTGAATATATTCAACTGTCAAAATGTGCTGCTAATATTTCTTGATGCAGATACTCTAAGCAAAAGGAAAAAAAGCTTGTTTAAAAATAGCTAATGTGAAAGTACCTATCTTGGATTTATGGTACAAGGACTTGCCTTGGATTTTTATTTATTACCTCTCTAAATCTTTATAATAATTTTGGAAATCTACATTATGACAGCAGCATTCCCTTTCTGACTTGTGATGTGAAACTATGCTAAATGTACGTTCTATATGCAGAGAATATTTACAGACTTCATGTAAACTTCCTAATGATACTTTGGGAAAGAAAGTTTTGTTGTTGTTTTTTTTTTTTTTACCTCATTCATTGCTATAATTTTGTGCAAACCATATGTAATTATATCTATTGCAATCTTCAGGTTTCTTTGAAGAATTAAAATTGTCAAATCAAGTACTCTGAAATTAATGAATGGCAAAACTGTGAAGTGTCAAGTAGAATCATGAATGACATTGAGTATTGTTCTGTGTGCTGTGTTTTCCTGACTGTCCAATGCTTTCTCTGCAGGCTCTCTAGTCATCTTATTCGGTGGTGTTTGGGTGGTGAACACTATAATTCTTTGCCATATGTACTGCAGCTAGTGAGAGTAGGTCTCCCCAGCCTTTCTTGGTAAGGACTTCTCAGCAGAGCAGAGATACTTTGCCACACTGTCACAAACTTGAAACACTGACAGTAAATTAAAACCCATCCCCCCAACATAACTTAGCATGAAATAGCGTTGTTGTTCTTACAGTAGGTAGAAAATATGTTGGCACTTCACAGATCTCACCTTCCTTCTAAATCATCTGTTGCACAGTTTAAAGGGGAGTTGGGTGTTGATGAATAGGTAATTCTCTGCTGGACTAGCAGCTGGGTACCTCAAATGCTGTCACAGATGTTTCCACCCCAGCCCTTATGCCAGAAGTGAGAATAAAGTGAAAGGTGTGAAGGGCTAGAGCCATGTTCTGAAAATGCAGTCTGGGAATTGTCTGAGAATTGTAAGGGTAAATTTGTGTCACTTTCACTTAAAATACAATGAACATTGTCACTATAACTGTGTCAAGCTTTCTTTTCATTTCGTTTCAGAAATTATAGATCGCTCTTAAGTCACATATTTTTATTTTAGAAGTTATAAAATTAATCCAAGTAGCTTTATTTGGTGTTACTTTAGAAAGCTAATATTTGTTGTGCTTCTTGTGCACTGTACTCTTACTTCTATGGTGATATAAGCCGTAGGTATAAATAAATTGCTATTGCCTGTTGTGAACAAAAGCTTTACAAACAACATTAGCTTCAGGGTGCAAAGGACTGTTTCTTAAGGACCAGACTGTGTCCACTGGGTGCTGACCTAAGTGAGGACCCAGGAGGCTCCAGGAGTTCCACAGTGCCTAACAGGCATGTATTGGTTGATTTTGAGTTCCTTCAGGAGCAAGTTATACATTGCTGTCTGAAGGCCACTAATGAATGTGGAATGAAATTATAGGGTATTTGAGCAGCTCGCTAAGGGTACAGACAGCACACCTGAACTCAAAGAATACAGCTGGTTCCAGGATCAGTTAAGGAAACAGAACTTCTTGTGCTTCCTGCTGCATGTAAAGGCCACGAGGGAAGTGCTCCTAAGCCTCGAGGAAGCCTTGTCGTACAGCCTGCAGTTTCCATATTGTTTGAAGTAGCAGGTTTGATAGCAGTAATGGTTCTTCATTCCCTGGGATATATACCTAGCACATACTGCAAAGTGTGGGCTATGACAGCAAGGTAAGCAAGTTTCACTTGTCGAGCTTATTCTTCTCTCAGTACAAATGGATGAAAACAGTGAAAGACTACAGGTAGAAAGGTGTGTCAGAGTTAAGCTTGGTGGATGTAGGGCAAGGATTGAAAAATAAAGAGTACTGTAAAAACACAAGAAACCTCCAGCAAGATAGCAGGCAATTCTACTAGTCAGCATGGCTCACAAAACTGTCAGGCAGAAGTTATGTGAACAAATAGCTGGAGCTAGCTTTCTTTGATCTAGACTAAAATTTTATTTTTAAAAGCCCCAATTTTTACAGTAGATACCTGTTAGTTGTTTGAAGTTCCATAATGAAGCTTTAGTATGTAGAATGTTTTTATGCTACTGCTTTATAGCTTGTCGTGATGATGAGATGGCTGTTCCAGATTGATGGCTCTGTCTTCCTAGGGTCATTTGACAAACAATCAATGAGAAAACAAAACTTCCTGTTTAGCTGTTTTTGTTTAATGAATTTCTCAAGCCTTTTCATTGTTTTAGAGGTTTTATTGTAGTAAACCCTTAGCTGAGGGGAACAGCAATTATAGCGTGATTGCTAAGATCTCATGGAAGATTATGGATCACAATTACCATGTCTCTTAGAGAATTGAACAATATGATTTACTCATCAGGTTAAAATTTGATCTGGCAAGTAAGAAAGGAAGTCTTCTGTATGAAATGTTTTATCTTTTCATGTTTTAAATGCAAATCCTGTTGATGCTCAAGGAGTTACGTATGGTTTAGCCTCCACTGCTGTTAGTCTGTGAGACTGTAGCACTGAAATTTAGTCAAGTCCTACAAAATAATTATATTGGGGAGAAAAACAGACTTGTGCTTTTCATTTTCCTTCAACCTTGAATTTTAATGTTATTTATGAGTTCAACTTCCATTTTTTTGCCACATTCTTAAAATTCTACTCTTTTTCAAGAAGGTCTTTCAAATAAGCACTGCTATTCTCACTTTTTCTCATGACTGGGACTTATAAGTAGTCCCTGAAGTTAGCAACTCTGAAAATGAGAAGGAACTCAAATTCATTTTCCTTTTAGTTACAGAAATGTATTTCATGATTGTTTTATGTTGCAGACCAAACCTGAATTTTATTCTTTCCCCTGCTTAGTGTTACATCATCTAAGAAAGTAAAACTACATGTTGGTATAGGAAGCTGGAATCTGTAAGGCAGGATTTTGCCCATCAGCTATGACAAGTGCAGTGATGCAGGGCAGTCGTTTGAGATTCATTTGAAGGGGTGCAGTTTTAGCAGCAGGGCAGATCTTGCACACTTTTCAGTGCAGCCCAGAGAGGTGTGGTTGTATCTGATGGACTGGGATTTTCTGGGACCCAAGACTGCTTAGCTCTCTTCATCCTACCAGCCAGTGTGTGTGCATGGTGCAGTTTGTGCTATCCAAAGACATAAACTGCTGCTTTTAAAATTAACTCTTGTAAGATATTCCACTTTCCATCCTGTCCTATACCATTTTGTCCATGTCAGTAGAATGGCCCAGAGAACACGAACGTAACTGGCACTGAGTTGGGAACACACTTCTATTTAAAATATTGAGAAAAGCTGAAATTTCTGGTGTCTGCAGACAAGCTGGATTGAATATGTCCTGTTTGTTCTGGCTATGCTAACCCTTTGACAGCACAGAGTTCAAATCAAAAACTGCTTTCTCTCCCTCCCTTGTTGCCTGGCAACCTCCCTCCTCTTATTAGCATATGATTTCTATTCCTTTTTTTATTTCATCAGTACAGTGTTACACACTCTACTCCCTGCCCTGTGCTGTTGCCTTTGAGAAGAGCAGGATTTGTGCCTTTATATAAGACTTCGGCAAGTATGTGATTTGGCAAAGAAATCAAACATTTGGAATTAGGAAACCCTTGGCCATAAATGCCTTATCAGAAGCTCAGAGGGTGGTGTTTGTGTGGGTATGTTTTTCAAAGTCTTTTCATTTTCATTTGCTGTCACTTTTATACTAAGGGCAGAATTCTTGCAGATCAGCACAGCATAAATCTCTGGCAACTTTATATGTGCAGAACATCAGTTTGTGAAATGTGCTAACAGAGATTGGCTATGCAGATCTTGGAGGGCATTTTGTCCTCTTGGTCTGTATGCAGTTCAATTGCAAGGACATAATTCAAACTGTGAATTTAAAAAAAAAAAAAAAAAGTATATCCAGGTCAAGTTGTGATTGGGAAAGAAAGGAACTAAATAAGTAAGTGGAAGAATTGAACTGGATTTCTTCTCATAATAATGTTTCTAGACATAAGAACTTCTAAATTGGCCAGATGTGTTCTTTTATGAAATAACAGGTGATTCAGGCAGAGTTACAAGTTTAACTTTAAAATGCCTTTTTTTTTTCCTTAATGTTACCCAAATAAAAAATTACAAATTAAATAACTTAGTTTTTAAACATCCTTGGTTTTTTTATGCTGTGGACTGAGAATGGCAATTTCACTTTGTTCCTCTGGCAAAATACTTAAACCTTCCTGTGAAACAGCTGGTTTCTATGATTGTAGATGCCTCCCTAAGCCAATTTTGAGTGTTTTGAGATCGTGCAGAGATGTCACCATTTGAAATTGGAGTAAGCCCACCTATGAAAGTATTTTGTTTTTAGTAATGGTTCTAGTATTTATACATACAGTTTCAGAAAGCATTATTAGTATGATAAATATTAATATGTGTGATGTCTGTATTTTGTTTGTAATTTTAAAGTGGTAAACATAATGAAGTCCTTGAAATGCCAAACCTTTCATTTCTGCTCAAGCCAAGGTTTAGTTTTATTTTCAGTATGACATTTGCTGCCTGAAGTGTTACAAGTGACTTGACCTTAAAATTACGTTTATTTTAGTTCATTGAAATGGTTGGCCTTTCCAGTTTAACTTGACACGAACAGTGCAAATGGGAGAAGGCAGACATGCTTGCCTGTGACTTTATTTGGAAGCAAATTAAAAAGTTATTTAGGTGATGAATCTAAATATTTCTGTTTAGATGGGGTGGTGGTCATCAGTTAAAGGCAATCATGGTGCGTTCTGACATTTTAATTTCAGGTTCAAAAACAATTATATATGTAATTAAGGAGAGAAGTGTCCAGGCAGCCAGACTCTCATTCACGTGTCTTGTTGGTGTGTGTGGGGTTTTTTTAATAAGTGTACCTGTGCATACCACTTTGAGACTGTAGAAATGAGGTGGAAAAATTGAAAGCTGCTTTCAAAGTTTGATGTTAGTTAATATGTTCTTCCTAAGGATGCTCTTCTTTCAAGTATTAGTCATACATGCAATATTATTAGGTTTATTCTTATTGTGGAGATTGGACTCTGTGCTGTTTTCAGATAGGTAGTTGTGGAACCTACTTTATTTGTTAATATATTGCTGAACACTTGTCTTGTTTCTTTGTTGTGATTTTATTAACTGTGCTCTGAGAGGCCTTATTTAAATTGAAACTTCTGTTGGAATGAAAAGTCCTGGCCAGGTTTTTTTCAGTCAACGAGATGTTTGACTGGTGTGGAGAGAATGAAGCAGGCTGATGTGTAGCAGATGCATAAAATTGGGGTTTCCTGAGATGGAGTTTTTGTTGTACTGTAGAGTCTGTGTGGGGCTGTCTACCCAGTCTTGAGAGAGGACCTCATACTGCCCTGTTGCACACCTGTCAGTTGATTAAGGAATGATAATATGGTGCTCTGAAGGGAGGCCTTTGCAGTCTTGGAATGAAAGGACAGAAGGCAGGATGTGCTTCTGGGTTAGGAGAAAAATGCTGATAAATATATGGAGGGATCTAACGGGAAGGAGAAATTAAATATGCCTTGCAAGCAAGCTATTGCCGAGTTTAATAATCACACAGCATTTTTCTGTACAACCATTACACTGTTAGCATCTATACTAACATCTTGCTCATTATAAAATGCTTGAGTTTGCCTTGATTGTGAAGGGCATTCTATTAAACCCAGTTCTATTCTGCTCTTAACAATAAGCTGACTACCCTTCCATCCAGGCATGTCTAGCATCCATGCAAAACTCCAGAATTCATTTGTGAATATAGGTAGAAGTGTTAGAATAGGATATTAAGAATGTAGACCCATAATGTGAGTAAAGAAGATTGGAAGTATAAGGAGAGGTTTTACACCTGGAAGTTATTATAGTTATTTAGATTGAGTGAGAATAATAACCAATTGTTTTCTAAGATGTATGACACATTTATGAAAAACCTTGAAGGATAAATGGATCTTTTTAGTATGCTACTTCCACAAAGGACTCTCTGAATAAAATAATAGTGAGAGAACTCTCAGTGGATGCTGAATACTGCTAATTGATGAAATTATTACTTATTACACTGCAACTGAACTCTGCTTAGAAACACTATTTTCAGTATGATTTTTTGAAAATGACAGCCGAAATGTAAGAGGCTTTGTATTGAAAGTGAATGGTGATAATTTCTTGATATCTTTGAAATGAAGGATATTTCAATGACAGTTAAAACTGAGAAAAGTGATTTTTTTTTTTAAAGTACTTAGATCACGGAATATCACTATGGAAATAAAATGAACTTTTCTGAAATAACAAAGTAGACTTAATATGGATTTATGAGGCATTTAAAAAATAACTTTAAATATTCTATAATAAAGCATTGAATTATTTGTGTCAGCAGTTTTCATATTATATCACATGTTAGGGTTAAAAATGCTGTTTGTGAGGTAGGGTGTAGCTTTCACATTAAGGAAAACTAATTCTAAATTAAATCAATATTGAAGAAGTACTCGGTGACTTACTGCTCAGGGCAAAAAATGGGAATGAGTACCAGATTTCCCTTTGGTTTAGTATTGATGAAATTAAAGCTTGCTGTCTTTTTGAATGTGTCTAGTTAGGTCTGGCCGGCGGCTGTGGCCGTGTGGGTAAAGCCGCCGCCCCTGGATCCGTGCTCCTTCTCGGAAGGATGCCAGTTTGAGTCCTGCGGGTCTCGCTCTGCCAACTTCGTCCGGGCTTGCCCCGGCCAAGGCTTAGAGTGTCCCAGGGCTAAAGGGGGTGGGGCCAGTTCCGCGCACGCTGAGCTCCACGTAATAAATCCATTCGCGCAGGCATAAAAAAGCATCGTCGTTCGCGACGGCTAGCCACACACACACAAGTTAGGTCTATATACTAACTCTTAAGGATTGTTATCACTAGTTAGTGTGAGGATCTGTGCTCAAAATATCATGGGTAGTGTAATATTTTGGAATATAATTACAGGTGAATATGAGATCTGATTTTTAGCCTTAACAAGTCTGTTCATCAGTTCTAGAGTTATATCACCCTGATAATCTTGGCAGTCTTCAGAATGAGAGGAACAAAGTAGGCTTTTGCAAATTCGCACACACACTGGCGTGTGGATGTGTGTGTGTGCTGATAACAGGAACGCAAGATGGGAGATTAGAGGTGGTTCCCAGAATTACTCTGCTTCCGTTCTAAAGCTTTGGTTGATACTGCCCTTTTTTCAGTTCCAATTGAAAATGCAAAATTTAAAAGATTTTAGTAGGCTCAAACGTAGCTTTTCAAAACAGATGGAAGTGAGAAAGTGACAAAAGAATTGTGAAGAAAAAAAGAAAAAGCAAACAAGATAACCACAACAGAAGCTGTTCTAGAATGCTGGTGGTAAAATGCAGAAATGAAATGAATACAGAACAAAAAAAAAAAAAAATATTATCTCTTCTCAAGCTATCTACAGTCTGACTAAAATGTCAGCAGTAATGAATACTATTGACTACTGAAGGGCCAGTTCCCTTTCATTAGGATAGGATATGACAAGAAATAGTTTCCAGAAGACTGTAGATTAAGAACTGCTTCTTAAGTAAAGCAGAGTAACTTCCATGCTGCTAAATCTTGGCATCAGGTGAGGAGGTAAGATGAATTGATTTAGTAGTATTTAGCTCAAAAGCGAAGTGAGATAATTTTTAACTCCCAGCATAATGTTCTCTATGTACTTAATGAACCCTTTATGAAAAATACATAAGCAATCTTGAGAGTTGGGCCAAAATTCTTCTAGTGCTGGAGCAGTGTTCTTACCATGTTTGCTCTGATTTGCTTTTACAATCTTAGCTGAACAGCTAATCAGTTCAACTTCATCCAGATTTCCTGTCCATCCTGTGCAGCGCAAGGCAGGACCATGGGGATGAGGGTCTTATCATTCTAAGGAGACTTCAGTAACAATTAGACTATTATAGAAAAGTGCTTGTTCTTGTAATTACCGATGACTCTTCCCCCTTGTTACCCCTGTTTTGAATGAAAGCTAGGGAAGTCATGTATTTGAGTAGAAGTGTTTCAACTTAGATAACTTCAGGCTGAGAACCATCATTGTAGGGGCATGCCTGTGAAAGGCTGCCAGTTGATGTGTAAGTTCAGGAGGGTGAGAGAGAACAACTGTTGTGGTTGTGTACCTTTTGTCTATGTGTTTTGTCACACTCAGTGTGCCCTGCTTGGCATACTGGCAGTGGTGAATCCCTTCCTTGGGTGCTGTAAGAAGAACTTGAATTGGGCATGCAGCTTTCACTTCTGGAGTTAGTCACCTCCCTTACTTAGAAAATTCACTGATCTGTGAATGTAGGCCTTTGCTCAGGAAACAGGAGCAAACAATAGCTAAAAGAAGATCTGGCCTAAAGTCAAGTGGAAGGAGCTCAGCATGACTTGGCACTGTGTGCCTGCAGCCCAGGAAACCAACAGTATTGTGGGCTGCATCAAAAGAAGCTTGGCCAGCAGGTTGAATGAGGTGATTCTCCCACTTTTCTCTGCCCTTGTGAGACTTCACCTAGAGTACTGCATCCAGCTCTGGACTCCCCAACATGAAAAGGTGTGGACCTGTTAGAGTGAGTCCAGAGGAGAGCCAGAAAAATGTCAGAGGGTTGGAGGACCTCTCCTTTGAAGATAGGCTGAGAGAGTTGGGGTTGTTCAGAAAACAAGACTTAGGAGAGCCCTTAGAGCAGCTTCTAGTACCTAAAGCAGGCCTACAAGAAAGATGGAGAGGGAATTGACAAGGGCATGTAGCAGTAAGACAAGGGGATTTAGTTTCAAACTGAAAGATGATAGGTTTAGATTAGATATTAGGAAGAAATATGAGAGTGGTGAGGCACTGGCACAGGTTTTCCAGAGATGTTGTGGATGCCCCATCCCTGAAAGTGTTCAAGGCTAGGTTGGACAGGGCTCTGAGCAACCTGGTAAAGTGGAAGAGTCCCTGCCCATGGCGGAGGATTTGGAACAAGATGGTCTTTAGTGTCCGTTCCAACCCAAATAATTCTGTGATTCTGTGAGGTGAAGACTAAATCTACATTTCTGAAGCTGTCAGGTACAGAAGAGCAGGAAGATAAATAAAGCACTTATAAAACAGTTACCTGAGTACTTTGCATTGTTTCTAAATGATATTACTTGTGTTGCTCTGCAGTATGTGCTGCTGCTCATGCCAAACCACATACAAAAGGATGCTAATCTGATATAAGTGTTTGTTAATATTTCCATCATAATTGAATGATAGCTTTGTGATCTTGTAGCTTGTAGTCTAGGAAAGAATGCTTTGACCTATCAGCTCCATAGGAATTTTATTTTTTCAGAAGTCCAATACTTTAATTTTCGTGCTTGAAAGCCATGGCCTTAGAATCATTACAATATGTTTATGGGAGAAATACTTCACTATAGTTTGAGAAAACCTTACAAATTATAAAAATAATGGTTCTTCCCATTCAGAGGTCTCACAGCAGAGATGCAATTTTGCTTAAGTAAAAGAGTTGGAAAATAATGCTACTACATACAACTACCTTTATAAAGTATTTTAAAAATAAGGTTTTTATATAAGCAGGGGACCAAGTATGATAGATCAGAATCCAAATGTTTTCTGGCACACTTTTAGACTGGGCAGCCTAATCTCGTTATCCTATTTTTTAAAGAGTATCACCTCTGCCTCCATCCCACATTTTCACCAGTATTTAAGGTCAATAGGATTTAAAAATAAAAATTGTAAGAGTAAAGAACTCCAAGGAATTCCTTTGTATTTCCTATTATCAGTGTATGTTCCACTGTCATCTATAATACATGTGATTCCCATTCCCCATGTATTTACAGAATGTCACATTTCTTTGCTTCAAGGTGTCAACATCACTGTGTGCTTTTGCAAAAGAAGACAATGACATTTGAAAAGGAAAAGGGGAAACTCACAACAGTTTGCTCTTGCCTTACTTGCATAGGCTGTCAAATTTTGTTGCTTGAAAATTGACTGTCTTTTGGTTTTTGTTGTTTGTTTTTTTCATCCAATTATCAGACATTTAATAATATTTTAAAATGTTACTTTACATATCAGACCCATATTGTTATAGTGTACAATTAACAAATCCTTCACATTTCCGTTTTACTTCTACATGCTGATTCTTTTTTTTCCATTTGATTAGGATACTCTGATGTACGTACAAGTTCCTAGAAAATCAGTAGTTCCATTTTCAGTTTTGTATGTTACAATTTTATTAAACAGTTGCTACTGAAATTTTTGTAGAAGTTTGCACACTAGTTGCACAAAGGTAAATTTACTTGTTATTTCTTCATGTTGCAACAGATTTAGAATGTCAGTACTGATAGATAGTTGGCATGTTCTTGGAACAAATACAAAATGTTCACATGTGTTTCAGGCACTGAATGTACTAGATCTTTTGGATATATATTGTCACTCTCATCCTTGCATTTCAAGTTCATTTATTGGACTTTAGAAATCACCTTTTAACGAAGTTCTCAGAACATTGCTTTGCTTGGCTAAATCAGCTGATTTTGCCAATGATTAAACTTAAGCCGTAATAGCTTTGCTAATTTCTGTCTTATGATCAAAAGTTGGTAGAGCATTCACCTGCCATGGACTGACACGTCTCTAATGCAAGCGTGGGTTTTGGTTAAGCAAGCACCCACAACTGAGAGTTCAATTGGGAGGTTCAATTATGGGATTAGTGGCCAATTTTTGGTTTTGGCACTAAATTTATTTTCAAAGGCAACTAAGCTTGCTTTTTCTTGCAGTCTGTTTGTCTTGTAGAAAACTAGAAGTGAGGTCTAAATGTATGTGTATGATAATGATCCTTTTTACTGTGATCCTTTCATTAAATGACTTGCCACATGAATGAGAAGTTACCAGGTGATGTTTGTATTCCTCATGGAACAGAGCAATTTTATGTGCAAGCAGTTGAGGCATGGGTCAGTTTTATAGTAAGGAAACCCAAAACTTCTGTTAAGCCTGTGATGCAGATCTAGTATTTTCTGAAGCTTTAAGTTTTGATTTATAAAGAAGGAATATTTTTTTGTTAGGAAGACGAAAAAAGGTGACTTTGTGTATAGTGGGTTTCACAAACTGTGGAGACCATGCATATGCTTGCTTCTAACATAACAGCATTCATGAAGCTAAGAATCAAAACGGTGACAAGAGTTGCTCTGAGGTTTTTTTGTTTGCTTTTGGTTTTTTTGCTTTTTTGCACTTAGCCATTTGATTGGATGGTTAAAGACTGTCCAGCTAGAGAAATTAGTGTAGAAGGATAACTTCACCAGATTAAAACCTTCTGTTTTTAAATTGTATATGAAGTATTATTTCAGTCAACAAAATGAATACATAATAGTGAACTCAACTCTGAGTAAATCTACAAGAGCTGTGCTCAGCCATGCCTACTCTGAATTCATGTGTAGGCTAATATTTTTGGATGTGATGTATTGTTTATAGTGTGAAAACATGATCTTATCACAGAGTAGGATGTCCCAGGAGTAGCCTCAGAACTGCTCTTTTGGTATGGTGAGATTTGAGCCTGCTTTACGCTGTATGGTTTTGATGTATATGTGCTTGTGTTAAATACATGAATAATTCACTGAATACTATTATTTCTTGAATACTTAAAGTAAAGCATGGAGGGTGAGTATTCGCTTTAGTTTTCCCTGTGAGGGTCAAGGCACTTCTGCAGAGATTAGTTGTGTCAAGGAGGTAGCATGCAGAGAGTTTCCAGCAGTGTAATTTACCACCCAGAGCTCTTCCCATAGAGGAGAGTGGTTGGTATCTAAGGGAAACAAGTAACACTTCTTGTTTTTTATCTTAATAAACCTCTTAGAATTTACAGTAATACCTAGCACAAAAGCATTGCTGAGTTAAAGAAATCAAGGTCTTAATCTGAAAGTTAAGGTATCAACAAGATTAGGTAAACCAAGCTTAGGGTTGTGTAATTTTGCTACTTTGTTAATCTGTAATGCATTAACTTTTGTAACAGAAAGTGCGTCAGGTATAACACACTTTTGTTATCCTAAGACATAACTAAGACTTATCCTGACTTTTGTGGGAGTGATTTCGAAAACTGCTCATTTTATTATAACTTAGTATTTACATACTGTGGGGAAATCTGAGTACCTTGAAAATCTGTAGTGGCAAATCTGCCACTGCCAGGGTAAATGGTCTTACTCTCTCTACATATTAGAGGCTATGCAAGGAATGTAAGAAACCAGAGGTGTTTGTTCTGATATAGCAGCAGTATATGTGGAAATGTAAAGAGGAAGATATAATATTTAAGTGCTATGCTAAAGGCAGTGATTTGTCAGTGCACAACTAGCCTATGCTTATCACAAGGTCATTCACTGGCCTTAGTTCTTTCTCATTTTTAAGTCTGAGTTTGTGTGGCTCAAAGAAGAAATTAGTCTTGTCATTAAAAGTTGGGTCTTTTTCCAGGTGTGTTTGAGCTCCCCCTGCCCAAATGCACATCAGGATTCAGGGTCAGACCTCAGTCCCTTGAGCCTGTTGGCTTCTCAGTCCGTGTCTTATAGGAGGCTGCAGTGCTGCTGCTCTTCTAGCACTAGTTCATAGGCTAGTTGTCACTCCAAAGAAGAGGAGCCCCATCTTCCAGCTCTCTGGACTTCAAGGACTCTGGTTTGTAGCTGTAATAGTAGTTACAAGTGCTGTTTCTCAGGCGTGGACAGAAAGGACCACATGGAGAATTTATCACTATTGAAAGAGAAGATAGTAGCACCACTTCACACTATGATATACTACAATAAAATGGGTTTGCAGTCAGCTTGTGACTTTGCTCACACGTGCAGCCATTTGTGTCAGTAACAGAAAATATGTCTGGTAATATACAAAAATAATTCTTTGGAGGTTTCCCTAGGATTCTTCAAAGGCTGACGACACCTTCCTCTGACATTTGTGCTCATTTCACATTTCATTGAGCTTTCTCTGGCCTTCACTGCCTCACAATTAAAGCAGACCTGAAATAGTGTGAAAGCAGTCTTTTCACCTTTTTGAAAATTTTGGATGAATTTGTAAGGTATGTTATCATCCAGGTTATATAAATTATTTGTAAAGATTCTCTTCAGATCTTGAGTAAGGAAATGCACATTTGACACAAGTATAAATTTATGGGATATTCTGTCATACATAAGCATAGGGAAGAAAGTCACAATGTTTTCCCATATTTTTCAATAATGAAATATAACATAGAGCTGGCTTCTGGAAGACTTGACACCATAGATATTTATTTTTTAAAAATCTTGTTTATCTTCTAGTGTTACAAGCTCTCCTATGACTAGAACTTGCTTTTGCTGATTTGGCAATGAAACTTTCACTTGTGATAGACACTTTAGATGGTGCGTAAAGTGTTGCATCTGCTAGTGCTTTCTGCAGCTCTCCAAGAGGCAGAGGAGATATGAGAAGTAAAATGTGAACTAGGCAATTGAAATTAGATATTAGTAGGAGCTCCTGCCTTGGCCATCTTTTTCTTCACTGACATGATTTTTAAACACTGGTCGTTATTCTGGGTCATCTAATCTTGTGAAAACAAATACTTCTATCATGAGTTCTTTGGCCTCACTGAATAACAATTATAACATTAGTTGTATAATCAGATATACTAGAAAATATCAGTGGAAAAGCCCCAGGTACTTGTTTCTGTCAGTGAATTAACACTTGCATAGCTTTGAAATTAATTGTTCAGTATGCTCATTACTCTTAAAAAAAATACGTAAGTTCTCATTATGTTCACTTGGTGAACATATGTATCTTGCAATACATTTCATGTTACTTGCTGTGAGGGAGATTACAACTCTTTTTAAGGAAATTGGGTAGATTAATGGAATGGGGTGGGTTAAATTGTTCTCCACATGGATTCCCTAGCATGTCTAGCCTACTCCTGAATTTTAATTGATGTATATAAACGAGTTCAGCTGAGGAGGCTCTGTGAAGCAACTGGAGTAAATCAGTATTACCCTTGTGTATTGCAGGGACTGAGCTAGCTGGATGTGCTGTACACTAAAATAAAGAAAACAACTCGTGGGACCATATTTTATGCCTGCAATCATAGTCTGCATGTGAACAGTTGCATTTTCACCAGTTTCGTTGTGATTATATGTGTTTCATTGTGATCTGTAGTGAACTTCAGTAGGTGTTTTTCCCCAGCAAGCTAGGGAAAGTGGACAGAATCCATGAAACCAGGAAATTTTAACCTTGTCTTGTTAAGAAGCTTACACAGTTTTAAAGCTTACACAGTTTTAACGCTGCAACCTGTGACAGAGCCTGCAGATAGATTTTTTTTTTTTTTTTTTTCCCCTGATCCTCATTCTGACTTTGAATTACCAATAACAAAGATGAGGATTATTAAGGACCTAAGTACTCCTGGTGCAACTCATTGGTACCAGTAGGAGGCTTTCCAGAAGAAGAGTAATCTTTACTATTGAATTTTTTCCAAACTTACTGTTTTGAATGAGAGATAACATCCACATAAGCAGAACACCTTGCTAAGATTGTTAGCTTGTGGGAGAGGGAAAAAAAAAAAAGAAAAAAATAGATTTTACAACATAGTGCTTTAAAGAAAAGCTTTGAAAATTTGAATTACTATCATATTTTACCAAGACAATGCTAGACTAGCAGGACTTTTTGATGACTGCCTTGAAATTACTGAAGTCCCACCCATGATTTAAATTGTACTGTTTTTCCTAACAGCATGCCCTCACTACCTGCCTCCCCTATCCCTGTTGGCTTTGGAATAGTCCCATAAGCATAGTGTTTCCATAACTTTTTATCTTACTTTGCTGAATATGCATTTAATTAAGAATCAGATTTAATGGCAGTACCGCCTGATTTCAGGAAAAGAGTAGATTTATGAGATGAGGATAAAATGTTGTGTGACACTTTTAATGAAATTAAAAGTGAAATGAAATGCCTTTACCAGAAATTTGTTGCATCACTATAGAGCATGTGCCAAACCTGTCTTGATTTACTCAGAAGTGCTGTATCAGAAACAGGACTGCTAACTGAAGGGTGTATCCTAATCTGAATGACTGCTTTGAAATAATTTATTTGCAGTAATATTATTTCAAATTCTTGAAAAATTACTCACTGCGATATAACATGCTGTTTTAAAATTTTTACAGCCATTTCATTAATAGATGATAGCAAAAATTAGAGCTAGTATTTTTTGCGTAGACTTCTTAATGATACCATTTAAAGTAGAAACTAAGCAATAAACATCTTATGAACAGCTTATGGTAAGTTTATTCTCAGAAGCTGTGTTACTGTTGGCACAGATCAACATAACCATTTATCACTAAATTCTCAAAATTTAAAAACTGTAGCTATGACTTATACATGCTAGTTGTTCTCAGTGTACATTACATTTGACTGGTTTGTTGCATTTTAGGGTACTTGCAACCTTAATCAGTATCTATTAGTCATATAATAATAATATAATATGTTCCCTTCTAGAAGAAGATGTATTCAGAAATTGAACCATTCTTCTATATGTGGTAGCTTATAATAAGTGTTGTCTTTTAAAAGACATGAAAGAAGTCACTGTCATGGGTTATTATTAAAGGAATTCCTTAAGGTAATTGTATTTGAGGGAGTCATCTGCAAGATATATTGAGTTATGTTCTGTAGACAGGCCACTTGACTTTCTTCCAAAAGTGAAGTCTTCAAAATAATCTGTGGAAATAATGAAAGAAAGTATAATTGTTTAGTGGTGCCCATAATCATCAGAGTTGTGCAAAGCTGCAAGCTTAACTCTACTGTGCACATTATGCAGCTGTGCCACAAGTCACAAACTCAACACGGGCTATATGTGTGTCTGTGTACTTACTCATAGCCCCGTTTCTCTCTCCATCAACAGAGTACCTAAACAGATTTCTATAGAAATGCAGAAGTGTTATATTCTGATTTGCAGCCATCAATGATAATTGATTTATACCTACTTAATTTTTAATGAAATTAATGTGACCATTTATGTAAAACTGTAAAGATACAGCTACAGGTTCTGCATTACTATACAAATAGCATCTTAATGTGGAATCCAAAGTTCATAGTACTTTGAAAAGGGATGCATTTTGTACCTGCATCCTCTATAGGAGAACTTGAGTCTTGCCCTTTCAGTGTCTGAAGAGATCAAACAACAACTCCGTCTGGCAAGAATGAGAATTTATGTAGCGGAATAAGCATGGGATTCAGACAAGAAAGATTGCAGATGCCCAAATAACTTTCCTCACCAGCATCTCTCACCCTGCTCAGATGACCAGTGGGTTTGAGAGGTTAAAGTTCTCAGGATTCCTTTCTGGCATGTCTGAAGTGGATTGTTTTTGTTTATCTCTGTGCATACATTGTTATTTGCAATACTCACTCTAGAACTTTCTTCTCAGTAATTTTTTGTCTTACTGACTGACCTATCTTAATTTATTTGTTAAATTTACTAACTGTCGGACTAGCCATAAGCTGTGAAAGACCAACCAGGGAGCTGAAATGAATAGGAAGAAAACACCCTCACTAATTTTCATTTCTGATGGTTCAACAGACCCAGAGGCAGTTTCATTACTTTCCCATTTTAGGCAGTTAACTTCTGAGTTGTTCTTAAACACCAGGTATCTTGAGCTAGAGCAGCCACTTTGGTCAGCAATCCAAGATTTAGGCAGATAGTATATTATTTAGGTAGTGGGAATATAAGAAATTTTTATATTGTATATTTGATTTAGTATTTTCTCTGCCAGTTTTATTTTAGATTTAATTCTGGGACATGCTGTGCTAGGTAGTCCTTTTGGATTTCTGCAACTGTTGCGCTTGGAGCCATGCTCCTGGTGCAGAATTCCAACAGGAGCAAACATATGGGGAGTCTTCCGTCCTTGGCTTGCCCCACCATTTGTTCCATGTTTTATACCAACTGGTGCTGTACCCAGTGGAGTACATCTGTTACAGTTTATTGCTAGAAATTTGCAATTCATTTCAGTTTGCTAAAATAATTATAATATTCATGGCCAAGCATTAAGCAATTACAAAAGAGAGTAGACAAAATTTTGCTGAAGTTTGTGTGGGATTCAGAACCTACTGCCCGGTTTGTGTAATTTGGCCACTCAACAGTCAGATGTGCTCCAACAGTTGAGTTTGATTATCCTGAGAAATTAAAGTATCAACTCAGATGCTGCAAATGACATCCCTTATGTGGATGTCCCTGCTCTGTTTTAATTAAGAGTGAAATAAATTGGCATAAACCACCACTGAATGCATTTGATTGCCCACATCTTGCCTGAGGTACTCAGCCGGGCAACACCCAGAAATGGAGCAGAGTCTTTACTGCTGAATTGCAGAGGCACATGCAATAACACCTTCAAACTCTTTCTGAAAGTCAGCTGCATGTAGGCTGCTAAATAGTCTATACCTTTTTGAATGTATCTCACTTTTTTGTCCCTTTGTGTTTCAGGCCAGCTGGGAATTACTTGTATTGGGCTATGTTGTTGTTTGCAGGTAGAATTTTCAAGTAGGTGAGAATTATGGTTTGTGGGAAAAATGATTACCAATCAGTTCACAGTAGAGCATTACATAGTCGAATAGAAAGTGACACCTTCACATTTAAAATAAAAAGTCCCCATAAATATCAGCACAATAAAATCTTAATACAACAGATGACTATTTCATCATTGTCACCCACTCAAGCAGACTTTTGAAATTAGGAAGCATCCTGATCTAATATTCATATTTGCTCATTTGCATTGTACTCATCATGTTCATTCTCCAATTCTGTAAGTCAGCTTTGGTCATCTTTGCCATGTAGTAACAGAGTAAGCACACCTAATTCACCACAGTGGAGACATAGTAGCGCTTAAGGTTTTTTTAAAGATAAACTTAGAAAACCACAACCAACAATGTGCCTGTTTTGGTTCTCCATCACAGACCTGAGTCTGGATTTGTCTCTTGTGTGCCTTTTACACTCATGCCTTGAATTAAATGAGGTCAGCTTTGCTATGGAAACCTGTCACTTGCCTGATTTGAAAAAGAGCTTGGGTTCCAAAAAGCTGGTTTAATTTGTTGAGTTACACTAATATAGTGAAAGATGCTACACACCTCATTCTGCCTGTGTTGTCAGACCACCACCATGACTTAAAAGTGTGGCTGTATTCCTGAGATCTGTTTGTATCCATGCAAATAAAAACATTTTAAGATGAGTTAGCTCATCAGCTCACTAGGTGTAGAAGCAAATTATTTTGAAGGGGAAGTTGGAGTTTATACTGAAATGACGAAACATTCAGAAATAACCCAGATCCTTTAAAGCTTATTTTGCTTTACAAGTGTCACTTGGAGTGATACGATGGAGCAGAATTATGTGTTTCTATATGCTGTACATAAAAAATATCTGGGAATGGAAACCATTATTAAGGCCACTAAATACAATTCTGTTTTTTAGTAGTCCTAGAAATGTCTTTAAGTATTTGTAATCTAAGTGTTGTGGACAATGCAAATCCAAACAAATTAGGCAGTTGGAGGTCAGCTATAATGTTAAATAATTCTGTTTTGATTTTGCATAGCACTGTAAATAAGTGTGTAAGGTGCGATTTAAGAGGTTTTGAACTTTTATGGAAATTTTATCTATATTTTAATATTTTCTGTTCTCTTTCTACAGAACATTCTGGCTTTAAATCCCCGAAAACAGACATATGTAACTCTTCATTCAACTGCAGCAAAGAAACAAGTCAAGAAGCAATGGAAAAGGAATTCTGACAAAAACTGTTCGGTAAGTGTGTGTTTATTATTGCATCTGGAACACGCAATAAATTATTGAGGCTGAAATTACAGTTGTCTGAGGCATAAGTTAGAGTTTCTTGCCTTATTCAGTAACCAAATTTGGCTTGTAGTTTGCTCCTGTAGATACAAAGTTACTCTGTGATGCAATATTTACTTTTCAGAACCTATTGCATGCCATACCGTTTTCTTTTTTGGTGATTCAGGGAGTCTTTGATGCAACTTTTTCACCTTTTGTTATGGAGTCTGATCTGTCTTGAGGCCGCTGAAGTCATACAAAGCCCCTTGATTTCCTTGGGTAGCTGGCATCAGCTGCCTCTTCTGCCACTTCCTTCTTTGCTTTCTGTTTTCCAAGAGTAACACCAGGCAGAGCAGAACTTCACTATCTTTTTCTGAGACTTCTCAAGGCAATTTTATTTTGCTACAGAAATAGGGGAACCCATCATATGTATCTATTTTATATATAAATACGTAAAGCTTAGATTAAAATATGACTCTGGATTTTAAATTTTGTGCATTTTATTTTTTCAGGAAAGAGTTATTTTAGAATAAATACTCTTTCATTATAAGCTATCTATTTTCTTCAGTATTTCTGCCATTAGAGATCATAATTTTCTCTCTAGGAATTTGCATTCTGAGTCTCAGTGTGATATTTGTAAAATCCTGTCAGACTTTTGTCTCTTGGATCTCTCTTCTGATTAGAAGGTTTGTAGTGTCTTCCTACAGGTTGTCTTAAATAATCTTCTAAATTCAGAAATTTTTCAAGGTAGAGTACTAGGTCTCCATACTGTTTCCCTTTTGGGTATAATGATACAGGTTATGTTTTTGTAGTGTTGTCAAAATACCTCCCATTAAATGGGAAAATTCAGGTAGGAAGTTGATATTGGTTTGTAATTAAAAATACCCCACCCAAAACCCAACAAAACACAAACCAAATCAAAAATGCCACAAAGTCCCTTGCTTTCTGAAAATCATGAAATCCAGTATGACCAACAAATATTTGCTGGGAGGAGCAACCCAGAGTATCCTTAGCGTTTCAAAAATACTCTTAGTATGGTTTCCTGTTTTATAGCATTGATTGTAAGAATATCTTTCTTACTATAGCTAGTATTCCTATTTCCTTTATTGACTTAGATAATACTATAATAACTGTATAAAGCTTCTCTTTGTGAACAGGCATGATTATTTTGGGATGTCTGATGCAGGTCCTTACCACAACTGTCTGTTCCTGCTGGACAGCTGCAGTTTACATTGTCATGTTTTCAGGTGACCTGAAATTAATACTGGGCTGCAGAGTCCTCTGTTTTTGGAAACTGTTTATTAGGAAGCTCAGGTATCCATGCAGCAAGGCAGCTTGGGTATTTGTGTAGTAACCTAATTAACTGTTCCAATGCAAATTATCCCAGTTAATTAAACTACAACTTATACATAAATACTTTACTAATGGATATGTTAACGCACATTTTCTAAATCATCTAGGCTTTTAAATCACCCTTAGTTATCTCTGAGCTTTTCTCCATGTCAGCCTTGTTTAATTTTTGTATTCAGTTCAATCATAAAATGTTTGATATTTGAAGGCTTTGCTGTTGATTGTGAAAGTGCAGTTTTCTAGAAGCTGTCTTTCTTCCTGTGTTCCTGCTGTTAGCTGTATGTGTGTACCTCATGGTGTCTCAAAAATTCTTGGATCCCCAAGGTCTGAGCTTCTTGGGCTGTGCAAACACCACTGATTTGGGTTCATTGCTAGCCTGTGTGCCTTGTCTGGATTTTCACTTGAAAGAAATTTTGATCATTGTCAAATATTGCAGGATGATTTTTTGGCATAGGTTTACAATCTAACAAATAACTTGGTTTTATAGTTCAATACTGCATAGAGATCTGTGCAGTTATTAGGACCCTGCACTGACAGAGATCTGCTCGTGTGTGGCAGCTTACAGGTTAGAAAGAAACAAATATGTATATGGACAGATATGACTACTTTCATCACAGATAGTTTTGCATATCATGAATTGTTTGGAAGAAATGTCACATCATTTAATTTGCAAACTATTTTAAGAAATGTAAAGTGCTAGAGGAAATAGGAAAGAAGTAGTCTTTATTTTTAAGTGAGTAATGGTCCTAGTTTTTAAAACAGACAAACTTTTGTTCACTCAGAGATATATTCTGGCAGAAAAAGCTCTGAAAAAATCAAACTTAAATATTTGTCAGGTCGCCCATTACATAAAAGACATTAGAAAAAAATGAGAGACTTTTTATGTTCTCCAGATCATTACTGTTGAGTGGTTTTAATAATTAAAAAAGAAATAAAAATAGACCAAAATGGTAGACTCCTTTCCTAGCCTTCTTGAATTGAGAAAGCTAATGTAGCAAAGGATGCACTGAGCAGTTTTCTGTTTTGGTCTAAAAAGCCATTGGCAGTAATGCTTAGTCCTGCTAATGAACAGATCAAGCTCTGTTTGAAGTCCATACGAATTTTATTTGTTTCCATTTCCTTAAAATCTGAATTTGGCTTTTAGCTTTGGATTCTTTTAAAGCTGTACTGATGCTGCTTTTGCAGAATTACTGTTGATAGGAAGGTGGGAGTATGAAAATATAAAACTAATTAAATTAACAGCCCTCAAAACTCTGAACAAAAGCTGCATCTGCTGAGGCATGCACACAGTGACTTTGTAATGTCTAATACACTTCCAGATGGCAGACTTGCATATTTCTTCAGAATAATTACACAAGTGAAATTTAACTCCTAGCCTGCTCTGAGACATTTTGGGTTGCCCATTTAATGAGTTCTGAAGTGGAAACTGATGGTCAGCATTGGAAATGTATTCTCCTAAAGGAAGGTTCAATTATGCTTTTGATGAGCTATTGTTTATTTACTATGTTAGCAACCATGTTTTTCTGTAAAAATGATTTATGTCTGTAGGTGCTAGATTAGTCAGCTTTCTTTCAGAATTAACTCAGAGATATGTATCAGAGTAGGAAAACTCTGTCACCCTCAGTAGCAGTGTTAGAGCTAGGCATTAACACTCATGTTTCTTCTGAGTCATGTTGAAAAGTGGTATGAATGGATGCTTTTAGTCTATCTGGGGGAGCAAAGGCTTCTGTTGTTCAGAAGAAATTAAAAGTGAAAGAGTTTTGAAACGGCTGTAGTAATAGTAAATCTTGGAGGATACAAAATTTAGATCCTGTTAGGCCATCAATTTACAGATAAAACAAAAGAAAGGAATGACCTGTGGAAACTGAGGATTTGCTTTGGTTTCAGGGCTTTCCTAGGTAGTTCAGGATTCAGTTAAAACTTCTGAATAAAGTTTTTATTTATGGTTTCCAACTCTCTCTAATTCCATTTCTGTGTGTATTTTATGGTTGCTGATATTTAGGTCACAAACTAGATGGGCACACATTGTGTGCATTTGCATTGCACCCCCACACACTGATTTCCTTGCTTTATGAATAGGATATCTAAGCATTATGGTTCTGCTTTTAGCTTGTACATGTGCACGTTTGTCATTTAAATGAAATTCACCTCCACAAGTTTTATAAATTCACTTGTCACTGGAGAATTTAGTGGGATGTTTCAGTCCAGTCTTCGTTTTTGGTAATGAAGCCTTTGAGTTACCTACTAGGGATAGGTGAGTTCAGACTTTCTTCAGTTTCTGCATTTAGAAGTAATTGCAATATTTTCTCCAGATGGAAGTATTGGAAATATTTCAACAAGAGAAGGAGGATGAAAAGGAAATGGGGTTTAAATTGGTTTGTAGCTAATTGCCATAGCCTGTAACAGTATTGATTTTCTGGCAGTAGTAGCATTGTTCTTTGTCCTTACATGTGCTAAGCCTGATCAGCATTGTGCAATAAGTGCTTTTCCTCTTCCATGAACAAAATAATTTTAAAGCTCAGGGTTGTTTTTTTTTTTTCCCCCCACCCTGCAAGGACATCACTTTGGGCAAGTGTTTTTAACTGTACTGTAGTTCTTTCCACCCATTAGAGAGAACCAAAATCTACACCTTGTCCTTTTCTGTGCAACATTAGGGTGAAACTACCAGATTGTTTTGTGCTAATGATGGAGTGTGAGATCTGCAATTCATTGTGAGATGTAATAGCTCATGTTGCTCTTTAAATTCAGAGGACAAGGGTACTGCCTTAAAACAGTAGTAATAAGAGCTTGGTAAAACTGAAACTACTTTTCCCTTTGGTAGTATTTCTGTGGCTATCACTGCTACATAAAAACATCTGGAAAAAAGGCATTATTAAAAAAGGTTTATAAATACCTCTTGATGTACAAATGTCCAAGCTTGCGTAGAAAAACCTGTAAACAAGATGATCCTTTCTCAGCTATAATCAGTTTGTTACTCTAAGTATTGCCTTATAGTAAGGTTGAAAAATGCCACATGATTTTTTTTTGCCTAATCATGTGTCATGGTTACAGAATAATCAAGTTAGCATTTTACAAATAGGTGATGGTTGAAGCAGAAATAGTGCAAATTTCAAACAAGTAGGTATGAAACCCAGTTCACCCAAGGCCTGAAATCAGGAACCTCAGTGAATAAATGCTTTTTCAGTGAATAATTTGTCCATTTTCAGACATGTATTGATGAAAAATTCTATATTTATAAATAAAAAATAATCCCAAATATTCTAAAATAGAGAACACTCATTAAAGGAAATCAACTCAATTATATTTATAATCTAAATGTATAGTTTACCTTTGCAAATATTTATTTTTGTCTGCATTGCATATGAATATGCAAGTTTAGCTCTCTTCTGAATGGATATACAATGGCAGATGTCTCTCTAATCGCTGCTCTATTCAAACATTAATTGGTAGAACATATGTAGAATTCTACTAGTCTGAATAGGTATAGGATAGCAGCAGTCTTTTTAATCACATCACTATTCAACCACTAATTGGTGTGATGATTAAGGGACATTAGAGGGAGCACTTTGACATCTGATTCTTTGAACTGATGTCTGCTCGGGCTGTGCTGTATTCATCATGGCCAGACTGATTTCTTAAATAAAACGCTCTGATTCCCAAATGTGGAAAATATTGCATTAGGATCTATTGAGGTGATTAGGGAATTTGAGAATGGTTCTTTTATTTAACTAGTGATTGACTGTATATGCACAAACTATTCATATGAATAATACATGTGTTACTGAGTATCAGAAAGAGCTGAGAAGTAACATCAAGAGATTTTTCTCTTTTCTCATAGTGTCAATAATTAAATATTAATACACATTTTAAAATGTACCAGTTTAATCATTTAGCAGTCAAATTCCTACTCATGCATTTTTTAGATTAACTAATTACTCTGCATTTTCTTGTATTGATAGCATATGCTGGCATTTATAACCATTTTACTGGAATTAAGTGGTTTACATGTTTATATATGATATCACTTATACTTGCTCTAAGAAATGCATATTATAGTCCTTGAATTTTCTGGTTTTTTATTTGTCTCAATGTCTTAAGGTATTTTCATTAGAACATTTCAATAGCTCCTAACTTGCCTGACTGCTACAAATTACTGCTTTTATGCGTATTTTCTGTGTATCAAATTGTAAACACTAGTTGGTGGCAAGTTGTGCCAAATACTTTCTTAGTACTGCTTTAAGCCTCTTCTGGAGTGCTGTGCAAAACCACCCCTCTGACCTCTTAACTTCCTCTGTTCAGAGTTCTTCAGGTTTGATGTTCTTCAAATTTGATGGTGGATGATTCCCTTTCTATATGGCAGCAGTCACTGAAGATTTTTAGTTTCAGTTGTATTTCTAATCTTAACTGTTTCAAAACTGAAATGTCTCAAATTGTTTAGTTTTGCACATAAGTATATGACAAAATGAACAATGCATGTCTGCTGCAACTGCTGAATTCTAGGTAGGTCTGAAGAACTTACTCCTCTTCCTTTACAGCTCAGCAAATCTGAGAGTAGAGATAGGACCAGCAACCATCTTCACTGTTGACTTTCAGCTTATGCTTATCATTATATTCTTTTAGATGTGGATTTCTGTATACTTTCCTGTGGTTATTGGATGGAGATAAAGGTACCTTCTGATGTTGGTGTATTGGAATAAATAGCAAGACTAGCTTCCTGGTTTTTTTCAGCCCTTCTACTCCCACATTTAATTTTTTTTTGCTTTTGTAAGACATTGCCTATAATGAAACCTATACTGCTCTTTCCTCTCCTAGATTTTCTTCTTGTATAGTGAAGGCCCCTCTCCATTTTGTTTATTAATATAAAAATACAAAGTAAAAAATGGTCATGAGCTTTAGGTTGAGAAATTTTACGTGCTTGTACATTCTTTCTTGGAGAAACCTGTGCCATTGTTAGCCTGTTAGTAATTACTCACTTCAGATCTATTTATAGTGTCTAAGTCTTGGAAGGCATCTGCTCAGTAATGTAAAAGGAGCTGGGAGAACAATTTTAGTGTGAACGAACTAGCATAGCTTCCTGAATGCTGTATTTTGAGCAGGGCTTGTATCACTGTCCCGTAAGTTGCACTGAAGCATTGATCACAAGACCCTGCTTGTTTGTAGCTTGTCTGCAACTTTGCCGTATGCTTGTACAGAAATTTTCTGAGTACCAGTCCATCAATTCTTTTATGCATATTAAAAATGCAGTTCTGTATGCATATAAAAGAATTGCTTGATTTTAAGTACGAATGAACAGGTCTGGCAGAAAAAGCTTGGTCTTTTAAACAATCATTATAGCATTGTATTTCAGAAAAAGCCGACATCCTCCTGCTTTGAAGCAAGGAGGAGTAACAGGCTGGGGATTGAAGAAGTATGTTGGTGCAACAGAACTGTCCAGAAGCTTTAAAAACCTTATCTTGACCAGCTTCTGTTGCATTTTTATCACAAAGTACAGTCCTCAGGTGCAGAGCAGATAACTGCCTCGTCACTCACTGCTCCTTTGCTGACAATATTGAGTATTCTTTACTTACAGTAGTGTCCTGGTTTCAGGAACTCTGAAATTTTTGGAAGTGAATCTCAGGAATGATTTTAGACTTTCATAAGGATTGCTTTGTTGTTTTATAACTGATACATTCTTTGAATATAGTCTCAAAAATAGAGGTAGTATCCAATTGAGAACTGATAATCAGAAATGATCTTTTTGGGATTCTTATGTATGCAGAGATACTAAGGACTCCTTGTCCAGGCATATTCCCTCTTAAATCTTTCTGGCTGTTTTCCTGTTCCAGCAATTCCAGATGTCTTCAGAAAGTTACATGTATGTGTTTTCTGCAGTCACTTCTTCCATCCCCAGTCACTCCTGATTCATGAGCAATTTTCTGGAACAAATTACTCAGCAAAACTTTCTATTCTCCTCTAATACTGAGAACAGGACTAAACCTACTATTCCTTCATTGCTAGCTGAAGTGTAAGATGTTTTCTTCTATAGAGCTAAAGATCCTACCACATGCATTCCATTTGCAAGTTACTACGTTGTAATTCACATCTTTGTTTTTTCCTTAAAAAAATAAGTTGGAGTTTTCTTATTCATGTACCATGTGAGAGAAATTTTATTAACACTGCTAAATCAAGTAAACAAATCAGGAAGCATCCAAATTACTACCTGTACAGTTGCTATTCAGAAAAGACAGGTAAAGCGTTTTATGTTAATAATGCAACAGATGTTAAAAAGATAGCAACTGTAAAACTGAACTTTTATGGTTCAAAATCACTTAAGGGAAGGGTAATAAACTCATTTCTTGTGTGCTAAGGATATGCTATAGACTTTGGATGCAGCAGATTTGAATTTGGCTATGGTTGTAAAATCAATCTAATCATAGAATCATAAAAATATAGGTTTGGGAGGGATAGTGAGAGAATTTCCAGATTGGGACCAAGTGAAATCACAAGGCATTTCTTTATAGGTATTTGTATAATCCAGTTCTGATGGTTGGAGACTTCTTGTTAGTGTTAATGCAACAGAAAATTTTTCCTAAAATATACTGTACTTTATTTGCTAAAGACCAAGTTATCATCTTCTTCTTCTCCTATTACTTGAAGAACAATTGATGATTAATCTCTTTTTGTGTGAATTGTCATGAAGTCTTTACCAGATATTTATATCTCTGTATTTGTGGACGCTCCCCCATCCCTGGAAAGGGTCAAGGCCAGGTTGGGGGTTTTGGGACAAGGTGATCTTTAAGGTTCCTTTCAACCCAAACTGTTCTATGATTCTTTTATATTAGAAGATTGCTGTTAGATACCTTTCTAGTTCTCAAGTTTCCCTTAACTCTTTTTTGCTGGTTATGTTTTCTGAAACTGGTTTGGGTTTTTTGTTTGTTTAGTTTGGGTGGGGGGTTTTTTGTTTTTGTTTGTTTTATTTTAATTTTCTACATCTTTCTGTAATCATGATGAGGAAAAATTTCAGTCTTTCAGATGGGACGTAGTTAGCACCAACCAGAGTGAAATAATTTATTTGCCTCACCACTGAATTATTGGATATGTGCTGCTCCTTCTGCAAGAGTGTTGGATTACCTTGTTTTCAGTTTATGGCCTAAATCCTGACCCTTCAGTTTGGCTTGGTTTTTAAATTCTTTCATTGCCTTTTAAAATGTTTGACATCTCCTCCTTTCCTGTTTCCCTTATTCCACCAAACAGTAGAAACCATTAGTATGTTCTTCTTTTCCAGTTATCCAGGTCACTGGGGTCTTGGGTGAATCGTGAAGCATCTTGCTTCAGGTAATTTTTTGATGATAGAAAACAAGCTAGGGAGTGTTAGTTGTGCACTCACTAGATATTTGCCATATCTAATCTACGTTTGAATTGACTTATAAAAATGTGCTGTGGAATGCTTAGAAAAAAAGTTTATTCTAGATTTGTCACATGTACCATGACAGTTATTCATGAGTTCACCCATCCTCTTAAAGACAGAAAATAAGATTTATTTAACATTGTTTTTACAATTTTCTTTGCCAAGGGCTATGATTGATATTTTCACTCCCCCCCTTTTTTTTTTTTTTAACCCCTCTGAAAAGGAAAGCATTGACTGTCTCTTGTGACCTTTTGGAACCACAAGCCTTCAAAGTCTTTGGGTGCAATTGATAGTGGTCTATACATTGTTTCAGTTGGTTCTTCGATGACTCAGTGATATATGTACTGCTTCAGCCTGATAAAAAAAAAAATTCCCAAACCTATTTTTTCCCATGCTCAAGCCTGCAATCCTATGCTCTTACTAAAAATAGTTTTTTTTAGTCATAGTTATGGCTTTACCATACTATCTTCATAAAAAGAGCAGGAAGAGCTGTTGACTCTGTATAATTTATTTGCACTGCTGTACATAACTTGTACTTCTCTTTATTTTCCTCCTGTTCCTCATTTATATAGAACCATCTTCTTAATATTTTTCATAATTTTTTCCTCTTACTAATTGAAATTTGCATAGCTTTCTGATTTTATTCCCACAGTGTTTGTGTGGTTCGTTTTTACTTAGAAATTTATCTACTTAGGTATATATCTTCATTTCTCTGCTTTTACGATTTTGTTTTCCAAGCTTTAGAAGAGATATGGTATGATCATAAAGATCTGTTAAGAACACTGTTTTGAGTGGGGTTTTTTGTTTTGTTTGTGTTTTGTGGGGTTTTGTTTATTTGTATTATTTTTATTTGCTTTGCTCAGGAATAGTTGCCCTTTGATAATTTCTGTAGGGTTTGCTCTCAGTCCTGCTTTCCTTTACTGATCAGTATAACTCTCAGGAGACATACTGGAATGATCCCTGGCTCTATTGAAATTGTTTTCTGTAGTTCACCATTCTCATTGTTACCCTTGCCACTTTCTGTACATGAATTGATTGTAATCTATTACAGAGGTAAATAACAGATTGTAAGACTCTTTGACTTTTTATATATAGCTTGGAAAACCACAGATCCTAATAATGGCAAGGTGCAGGTTTTTGATGTGATAACTGACAAATTTTGTTAGTAGCAGTCATTGAATCAGAAACACTAACATAGAATTCTAAACAGTATCAATTCTTACTAATTCTGGTATCAATCTGAATGGACTTCAGTCTTAATTTTAGCAAATGGGTGAAGTCATACAATAAATGCAAACTACAATGTTCATCAGTCTTTCTTTTTTTCTTCTTAGTTAGTTCAATATAAATTCTATAGAAGAATTATCAAAATTTATTTTATGATTTTTTTAAGACCAAGTCATAAGTTAAGAAAACTATTTTGATCTTTGAAGCAAACTAAACAGGTTAAAGACACTAATTTTGAGCAGATTCCTATTACTTGAAATATAGAAAAGTTATTTTGAATTTGCATCTTGATTTGTAAAGAAGAGTTTCAGACTGAACTGAAAAACAAGTTAAAAAAGAATGGTAAAACTATGAGGATTACCCATAAGGAGTTGAAAAAATGGGATTGATTGGCAAAGCAAGAAGTACGAGGAAAAAATGAGAACTTTCAAAAGTCAAGTTGAGTCACTCTGGGTGAAAGAAATTAAAACAAATAGTAAAAGGTTATTCAGCTATATAAAACAAATAGTAGAAGATTTGTAAGCTATCTAAACTAAAAGAAATAAAAGAACAAGCAAAGTCAATGTGAAGATAGGATTAAACATAGGAACACTACAAGAGGTAGCAAATGGGCAGACCAGTACAGAAATGGAAACTACCCCAGACAGGTCATAAAGAAAACCTGGAGTGTTTTATCTTTGAAGTCAAAGGGACAGAGTAATGTCCATAAAAGTATCACAGAAAAATTGACATGTGAAATTACAGACTTTGCAGTAGAGCAAGCTGTGTGTTACTGTACTTGATTAAAGAATAGCTGATGCAGTTTCTGTGTGTTAAAAGATGGAGAGTTGATAGCAACTGTCACTCTGTCAGTCTCGTACCAGCAGTGTGCAAAACTTAGAAATCAAGTTTTGAAGCAGAGATTTATTAAATGCATTAAGGTAAATATAAGACAAAAGAAGACATATTGGGCTTTACTGTTAGTGATAAACCATGACACACTGATAAGGATTTAGTTGGGATTTTTATTTTTGACAATTAATAATGAAATGTCATCTACTTAGATTAGAACAGTAACATGGATAAGGGACTGGCTAGAGAGGAAATGAGAGTGAATAGTGGTTAAAAAAGAGCTGCTGGGCTTTCAGCAGAGCTTGGTGAAGGATCGGTTTTCGAATTCATAACTTTTAATATTTCATTAATGAGATTGACATAAATATTATAAACATGTTACAAGACAGTTGACAGACACTGTCAATACAGAAGGAACTAGAATATCATAAAGAACCATGTGATGCTGAATTTTAGAATAAAGAAGATAAGAATAAATTTAATAGTGCAATTAGGAGGCTGTACAGCCAATGGCTGAAGATGAGAATGACTAGGAGCCTAGTGGTTGGAATTAAGCGAGAAGATGGTTTAGAAATACCAGCTGATCAGAGGGTGATAGTTCCATCAATTGGATGAGAAAATCTGAACGCGAACTGAATGTGAAAGCAGGAGATTAACTCTGATCATCCAAGTCGTTACTTCCAGTCTCCTGTATGCTTTAATGTTTTGGACTGTCGGGTCTGACTTAGAATGCTCAAGTATTTGACTCTTGGTGTCGATTGCTACCTGTTAAAAGGGAATATTCTTAGTATGTAGAATACATTGCTTTTAAATCACTTTAGATACATAGTGATGAGTGTCATTGAAATGTTCACTGGGAAAAATAGTTCTGCCTTCAAGTAAGGTTTTGAATAGTGACCAGTAAATAAGGCTACACACTAAGGACAAATGTTGAAAGGCTAATGATGAGGTGAGCCCTCTCTGTTCTGTGTTCTAAGTCATGAAGCACTTCTGTGTAAAATAGCATCTGACTGTATAATTCAGACTGGTTTTGCTGTGTATGTGTGAAGGAGCCAAATGAAGTTTTGCAGCAAAAAACCTTTTTTAGGCATTTTTAAGTCTACTTGACTGTGCCTGTAGTTTTTTTTAAGGTGGTCTGTGTGATTTATGGGTTCTACTGTGTTCTCCAGCCAACTTTACATCCCTTATTTCAGCCTTTAATTTCTACAAACATTACTACAGGAATGAGATTAATTATGTGCCTGAATATTAGTGTCTGTCCTTTGTTTATGTGCGTGGATCTTTTGAAGCCTGTCTTTACTAAATAACAAGTTGTAGCTGATAGATGTAGGCTGAGGCCATTAATATCTTTTTAAGGTATGTGCTCTGATGTACTCTTTTCACTTGCTCCTGATACTGCGCTGTGCAGACATCAAATTGCTTTGAGGCTGATTTAGCTATATAAAAAATTTCCAAGTAGTAATACTGATTTTTTTTTTTTGATGCCCTTCAGAAATACAGTGTTAACTGAATGTTTTCTCCACTTTCTAGGGCTGCATCATAGGTTGGTCCTTTGCTAAATTATGTAGTTTTATTTTGTTTTAGCATTTCTAGTTCTTCATTCCTCTTCCAGGACTCATAATATCTGTAAAGTTTTAATCTCTTTCATAAGCATAATTTACATCCATATAAGAGTTTTCTTTCTCTGAAGTTGGCATTGGTTGTTAAAAGGAGTAACTTGCTGCTGTGGAAGAAAAAAAGGACTGTCAGGGAAACTGGCTTAGTATTTGTTCTTTGAAACTCAGCTTAGCTAAAACTGAATCATCAATACTTGGTCCAGTATGGATTTAATGAACGTTTCTAACTTTTGAAGACTAAACCCAGCAAACTTGTGTTTTAAGGCAAAGTGGTGGTGGGGAAGCTTTGGTTTGCTTTCATTTCTGTCCCGTCTGTAAATTTTGGGGACAAACTTCACTGGATGGTGAAGGGCCTTGAGGGGAAGCCATATGAGTTGTGGCTGAGGTCACCTGGTCTGTTTAGCCTGGAGGAGGAGACTGAGGGGAGACCTCATGGCAGTTAACAACTTCCTCGTGAGGGGAAGAGGAGGGGCAAATACTGAGCTCTTCTCTGTGGTGACCAGTGACAGAACCTGAAGGAATGGCCTGAAGTTGTGTCAGGGAAGGTTTAAGTTGGGTATTAGAAAAAGGTTCTTTGCCCAGAGGATGGTTGGGCACTGGAGTGGGTTCCCCAAGGAAGTGGTCACAGCACCAAGCCTGACAGAGTTCAAAAAGTGTTTGGTTGATACTCTCATGCATGTGGTGTGACTCTTGGGAGTGGTCCTGTGCAGGACTGAAGGTTGGACTCTGTGACCCTTATGCATCCCTTTCAGTTTAGCATAGTCTGTGATTCCTTTTTAATTCCACTGCATTTTTCACCGTGGTTGAACCATTTTCCCTACCCTTCACAATCTGGAGGTTACCTGCTACCTTTTGTGGCAGGTAGCAGGTTACCTTAGTGTAAAACTTTCAGAAGAAGCAAGTGAAACTCAGCCAGTAATGCATACAAGTAACTATTTAAGAGTTGGTAGAATTTAACACAAATTGTAATTGCATAAGAAATTTTATTTACATACTGTTTCTCAAAGATTGTAACAGTAGTAGTATTAATGAACAGCAGTAACATGTGAGTTGTCTCTTTTGCAGACTATGTGGCCATTTCTTGTGCTGGAAGAGTAATCCTGTTGCTGATGCTTTCTCTGGAGTTTTTCTTTCTCATTTGTGTTTTCCTCTGCATTTATTTGTCAGTGAATGGACAAACAATGTGCGAAGGATCTTGCATATATTTGTAGCAATAAGTCTGAAAAGCTCCATTGCCACCAGGGCTCTAGAAAAGCTGTGGAGAGGTAGAGGGCGTTGCTAAGCAACACCGCATGGCCACAGATAGTATTTTTCTTTTAATTTATTTATTCTTCAGTTTGAGTGTGTCCTGCTTGGAGCCATTTGGGTAATAGTTAAGCAAGCACATACAAATCAGAGAGCTTGCAGGAGTGGAATAAAGGAATGCAATATAAAAGAGTAAGAAAGGAAAAGCCATGACACATAATGAAACAGACCAAGAGACATGAAATAATTAATAAGGACTAGGGAAAAAAAAAGTAAATAAGCATGAGGAAACAGAGCAGGAGAGAGAAAAACCCACCCAAATTGTGGAGAGAGGAAAAAAAAAACAAATAAAAGATAGAGCAGTATTGAAGAGAATTCAAAAATTGAAAGCTCAGTGTATGCACAAGGGAAACTACTACATAAGAATTAAAAGTCAGATAAAAATGGCTTTAAGAAGAAAAGGGAGACATTTGGTAATTGTGCTAAAATAATAGTTATTTTTGTTTCTTTTTGATTTGTATCATCCTGCTTTTCCTATTGCTTTGTTTGCACATATGTGATAGTAGTAGTGACACTCAGGAGCTGGGGACTAATTAATAAATCCAATATGCTTTCCAGAGAGGAAAAATAATTTAAAGTAGTAAGGGTTTCACTGTTATTTAAAAATTGTTCAGCGTGTTTGTTGGAAAATAGCGTTCTCAAAATTAGGTTATTGCATTTTATTGAAACAATGAGTGATTATAGGATGGGTACTAGGTTAAGCTCTGGTTGCATGGAGGGAGTGGGTTGTTCATACTCTCCACGTTAAGCAGGGGCAAGTCTGTCCTGTGCAGTGTTCAGGGAACTAAAAGCCCTTGACTTGCAATAGTTGGAGCCATTTATTAGCTTGAATAGTGTAACAGTGTGAGGAAAATGCTGTGACAGAGCCAGTGTGGCTGAGCAGCCTATTTTATTAGCTGAGCAACTGTACTACCTAGCTCAAATGTCTTTAGCACTGTTTGTGCAACCTGAAGAGTGCTAGGCCAAACTCAAAATGAGGAGCCTTGTGCCACATGTTTCTTCTGGTGAGTCTTGGCTCCTCCATATATCGCTGCTTGCTTGGGAATTGCTGGGAAGATGCTTGTCTAATGCTTTGGGGCATGCTTGTATTGTTCACCTTTGCTTGAATACAGCAATTTTCAAGAGACTGACAAGAAGGGGAATACAGTATTCTGAGCTGTCTGAAGGCAGGCCAGATTTTGGAAGAAGAAAGCTATTCAGATTGAGACATGAAAGCTTCCAAAGGAGTAAAAACCTTACAAAGAAGACAGTAAACGGGACACATGTAGAAGAGTGCATAGTGCCATACAGAGATATTGAGCAGTTAGATGGTCTTCTCTTTAACACAGTAAATGGAACCGAGACCTGAGGCAATATATTTATCCTGGCTGTTGTTTTCAAGCTACATGTGAATAAAGAAGCATTGTAGCAGCATTCTCCTAATGCTCTTTTAAATGCCCTGCTGAAAAATGTAGCTACACATAAACCTTGTTCATTTCTGTGTATATGAAAATTCTTGTTCATGTAATTTCTTACAGAAAATAAATCAATGCCATTTATTTCCTTATATTTCTATTGGAAGATTCTAAAGCTTGTTGAACATGCATTATCTTATCTCAAGGTGATTACGCTCATTTGAGCAGTTTTCCATAAGTTTTGATTATGCCTGTGTGTATGTAAATAAATGACACAACAGATGGTGATAACTTCATAGGATCTGCAACCATTGTAATAGTCCCATACGTATGATTTTCTGAATATTTTTTGAGAGGGGAAAAAGTGTTTCAAGTATCTTTATTGTCCTACTTTGTTGTTCCACACCTATGCCCTCCCCACCAAGACTTGACTTTCCACCTGCTTAGAGTATCAGCCTTGGTTTTGACTAACTTGGCTTGATGCATGATATTTCAAAATATGTAGTTATGTTGACTCTTAAACAGTTGTGTGGTTCTTTCTGCATTCTTATTCATGCTTTCCCATATAGTGGGGTTTTTTTTGCGCTTCCGTTGGTTTCTTCTGACTCTGTATATCTTACAGAATTGGAGGTCGCTGTCTTACTGTATCTGCTGCAATAGGGTGTGAGATAGCAGTCAGTGCTAAGCATGGTAAAGAATGCATATAAATCCAGGAGTCTTTTCAAAATTTTTTATTTACAGTGTTTAGTACATAAAGCAAAAGCTGCTCATGCAAGCAAATCAAGGAATTAATTCAGTACATCTCATGGGCAGGCAAGTGTGCTGCCATCTCCAGGAAAGCAGGACTCCATCATGAGTAACAGTGCCTTGGGAAGACAAACACCATCATAGAGTCATTGAATTTGGAAAAGACCTCCAAGGTCATCAAGTCTAACCTTTCACCAAATACCACCATGCCCACTAAACCACATATAGCAAAGTGTAATCACTCCAAAGCTCCCTCCTTCTTCCCCCAGCTTTGTGTACTGAGCATGACTCCATATGGTCAGCTGGGGCTGACTGTCCCGGCTCTGTCCCCTCCCAGCTCCTTGTGTACCCCCAGCCTCCTTGCTTGGAGTCCTGACTCTGTGTAAGCTCTGCTCAGCAATAGCTAAAACATCCTTGTGTTATCTACAGTGTTTTCAGCACAAATCCAAAACACAGCCCCATACCAGCTGCTATGAAGAAAATTAACTCTACCCCACCCAAAAGCAGTTTTTTGGGAAAAAAATCTTATGTGAAACCATGAGAAATAGGTAAAACAGATTAGCTTCTGCAGAAGTGGTTGGGAAATTTGGGTCCTGTTATTTTATTTTTTTTTTTTAATTTTGAGGCAACCACAGGGAGCTGTAGTGCATGGTGAACACAGAACCATGAAAGAAAAGGTTTTACTTGGGCCTGTCTAAAAGATACTGTTGTTGGAGAATAAAATATGCCATGTAAGAGATGAGAGATGGCATCTTGAGGAAGCAAGTCTGCTATATGTAATTTGCTTTTATTCTACCGCACAGGGCTGGACCATACTGTTTCAGGATGGTGTTTAAGCATTTTATTGTAACTTTAATTTTATAAAAACTTTTATATTTAATAATTCTTTAGCTATGCATGAAAAATAGGAAGTATCCTGTAAGTTAGTACTCTCAGATATGTGGGATTAATTTCTTAAATTCTTGGTCATTTGGTTTCTGAAAGAACAGGGGCTTTTGGGTATGTGTTTTTCCTTATGCTCTTTGCTGAAGGTCAAGAACATAATCTTTTCCTTAAGAGTACAGTTCTACCTACCTACATTTTAAAGATTCTTCATTTTTTCCCAGGTTATGAGCTCTGTAAATGTTAATTCTCAATATGAATCTGGTCTTTACCGGTGTACTGTCATTTTATTTAATCTCGATGAGTCAAGGGAATATTTGCCTAAGCAGAGTAAAGAATCCCAAGGGAAAAGCAAGCAATGTTGAGGTATGTGAAAGTAATGGAGGGAGAAGGGTGTACGTAATTGGGGATATTTTTTCTTAGTAATCATTAATTATATTTTCATTATCAAGTGGAAATAGTATATTTAGAAAAGAATTGCATTGTAAATTACATCATACTAAGGATACTGGGGAAATGGAGCATTCAACCATCAAGAATGGATCCCAGACAGGATCTTAAACTTCTCTGAAGGCTTGTCTGTAGTGCTTGGTCTCTCCAATAGGAGACCCACATTAAAAAAGAAACACTATTTAGATGAAGTCTGTCATAGGCTAAGAGATGATGTGTATTGTTCCCCGCTACAAAGTCCTATCCCATACAGGGAAGCAGTCTTAAAAGTGCCCCTTCAGATGCAGAGGAACCAGTAGCTTGTTGCCAAGCCCTCCCATTCATCTACTGAGCAAGTTTAACATTTGTTCTAGGAAGAAAAAGAAAAATGTTAGAGAGGCAAAGGTTTTCCTTGTCGTTCTGCTCCCCCCCCCTC
>VXBX01002006.1:116703-128273 GCA_013400415.1 Scytalopus superciliaris | reverse complement strand
CCCCCCCCCCCCGACGTTTTCACTGTCTTTTAAAGCTGAGTCACAAGAGAAGGAGCACTATTAGTCCTGTCTAGTAGCATCACCTGCATTCTTGGTTCCTTTATTATTTCCAGTTGTGCCTCTGGTTTCTTGCATATCTTTTGTAGCTTTTTATTCTTTTGACTTCTTTGGTCTACTATTCTTTGTGTTGCATGCTTGGTCCTTTCAGAATGTCTTTTCTTATCCTCCCTGTACCACTACTATCTGATGTGTTATCCATTGCCAAAACACGTGGTGTCTGCATCTGCTCTGACAACAGCAGGTTGAATGCAAGCAAGATACCATACCCTTATGTGAACATGAAGGCTGTGATAAATTTGCCACTTGAAATTTGTGCGTGAAACAGCATGAAAAGGAAGTTAGCAGTCAGCCATCTCAGACTGGAACACCCTTCACAGCCCCAGTAACATTGCAAAATAAAGTGTTAAATATGTTTAACAAGTAATTAACATCTATATGATTACCTGTCTTTAAGGATTAAATGTGCCATACTTTAAACTGGGAAAAGTTAAAAAAAAAAAAAAAAAAAAAAAAAAAAAAAATTGTCTGCTTTCACCTCAGAATTTCCAGTTACGTTGACAGCATTTCCTGTAATTAATAACAAAAAACCACACTGGCAGTTTCAGAAAACAGCATGTGCAGCAGAGTTTCCTGGTATCAATTCTGTATTAGCAATATATTCCTGGTTTTAGAGAAAATGTGATACTTGCTTTTGAGTTTATGCATGCACTGTTTTAGTGCCTTAAAATAATATACCTCAAAAAAAACTCTGAGAAAATTAACATGGTTATGCTAATTAGACATTGATTACAGCCTCCCATAAATCTATTCAATGCTTTTTCTGTTGTTTTTTATTTGATTACCAATACTTAGGCTGGATTTCTGTTGGAATTCTGCTATTTTTGATGTACTAATATCTGTATTTTTCTAAAAGCTTGTCTGGCCAATATGGCTGTATCACATAATGAAACAAAATTTTTAACAAATGTTCATGTATTATGAATGATGTGCTGTCAAATGTTATGTAAATACCTGAGGGCTCAATATACTTTCTGCAGATATTAGGAATATGTGTATGTATTTTAAAAAAATTACCTATTTTTCCTTTGAACAGCTGGTCAGCAGTTTTCAACTGCTTCCCCCCCCCCTCTTTGGAATAATAACCGCTTGAGAATGAGTCATAGCAAATAGGAGGAAGGAATGTAATAAGCAGATAGTGCAAAGATCATAATATATTATGGATATGATCAAACAATCTTTTTACTTGTTTAGCTTTTAAGAATGCTCTTAGATAAAACCCTTTGGCAAATGTCATCAGTTTTGTTTAGTTGCTCACTATGAAGATAGTTTAAGGGGGCTTCCTGTATGGAATACAGCTATTGGCTACTGAATAATATTAAAATAAATGCAATATATGTAAGTGATTTTGCCCTATAGCAGATGGGTGCTTAAGTCTGTGAGAGAAGATCAATGGAACCATTTAGCTTTCTGTGTTGTTTCAGTGTAGAAAGACAGATTGTTCCAGTTCAAGAGAGGAATCTACTAAGAATATTTAGGTTTCATTGGAATAAAGCATTCATTGGAGTGAGCGTATTTTATAAACTCACATCAAAAGAAGTAGATGTGCTATTCCAAATTCATAGCAATTGACTATTAGTCTGTTTTTAATATTTTCTTTGGCATGTAATCCTGTTTAATTAGATTCTGCTCTCTCTGTTGTTTCAAGATTCTGTAAACTGGAGTCTTATATACCAGCTGCTAAAGCAGGAGTTACTGTCTAAATGATATTCACAATGAGTATTTGGAAGGTTTACAATTATACCCTTGCTAATAAATTGTGCTATTTTCCCCAACAGTTTTAAGTGCTAATCTTCAGAAGGCATTTTAAAATTAGCTAAAATTCTGTCAAGAGATTTACAAAAATTGTTAGCATGAAGATAATTATGTCACAGTCCTTGGACTCCATCTCTGATTGTGTGCATAAATCAGAAAATGTCAGCTGTGTTTTCCCTTAATAATTATCCTTGCAGCAATATATTACAGTTTAGATTACTATTATAGTGTTGCTTTAGGTTTATGAAACACAAGTTACTTATTTCTAAAGTTTTCTGCTGATGAAATAATTGCTTTTCTAGAATTAGCGATTATTTGTGTTAACAATATATATCAATAAGAAGATCAATATGGAAATCATCTTTCTACACTTTTTTACACAGTCTCCTGAAGTAGTCAGCTTTTTTGTAACAACTTTGTTAAAGGAGATCACTTCTACAGTATGGCCAACACTTTTTCAAAAGAGCTAGCTAATGTGGTCAGCCTTGTGGCATGTGTGGCACTAGAAGTTTTAAGGCGTTTTTGGACCAAAATTTGAGACTCTTTTTATTGAATCTGTACAGGGGGATAGGTATTTACTGTAGATCCTGTAGGTCCTCAACAGTTTTGGTAATTTGTTGTTGGAACCTACCTCCTTAAACATAACTAATGGAAATATCAGAGTGAGCTAGTAAATCCTTCAGAATTTGAACCAGGTTGTTTGATTTTAATAATCCAGGTACAAATAGATTTAATAAGTTAAGAAATTAAATTTGGCTGCATGAGCAGGAGAAAATTAAGACACAGTGTACTCTGTAGGAACTTTTTTCAGGGATTATAAAGGATAAAACAAGAAAAATTAAATTTTTATTAACAGTAATAGTAAATACAAACTGAATAGGTGAGGCTGTTCTGATTTCACTTGCTGTGCATTGCTAAAGTTTGATACACAGAGTGTTTGACAGTAGAGATGTGAGAGTTACTCAAGCTTTCTAAGAAAACTTTCTGGAACCATGTGGAAGCAATGAATTCCAAGAACTCGGCAATCCTACTTACGTTAAAACATCTTTTACAGAAGTGAGATATATTTTAAGTAAGACTTGATTTGGCAGTGTATCAACTAGGATAAGGGATCTATCTGCTCAACTTCAGTGATGCAGGCTGCCTTAGTATAGGTCTGTTGTCAGTGCAAAAAACTATTTCTCAACTATCTCAAATGTGTGTAGAGACATGAGTAATACCAACAAGTTTGAAAGTCTTATGTGAAGTATATCAGGATAGAGGTAAAGTAGCAGGATAGGGCTTAGTGTGATCCCACTCTCATTTGGGTGGATGAAAGATTGAAGGTTGATTTCAATGGAAGTGGGATCATATTTAGCCCTACTGTATCACAGAATTGGCAGGTTTGGGTTATCGTCTTCTCAGTACTGTGACTCCTATGCCTATTATGGCAGAGTGGAAGCAGCAAAGCTTTTCTGATTTAGGAGCATCCTCAGTGACGACACCAGGCAAAAGACTGCTGTTGGTTTCTGAGCTGCTTCTGCAAAGTTCTGCATTTGACCCGAGACTGAATGAAGAACTGCTTTTCAAATAACTAAGTCAACAAAGAGGGCTTTTGCATCCAAGACAAGAAGGCTAAACTGATGAATGTTTAGAGATGGGTTTTAAAAAGTACTGCTTCAATTTTTCCAGAATCCCAGGGTTTTATTTAAAAGTAGAGGAATTTTTTATTTATATTCTCCAGTTCCTTGAGCTAGATTGTTACTTCAATCAGTGTCAGAGTACTTTGGACTTGGTAGTTGCTAACTTTGCCTAGACTGTTAAAATATTATCAAGTTTATTCATAGAATTGTTATCACTTACAGTAACTGAAAATACAGATTTGTGAGCAGTCTGCTCCTAAAACTTGCAATTTATTTTATTAACAAGAATAAATTCTAGCAGGAAAAAAAGTTATATTTTTGTGGTTATAGGAGGAAAAGCTTTCCAATTTGTTCACTAATCTTCCTTCTTCCTCATCTTCATACCCACATTATCCTTCTGTCTCATTTCTGATTAGACATTTTACCAGTGTGCTGTCTGTGATCACACAGACAGTTGTGGATATCCAGTCTTCATTTTTAACTAGTTGTCATGCAAGATCTCATGTGATAAATAAGCCATTTATTTCTATAAAAAATATCCTCCCCCAGTCTTGCTTTTTGTTACATTTAAAAAACAGTTCTAGATGCCTATAGGAAATAGTATTTAGACTTCTGTTTCTTTTTTACATGTAATGGTATTTTGACTTACGGTGATGATGTGCCTGGTCGGAACTCTATCCTGATTTTTCCTCCTGGACTTCTCAAAGGTGCTATTTAATATATTATCATAAGTACAATAGGTCTGCCAATAGTGGTAACATGTAGAGTGTGATATAGTTATTGAATCATAGAGTTAAAACTTCTACACTTGATCTATACCCACAAAAAAATCACTTGGCAGTGAGCCATGAAAACCAATTTTTTCATTGCTTGTGTTTTGATTTTTTTATTTTAACTGCTGCTCAAAATGAAACACTTTAGAGTTTAATTGTTCATTATACTTAAATCTGTGAAGTACCATGGACCAAAACATACTGCTCTGTGCAAGATGTTATAAATATGAACTATTTGGTAGCATGGATAATAGAATTAGCTCAATTTTTATTACTGATTCAGAACTTAAGAATGTAAAGCTCACCCTGGTCATAGTCTACTGAAGTTTCGTCATTTCCCAGACCTACCCTTCAGAGCATTCTCATGCTTACAGTTTAATTCATATTGGTAGCCTTTCTCATAAACTGGTATCCTTTCAGACAATCTACAAGTATAGCATGTGTGCTGATACTCAAACGTATGAAGTGCTATCTATACACCTGTAGCTATGCTTGTATTTGTATCTCAGACACCCTTTTCTCTTTCCTCTGAGAAGATCAAGCATACTTGGATGACTGGAAAAACAGTGTGTATGAACAACATTTGCTTAGTCTTCTGTTCAGTATATTTACAGTAACTGATGACATAGCCCAGTGAGGTCATCTTCCTACATGAGCTTGCTTCTGGCTCAGTTTTTAGTTAATTTTTTCCTAATAATTCTATGATTTGCTATGGAGCTGCTTTATCTTGCATGAGAACTATTCGGCTGAAAGTAACTGAGAAAGATAACATCCAGAAACAGTTCTTAAAAATGGGAGAAGTAAGTTCATCTTCTTGCCAGATGAGTTCATACAACATCTGTTATTCAAGACCTATTTATTTATTTTTAATCTGGGTTATCTATTCGTTTTTGCAGTGGGTATATAGTTGAAATGGAGTATTTGTGTGTGTAAAGCAACATGATCCCAGTGTTTTCTTTAGGTGTGGTCCACCTTTGTTGCCCTTCTGCTGATTAACACAGTATGATCTGTATAGACAAGGAAGAAACACCAACTGAACTTAGTCATTTTCCACATGGACAAAATTACTTGTTTTAGCTGGTACAATATGGAGATTTAGTTGTGTTGGATAAAAATCTGTGTGCTCTGAGTCATCTGTCATTTCTGTATGCCTTATATCACAAGGTCAAAAGAATTGTGTGATGCTCAGATTTTCTGAACCTGTTCTGAGGTGCTGATGACAGAGTTTTGTTAAAACATAGTCTTTGCTCTTTTGGCACTTGGAGCAATATTCCAAATTATGTTTTCTTTGGCTTGTTTTCCTGGAGGATGGGAGGTGTAATTTTGCTTGCACAGATACTTTCTGCTTAGTAATTATGCACCAAGAATTCTTCATTAATTAGTATTGTTGATTGGAATTTCTTTGTATTTTAAGTGACTGACCTGTCTATGGGTGCTTGGAGCTGAAGGTCAATGTATGCTGACCTAAATAATGGAATAATTCATTGTAGACCTTCCCTTCCTTTCTTGTGCTATCCCTATGAGTTCTTGAGTAGGATTTTGCTATACAAAGGACAATTGATTGTAATATAAACAAAGAAAAAAAATCACATTAGCCATGGGATAAGATTTACATGCATAGGATTTTTTTTTTATAACGGAGGAAACAGATGTCAAAGGATCCAAATATATGTAGCTTTGTTAATTTCTTCTGCTCAGAAACGTATTGTTAAAGCATTAAAACTTTGTATGAAAAAGTCTGTAATCTTATTTAAAAATAATGATAGTTTAAATGTTAATTGGACAAGCTAAAATATTTTGCTAGGTCATTTACAACTATCTAATAATTTCCTTTTCAGTAATGCTTTTGTAGCCTCAGAGTGAATGTAATTATAAAAACCAAGAATCAATGCACAAAAGAAATAACAATAGGTAACTTTTATTGTATTTATTAGAACTGTTGTAAGATGTGGTCTTCAAAATGAATTAAGATATTAAAGTGGTGAAAGCAGTATGACCAAATAATAGTGCACATATTTTCTTTCAAGCTGCTGCATATAGACCCGGACAATACTGCTTTCAAGGTTGTTAGCAATAGTAACTGATGCTTGCAACTTGTTTCTTTTACACCCATACGGCAAAATTATGCCTCCCAGAGGTAACTTTTGGTATTGGAGAAAGTTACTGTGGAGAACAGGGGTATCCTAAAAGCTTCCTGTATTGATGAAGCTTCGAGAGAAAATAAAAATCCTATGGAAGATGCAGATGATCAGAGAATTCTTCTTTGCTGATATTTCACACTCACTTTGCACAGATACAAATTTCTGTACTCTCCAGCATCTTCTGGATCAATTTTACTGTCTTTGTGGCAGTAGAAGAAAAGGATCAGGGCTCTAAAATAATGGAACAAGTCACACATTTAGTAATAATTTATAGACTATAGCAAAGTTTTGCTTCATTTATTGTCACAAAGTTTTTGGCTTCGTATTCTTTTTAGTAATAGTGAGCTCTAAGATGGAAAAAATATTGGATGTCTATAACCATTAATATTTTCTGTTTCTTTTATGTTTTAAAAATTAAATTAAATAGGAATTAAATATGATGGGTTTGTTCCAACAACATTGCTTGTTTTATTGGGAGAAAATTTATAACTTTCATTATAATTCTAAAATGCTCATTTATGTTTCTGTTCTCATCTCTATGCATAGTGTTGTAGCCTCACATACAGATGAAGGAAAAAAAATTTTCAAATAAGAAAAAAGTAAAAATTCTATAAATTTCATTATGGAACACTTATAAGATGATTTCCATGACAACCACATAATAAGATTCGTGTTTACTTTATTTCTGAGTTCTTGATGTCTTTTTAATGACTCCCATGTAATTAAAACAGAATGCATAATTCGAGGTAACATAAATCAGTTTTGTTTGTGTGATGTTGAATACTGTTAATACATGTACAATAAACTGTTTAAGAGCCTTACATGGATATGTCCATTTGTTGCAGAACTGTGAGAAACTGGAAAATAATTTTGATGACATCAAGCACACAACTCTTAGTGAGCGAGGAGCACTTCGAGAAGCAATGAGGTAAGTCTGGGTCACCATAGCAACAGTCACAGATGTGGTAAAGAAAGAGTCATTCTTCATTATTGGGGGAACAAATGAGTTCATTGCCACCATTCAGCTCTATTCTCTAAGGTATTAATTTGTCAGTGGAGAGGCTTCCCTTGAGGCTGTACTTTGGTTTTGAAGCTGCATAAATGTTAAGCCTGACTGCACAGTAAAAAATGTAAATGTTTAATTTGTTATTTAAAATGCTTAAGGGGTGCCTTGCTTTATATTTATACTAAATTGTGAGTGAATGAAAATATTGTTCATCTAAATTCTGGAAGTGTTAAAGCAGTTCTACAATGGTGTTTGAACAAATCTGTGTTTGCATTAAATTGGATTTGATTTTTATGTATATAATTCCTGTGTACTCTGATTTTATCATCAGATTTACATGATTTTGGTTTTGATAATAGAAAGTTAAAAATCTGTCTAGTCCATTATATATTGTAGAGATGTGTATTTTGCTTAATATTTATTAGAGGAGTTTAAAATCAGTACATGAATCTTCTGCCATCCTTACCTGCACTGTAGAATATCTGGGTACAGGACTCCAAAGAAACTTGCCAGCTATAGTGTCTGGGAAAGGAAATGATTACTGTGCTGAAAGGTGATGGAATGGAAGACAGATTTTCCTAAAGCAACTAACTGAATAATCAGGAAGATGTTATTTATAGTATTATCTGTGAATCAGAAAATTATAGTACCCTGTTCTTTTAAAGGTTTTGAAATTGGATAATAAAATGTAATGATGCAAATATAGTGCTTCATTTCACTTGCCTGATATGAGAGTAAATTCTTACACTTGCACTAGTGCAGTAAAAAGTAAAAACAACAGCAAAAACCCCTGAGAATCTTCTTGAAAAACTAAATACACCTATATGCTTTGACTATGTTCACAGTTCCTTTAGATTTATGGATGTGTGTGAATGATTTGATTTTCATGACTCTGACTTATGTTCCTGACACTTTGTCTTGTGTACACTGAGTGTAAAGGCATTCTGACCTGAAATGCAACCTACCTCTTTTGAAGCTGCTCTTACTACCCACAAATATTCAGAATATTTCAACTAAAAGTGCTGTGAATAACTGTAAAAAATAATGGTATTCACCTTTCTAATTGTGATTTTTGCTTTACACTCGTTTTGCTTCATATGTTTAGGGTTTTCTTCCTATGTGGTCCGTCATCCATATATATAAATCTTTTATGTAGTGTCAGTAAATGGAAAGTTATTTAAAGTAAAAGATTTGGGGAACTTTTGGCATGTGAAGCTGCTTTTGGTATTGCCAACAAATCAGATTCCAACAAAGGTTGCTGCTGTCCTGTAGCAGTGTTCAGGTTTGTGATACATGACTCAGCAGAAATAATATTTTTAAAACTTGGGCACTGACAGCTCTTTGGTGATCAACATTGAATAGCAAAGGGAGATTTGGCATTTCAAAGGTCGTGTTTCTGTTGCAAAGACTGTGTAGAAGATTCTCATGATTCTTTGCTGTGCATACAATAAAAAGCATGATACTGTCTCATCAATTTGTATCCTGGCTATTTCTGCTAGTGTGCAAGCCATTCTAAGAAGTAGTTATTGACTGTGAAGTGTGATAGATATTGTGTAGTGCTGGAATTCTCTTAATTGCAGTCAATATTATATGGTTGGTTGTTTTCTTAGTTGCCTTTTTTTTTTTTAGATAAAGAAAATACCTGACTTACTAAATTAATACTGTAGTATGTTTTAATAACATACTAGAGTGACACATGAAAGGTGCAAAGTGTTTATTTAGAGAGGCATATGCATGTAGGTGTGCATATTTTTCTAAATGTGTATAAAAGACACTTTTTGCTTCAGGCTATTACAGCTCTTTCAGCTGCTACATAGTCACCTCATTTACTGTCTGGCTGTTTTTCTGCTTGGATTCCAAGATTATCTGTAGCACATGTAATTCAAATGGTACATTTTTACAGATTAAAGTTCACTTTTTTTTCCTGTAACAAGCATGAACATTGGCCCAGGTGTGGGAGAACATAGATTTGCTGACCTCAGTATTATGAGATACCTGCCTTCTTTTGGTAAGGGAAGCATGTGGAGTGGGTTGCACATTGCACAAAAGCATTAAAATCATGTGGACATGAAAACAACCACAACGAAAAATCCTAGTTGGATAGCTAAGTGGATATATGCGGATCTCAGATGAGCCTTAAGTTGAGTGGGCAGTCTGCCCAAATCTTCTCTGATTTCCCAGAGTGGTACTACTGGTTTGCCAGATGAGAAATACAATGAACATTTTTCCCCAGTGCTCCTGTTTGGAACGAGACCTTCCATTTTAACTTCATCTTTGAGAAAAATGGTCAATTTAATATGGGTTTCAGTACACTTCTAGTACATGAGTATGACTGTGCTCTGCATAAACAAATACTAATATCCAAAAAGGGTCTTGTTCTCTTTCCAGCTCTTCAATATTCAAATTAAGGATTACATGAAAATTATCTTTCTTTTTTATGTATATAGTTGTATGCAAAATAAACTTTCTGAAGGGTTTTGAATTTATCATAAAGCCTATGAACTTTCTCTAGTTCTGCTTTACATGTTATTTTAGATCTTGAATGAGATAATAGACTGATAGTAGTTTGCCATTATTCAGTGTATAGAGTGGTATTATAAGAATTTGATTTACTTGTGATTGCACATAAAATCATAAAGCATTCAATTCAGTTAACGTTTTGCTTATTTTGTTAATGTACTCCAAATGTTTTATTTATTACTGTATTTTAATACAACTGCAAAGCTGAAGTAAACAATAAAAATACATTTGTTTTTTGAATTGGAGTTTATAAATGGACAGGCTATTGCTTTACATACCTTGAATGTGTATATGATAAATTATTTGGATATTTTATGTAGTAACTTGACAGAAAAACAGGATAGCTATATACCTATAATGTCAGGTTGCGTAAGTAAGAGCATTGAGCTTTTGTTAAACAAGGCTCAATTTGTTTTTAATATATAATCACTGTGAAAAATCTGGATTCCAATCCTCAGTAAAGCTTCATCTAGAAATTCAAAGGAGCTTTTCGACTGGTTTGTCTGCTATGAGGAGATAAGTATTTGAGGAGGAGGAAGTTCTGTAGCTAACTGTATGCCTACACTTGTAGGCTTACTAGAGGTGGCAAAACCAGCATGTGGACTGCTGCAGTAACCATTCCTTTAGGAAAGTAGGGTAAAGTAGCCTTGAGGAGCCTTAAAATCAAACAAACAAACAAAAAAAAAAGAACACTGCACCCTCGTATTATAAAGTAACTTTTAGTAGAAGTGCAGCAGAAATCCAAACCCAATTATTAATATCAAATTAGATCAAGGTAAGGTTCAGCAAGTTACTGAGTTTAAAAAGGTGAAGGACAAATTTTAGAAGGAACAGACAGGCAGGAATTTTTTTTTCTGCTGAATCTGTTCACCCTGTGTAGAGGCATACATACAGTTGTTAGCAAGAGAGAGAATCAGACTTGGTGAGTTTGGGAGGGGACTGTTGGAGATGTTAGACCACTGTTGAACCAGTGGTCTCCATATTTTTTCGATTGTGTACCGGCAAAATATTTTTGAGCATACACCCTCAATATGTGCATGTTATGCATATACCACTGTACTAATATTTTATGTGCATTATAAAACATACCCAAGAATAGAAATTTTTTTAAACTGTAATTCTTTGTTTCAACTTGTGACTGTTGTTTCGTGCCCTTCCACTGGGCACCACTAAGAAGTGTTTGACTTTGTCTTTTTTCCCTCCTATCACGTCTTTATACATTTTGATTAAGATTCCCCCTGACCCTTCTCTGCTCAAGGCTGAATGTCCCCGGGTCTCTAAGCCTCTTCTTGTGTGACAGAACTCCAGTCTCTTAATCACCTCAGTGACCATTTGCTGGATTCACTCCTGTATGCCCGTATTTCCCTTGTCCTGGGGAACCCAGCACAGGACACAGCACTCCAGGTCTGCCTCACCAGTACTGGGAAGCAGAGAAGGATCTGCCCTCTCAGTCTATGGGTAGTGCTCTACCTGACACAGCCCAGGGTGCCACTGGCCTTTCCTGCAAGGACCGACTTGTGTTCAACTTGTCCTCCAGGACCCAAGGGCATTTTCTGCAAAGCTGCTTTTCAGCTGTTTGGCTGCAGCCTGTACTGGTGCTGGGGTTGTTTCTCAGGGACAGGATTTCACTTTTCTT
>VXBX01002006.1:0-116657 GCA_013400415.1 Scytalopus superciliaris | reverse complement strand
TTTTTTTTTCTTCCCCCATTTCCCATGTTGTTCCTGTAGGCCTGTTCCTCCAGGCTGTCAAGGTCCCTGTGAAGAGCAGCTCAACCCTTTGGAGTGTCACTACTCTAGCAAATGACAGATTGCTTTTGAATACTGTACTAGTAATAAGTTTTAGACTTGTGCCTAGTGTACATTTCATAAACTTAGTGACAAATGAAGTCATAGTGTTTCAAACTGAAACATCTGATGAATTTAGTGTTGCAAGTATTTACTTATCAGGTGAGTTCATAAGGCATCATGATGGCTCATGACAGTGAGATATTAATTTGTAAATGGTCCTACTTGTAGGTGGGTATGTATACAGCCTATATTGTGAACATTGACTGAGTTAGTATGTGTGAAAGCTTTGGAAGTGAAAATTAAAACTGAATATTTTTGTATAGTCTTATTGTTATTAAAGGAAAATTTAAACATATTTATTCATAGATTGAAATGGGAAAGTTTACTTATCTGTTTGAATCAGTATAGAAGATACCAAAGTTCATTTAAAATTTTCTTTTGAGTTCATATATTTGCATATAGTTTTGGATAATATGAAAAAGGGAGTGAGGCTTCACTGTGATTTCCAGTTTTATAGAAACAGTTTCAGTTAATGATGATATTCACTGTTGTCTTGACAACTGTGTAAGCTGGGGTTAGTAATAATCAGGCTTCTTTTAATATGGTCTAGACTCTCAGATGTATTTGACATATAGTTTCTATGACTGGGCAAAACCCAAGAAAATTGCTCTGTAAGAAGTTTCATGATTTCACAAGTGTTCATTAGTTTGCAGAGTAAAAGCTAGGAATTCAGAAATGTAAACAAAACAAGTTTACAGCACAAACTGCAAAATATCTAGTAACCAGTCTGTTAGGGTTTTGACCTTTATATGTGGCAACTACAGCTTCATATTCTGGCTCTGAGCCAGGCAACTTGGTTTTTCCATTTTAAAAAGTATGGGACTGTAGAGTTAGAGAAACACAGACATTAAATGTAAGGAAGTAAGCACAATGAAAAAATGTAAGTTAAATTTCTTTTTTACTTTATTCTATATTTACATTTATCTCCAGTGCAGTCATTTGGATGCTACTTGGGGCATATTTTTTTGGGAAATGAAAATATGATTATTTCATATGTATTTAACAAAAATGTTGTGCTGCTTCCAAAATGCAACAATGTTTGCTTCTTGAGTGACCAGTTCATGTTCCTCTGATGTATCTATCTCACCACCAACAGGCAAACACCCCGTGCCACAGAAGATATACTAATTAGTTAAACTACTTTGATATGTAGGCTTATTGATTTTGACCCTCATTTAGACCACATTTGGCTTAGAGATATTCTTTGGAAAAAAAAAAGCGACACAAAAAACTAAAAACAAACCTGCAGAGATTTCTCAGACTGAAACAAAAAAACCCACAAGAATGTGGAATTTAGAGAATAAACCATGCTTCCCTTAGAATTTGTTAAGATATATATCTTGACAGTTTTATAAGTTTTACACATTATTAATAGTATATGGAGATAAGGAGGTTCTGCAGAATGCTAGTGTTGCTACTTGTATTTGGTGTTGTGTAGGTATGCACGCAGAATATTAGAAGCACTTGAGAACTTTTAGTACTACTTCTATAGTAAAGACCTATGTGGCTAATATAAGTGAGTTTGAGTGCTAATTTGAAATCAGAACTTCACTATCATCTTTAGTGTATGTTACAGATCAAATGGATTTTCACCATCACTTGCATTGACCAAACATTAGCCATATACAGTGCAAGACAGACCTGTACAGGCATAAGCTGCTTAGTGGCATTAGCAAGGCACTATTGAGCTGTGTTCATGCAATTTTACCATACTCTTTCTTGGCTGAGTCACCCACTAGCCATCCTCCAGGGGCTCAACAGTGCCTGAGATGAATTGCTTAGATCTGGCCAAGATGGAATAATTTCTGTCTACAGGTGCTCTGCAGAGCTCTAACACCAAGTATGTATAGGAACCTGTGACAATATTGTAATTATTTTTGTGATAATTATTAGAACTTGCATTGTCTTTCGGTGTCATTTATATGGAGAATTAAAGAAATTAGTATTTCATTTTGCAATTAAAAAAAGGAAGGTTCTAATACATGGCAAGTCCATTGTTTCCAGTCTCGGGTATAACTCACTGAAAATTTTGTGGAACCAGTGATAATGCTTATCTTCTGCACTGTAGAATGTAACTGCATTGCCTTGTATATTTTTCTAAGTATAAATCAATGGTCCACTCTGGCCTCCAACTGGGAGGCATGGAGGCACACTATCTATAACGCTGCTGCTTCCTTTGGGAGCACACGCAGGATCAGTCTTGAAATCAAAAGACAACGCAGAAAGAACCGTGAGGATATATCGCCCGAGGAGACTTTCCACTGTGCCTTTTGCGACCGGACTTGCCTGTCTCTCAGTGGCCTTTTTAGCCACCAGCGCGCTTGTAGCAAGCGTGGGTAGAGCCCTTCCCAAATCTTCGTTAGCGAAGCCTAGCCATGATGAAATCAAGAAAGCTATAAAACATCTTGTTTTGAGCTTGATTGTGAGATGGACTGTTCTATTGAATATCAGCTTCATCATAACTTGACCAGCTGAATATTTAAAACTGAAATACATTTCCAAGTTTGTCAACTGATTGTTGCACATACAATGTTCAAAATGTGTATATAATTTCTCATTTTTAATTTATGAATTTTAATTTTTTTTGGTCCAGTGGTAGGAAATCAAGGTAAGTTAGGTTGTTCTCCTTTGAATGTTCCTTTATCGCCTAGCTAGGATAAACTGACAAATACAACTTGCACTGACCTAAAATAGCACATTGATGATGTTCCTGACTGGCAAATGTTAAAGGATGTTAAATTTTTTTTGCTATTTCAATTTGTAATGTAGATTCACAGTTACTTTACATCAGAGGATTGAATTATGCCTTGTAGTGTATATAACCAATACATGGATATAGAGCAAAAGCATTGTTAGCAAAATAGCAAGCAATATAGTAAAATAACCAAAGATAATATTCATGAATTTGAAAACTGCATTACAGTTACTACTTTTGATGATACACTGAAATGTGCTTTTGGCAAGATCTTATATGAATTTTTTTTTATAAAATCTTGTATGTTTTTCATAAGCTTTCTTGTATTTATTACTGAGACTTCTTCAGGTCTGGTCTGAGTATGGTAAACATGTTGCTGCTGTATTTGCATGTACCATTCCCAAGAAATATTTCAGAGGGGAGAGGAGCAAAAAACCCTCAATCTTCTGTCACTTCAAGCGAGGAGAGCCTGTTTTTTATTTTGAACCAGTTAGTTTTATGATTTAAAGAAAAGAATTGGATAACAGTCAAAATGTTTCTTTTTAGAAAACTGCAGGAAATGTTGTCTGATCTTTGTGGTGAAAGAGATTTTGAAAGCCAGCGTGGCAGATGGTTTACCACAAAGACTCCAAAGGTGGCATGCCGGAGGTTGCAGCATCGTACCTTTCGGTGACTAACAGCCACTCATCTGCAAATTGTTAGAGTAGAAAATTGCACTACAGAATCTTGAGTTCACTCCATGGATTCCCACTTCATCACTTTTTAAAATGCAAGGTTTTAAAATATTTCTGAAATTTCTTCTTTGCTACCATTAACAATCAGGAAAAAATGCCCTGGGTTGCCAGAGAGGCAACATATACGATGTGGACTACCAGGCTTAATACCTTAGCTTTATTAGCCTATACACCTGGAAAAAGGGTTTGGTTCATTAAATAAAAAAATTAAAAAAAATAATAATTCAGGTATGAGCGAAGAAGATCTGTCAGTGATTTTGCAATGAGCTGTGGTTTTCTGTACATGATTGGTATTTAATATTTGTTTCAGGGCTTTGGATGGTTGAGTTAGAAAGTGTATTATATCATTTTAAACCATAACAAAAGTCTGAGATGTACACAGAAGCTGGGTGTGTTGCAGCTTTGTCAAAGGAGTCAGTGTTTTAATTGAAGCGGTTGAAGCTCATGCTGTTTGAAGTCATTAATTTAATCTGTAGCCAGCCCTATTGAGAGTACCACATTCCACATGTATTTAACAAACCCCATTTCCTACAAGAACTTCTGTTTTGTGTACAGTCAGAAACCAGTCTGTCTTTGCAAATGCTGTTTTAAAGGTATCTGCACTTGTTTTTTTCAGATATTTACTGTAGTTCTCAAAAGCCTGAAAAAGCATAGTCTTCTTTTTCTCTTTTGTGGTGTCCTTGGACTTTATATTGCCCGTGAGCATCTTGGAGTATATTCTCTTTGGAGTTCAAAGCTAAGGGTTTGAGGAAAAAATGTAGTCTTCTTTCAAAACTGCATTATTAGTTAGTGCTTCTTTTCATTATATGTTCATTGTTGGCCAGGTTGTTACATTTTCTGATTATGGTGTGGTGCTGCTTTTGGGTGGGCTAGAGTTATTTTTCCTCATAGTAGCTGCTGTGGGACTGTGTTTTGCATTTGTGCTGAAAACTGTTGCAAACACAAGGATATTTTAGCTATTGCTGAGCAGTGCTTAGAGAGTCAAGGCCCTTTCTGTTCCTCACCCCACCCCAGCAGCGAGGAGGCACAAGGAGTTGGGAGGGGACACAACCAGGACAGCTGACCCTAACTGACCTAAGGGATATCCCACACCATATGGCAAATAAAGCAGTGGGAATAGGAAGGGTGGAGGAGATATTCAGTTACAGTGTTTTGTCCTCCCAAGACACCAGCCTGCCAGTGGGATGTAGTGAATGAATTCTTTGTATTGCTTTGCTTACATGAGTAGCTTTTGCTTTACCTACTAAACTGTCTTTATCTCAACCCATGAGTTTTCTCACTTTTATCCCTTTGATTCTCTCCCTTATTCCACCAGAAGGGTGTGAATGAGTGGCTGGGTGAGGCTGAAGTTTCTCTTTGGGGTTAAACTATGATGTGTTGTCTTGGTTTGAGACAATTTGAAGGGGGAGAGACCGCAGACAGAAGTCTCCTTCTTCTGATTCAATACGCCTGGTTCTCTCCAATACAGAGGTAGAGAGATCAAATATGCTAGGACGTAAGTGAAAAAAAACTCCCAACCTCTTTACTAAGAAGAGTGCTAAACAACAATACTGATAAAACTGGGTTAAGTTAACCAGAAAATTCCCAAGCTCCCACCCAGTAGACCAAAATGAGATGGCAACTGGCCTCTCCAACCCCTTAAAACACAGCAGAAGTGGTTTGGAGGGTCAGCATTAGCATGAGGCTGCAGTGCCAGCCCAGGCAGTTGAAGCAGGGCTGTGGGCCCCAGGCCACTGAAAGGACCCACAGGACATCCTCAGGATCCAGCAGTGAAACCTGGTTGCTGCAACTTCAGTTGTGGTTGTAGTCCTGATCCACTTAGGTGGTGATAGGAGTCCTGTAGAGTGAGGGAAGGAGACCCTCAGTCTGCCAAGTGAAGTCCAAGCGTGGTCTTTTATTGGGCTCAGGGTAGATTGGAACACCTGTGGTACCTCCCTGGGGTGGGGAGTTCTTCACTGAATGATTAATAGGGGATCAGGAGTCATTTCAGGCATCTTTGACACCTTCTAAGATGTCAGCACAGGTGGATCCATTATGGCAATCAGCAGAGATGAGTATCTTCAGGTGTGCGTGAATTGTCCTGATGCCTTCCCGAGTGGAGTTATCACAGATAAGTAATTTGTGTAAGGACAAAGAAACAATGCGCAGCTGGTAGCCTGAGGTGGTGGGTGTGCACTCCCCCAACACCTGGATTGTCTGAGTCATCAGCATTCCAGTGTTTTCACACTTGTGGATACATTCTTCTCCTAGGACAATAGAGTACCCCTCTTATTTTAAGTCTCTCCCCTCTGTCTAAATTAGTAGGCATATTTAGGGAAAAGAGGAAAGCAAAACTGAGTACAAGAGTCTTTGTGTAGCCCATGACACATGTGTTTAGGACCCCTTGGCTATAGTGACTATTATTAGCTACTACTACTTTATTTGCTACTTCTCAAGAACTCTGACTTAATATTATGCTGTCTGTTGTGGGGTTTGGACATAAAAGCAAACATCCATGTTCGTAGTAATGTCTTGTATATTGAGGTGAGGGTGTTTCAGAGATTAAACTGTGGGTCCAGCTGTCCCCTAAGATATTTACCTTCCATCAAAATTAATCTGTCCTTCCCCTGTACACTTCTGAATTTAAATCCTGTTTATTTACTTGAAGCTGTTTGATAGAGCAAGAAGAGATTATTTAGGTTTAATGTTCTAATGGAATCAACCTGTTTATTGAAAATAAGAATGTAAAGTGTATTGGACTTTTTTTTCAATAAGACAATTCTTGAGAAGATATACTAGAATCAGTGCAACATATTTAGCTAATTGGATACAAAATTTTACAGAAGCAATTTCCCATCCTTATTCCTACAGAACACAGATGCTTTACATGGGAATCTGTTTCATTGGAGCTTGCTGTTGAGAGTTGATGGGCAGCCATTTAAGCCCTAAACCACTTTAGGTTTTTTAGGATACCAACCGGAGACTCTCACTGCTAGTGCCTAAGACAAGGCTGCTAGATTTTAGCACCTTTAGGACTGAGGAATGTTAAGATCTCTAGCAACAATTTATACAAAGAAGCTGCTTGAGAAAGAACCTGTAGGAGACAAACATAAAAGGTGTCATAGAAAATAAAGGAACAAACTTTTTTAGCTGTGTCTCCTGCCATCTTGAATGCCTGGTACTGCTTGTCTAGGATTTGCTTTGTAATATACAGGGAATATTGACAGTGACAAGGTTTCAATTTTTATGTATTTAGCTTATTCATCCACTGTGGAGCACTTAATTCTGGCTTGGTCTAATACCAAAATTCAAGGTTTTGGTTTATTTTTAGGAATAAAAAACAAAATGAAGGTTTCTTCTCTAAAATAAACCCAGAACTGTTCTACATATCACCATAGTATTGGACCCGTTCAGATGAGTTTTAAAAATGGATCTGTGTGTGGAGCAGGACTTAATGGAAAGAATTACAACATGATTTCCATCAGAATACTTACAAAAGGCATTGATTTATAATCTACTACCATTACAATACAATAATCTTTTAAAACTGGTAAGGGTATATTATTTTATAATAGTATGACTGCTTTTTAAGCTTCTATTTATTAATAGTATTTAGTATTTCTACTATCACTGCATTAAAAATTAGTGATAACTATAATATTTTTAAATGTAATAAAATAATTATGATTGCTATATTTGTAAAGACTATTACTTTTATTACTACTATCAGATAGTAGTATTTAATGGTACTGATTAATACTAAAAATAATTTTTCACTGCTATTTTGACAAATGTGGAAAAATCTTCAGTAGGCAACATTAATAAGTATTAACCAAGCATTTGCTTTGTAATTGGTAAAGTATCAAAAGAAGAAAAACTTTTTTTGTATCTCACAATATTACCAAAAAGGCAAGAAAACACGTATTCTTTGAGGAGCATTTTATTATAGAAAAAATATATTTATAAAATAATTTTCTATATCCTTTCTTTTTCCCCTACCTCGTATGTCTTCCTAGTTGAGCAAAAAGCGTCTTTCTGAGCAGCTCTTCCTGCTTATGTTTTTTACTAATTAACAGGAAATGCTCTTGAGCACGTGTAAAAGTGTTGCTGTTCCCAGGGACTACAATACTTGCTCGGCTCATGGGTGGCTGTTTGCTGTTGGACTCACAGTGTCCACACCTCAATCTTCCCATTTTACCTTTACTTGCATGGCAACTGCTGGTGTTGTCAGCCCCCTTCTGTCCCAAAGGGTATTCCCTTGTAGCTTCTTCTCAGATAAAATATTTAATTGATGTGGGAATTGTCCTCTGTGTAATTAAAGCACTATACAGAGATATTTAAATGTACTTAAACAGGAATTGCTATATATTTAAAAGAGGTCCCTGGGTCCATTGAGCCTTTTCCACTAAAGAGCTGGGGCTGCATAGCTGAATCCCACTGGCCATGTGGTTGCAGTAGCATAAACAGGAGATGTTTCTTGAATGCATCTTTCAGCCTGCACTGAGAAGCAGCTGCAGTATTAGTGGCATCTGGCATAACTTCTCTTTTTGTCTGGTTAGAAAAGCCTAACTGGCTCCTGTGTAGTCACATGTTTAGTCATGGCCTGCCTGTAAGGTGCCTCTGTGTCATCCCCACTGACACAGTTAACATTTGTGCAAAGGCTGCAGGGCAGAGTGTGCCCAGGCAGGGGTTTGCACTGCTGCTGTGAGTCCTGCTCGTGGCAGGTGAGCACTTCCCGAGGATGGCTGGCACAGGAGCTGTGACGTGGGAGCTGCAGGGACATGGACATCCATGTTGGTTGCTCAAGCCTACAGCACTAGGTTAGGCTGAAATAAGCACATTTCAGGAAGGGTTATGTCGGGTCATAATGCCAGCTATTTGGTTGTAGAGGCCCCTGCTGCTCCTGGGTCACAGTGCTCATACAGACGCGTCATTTTGGGGTATTTTCTGCTACTGGAGATGTAGCTGTTCTAAGGACAAATTCTTCTGTGGCCAAAATCATGCAGAAAGGCTGGTTAACACTTCAGAGGAGAGGAGAGGGAACCACTCTTTGCCTGCTTGCAGATGAAATCCCTGCTTTTCCTTTTCTAATACAGGAAGCCATTTAACCTCCAGGGACTGTGCAGCATAATTTTTTTTTTGCCCTCTTTCCTAGGTGAATTAGATGTGTTTCAGTAAGTGTAAAACTAACTCCCTGTATTCCCTGCTTCTTTGATCAATTTTTATTCTACTTGGGTACACTGGGTAAATAAAGACTTTACCTCTAATTTGGAAAGGCCTGAGTAATCTTTTTGTTATTGGCATTGCTAAACATTCTTTCACCTGCTAATGTAACAATGTCATAACATATAGAATTTATTTTGTCTTACAACTAACTGCAAGCAGAGCTTTGAAATGCAACTTCTCTTAATATTTTCTCTTCTATCTTACTCATTTAATTCTTTATGTAAAACGAGAATTCATTGCTTTTGTGCTGGGAGTGCGAAGCCACAAGTTGATAATGGTAACTCAATGCTTGTAATGTAAAGTGCTGTTCCTGTAGTGTGGTCCAATTACACAATAGTAAAGCTGGGATGTAACACAGCGATGCTGCTTTCCTATTTGTTTCAGTAAGTTTAGCACAGCGGGAGACGTGGCATTCTGCCAAGGTAATGCGTCAAGCTTACAGTTGGATGGAAGTGCAAGGGAAATTATTCTAAGACTTCGCATGCTGGCTAATAACTCTCGCTGAATGTATGTGACTATTGTCTTATGAAATGCATTTGATGTAGTTTCATTGCAAGGATTTTATATTTTAATTTTGAGATATGGTATTCTAGAGATGTTTGAAAGTAATCTCTGTAGATGCTACATTTATAGCATTTCTGTATGGTTAGAGATCATGTGTAATCTTTTTCAAAAATCCTGCCATATCTTGTAAAATCAGAAAGAACTGCTACATTAATTTGATCAAATTGCATACATTGTTCTTTCAAAAAATGTCCTATTTTTTGGAGGAAAAATATACCTAAACCAAAACCTTAGCTGAAAATACATGTATAATATCAACAGAAGGTTTCCTTTCTTTTTGAAGCCTAAAGATTAATAATCTATCAGCCATTTGACAGGTGGGAGAAACCATAAATGTCAGGGTATCTCTTTTGCTAATCATTTTGCTTTAGAGACTGGGGAGTTGGATAGAAGTCATGTGGAATTTTTGCAGTTGGTCTCCTGTTTGACTAGTCTGCACACTGCTTTACAGCCATTCCTCAAGTAAACAGGCATCACTGCTGTACTGTGGCAGTCAACCCACTGCAACTATCTTAAAGATACATTGATATTCTTTGTAGCTTTAAATATCCTCAGCAAAATATATACATTTAAAACAGCATGGAAGTGACTTTATAAATTGCTTCATTGTATATTTCTGCATGTTTCAAATGTGGTGATGAATAGCCATCACTTATGGAATATTAGCAAATAGTTCACAATTAAGGAGTTAATCTTTAGCCTCATTAGCAGTCTCTGTACAGAGCTTATCAGTGCATGCTAAAAACAATGTTGGGTTTTCCTTTTGTGAACCACAGAGAGCTCAGAGTACATCAGTTGATTTCAGGCAGGTTACTGAATACGATCATAGGTAAAAATAGCTTCTGAGAACGCAGCTGCACTGGGCAGGGCACGTCTCCAGGATGGAGGATCACGACCTCCCTAATATTGTGCTCTATGGTGAGCTTGCCACTGGCTGCCGCAAGAGAGGAGCCCCGAAGAGGAGATACAAGGACTCCCTCAAACAACACCTCAGCCTTGGCCATATTGACCACCATCAATGGTCCGCTCTGGCCTCCAATCGGGAGGCATGGAGGCACACCATCCATAACGCTGCTCCTTCCTTTGAGAGCGCATGCAGGATCAGTCTGGAAGAAAAAAGCACAGAAAGAACCGTGCCTCACCAATACAGCCTGTGGAGACTTTCCACTGTGCCTTTTGCGACCGGACTTGCCTATCGCGCATTGGCCTTTTTAGCCACCAGCGCGCTTGTAGCAAACGTGGGTAGAGCCCTTCTCAAATCTTCGTTCGCGAAGCGTAGCCATGATGATGATGACTGCGTGTGGTTTGATTTCAAGATTATAAGGTAAAGTTCCCCCATCTCAGGCTTTTTTTTTTTTTAATAAATCCCCACTTCCCATTTTTCAATTAGAAATCTAAAAAGAGTATCTGACACCTCTTGATCACAGACATCTTCTCTGTGATAGTAAATTCGGACTTACAGTAAAGATAATAATTGCTACTAGTGTTTAAAGCTTTCAAAAAATCTTCAGTTACATATGTACCTACACCTCTCATGAGGCATTTCTGAATGCCTTTGGCAGCACTGATCCAGCAAATGGAAGGTTCGTTGTCACTGGCATTTGTTATTCCATGAGGTGTGTTTGTTCCAACTGGCTGGAGTTGTTTCAGCACTGACACCTGTAGAGTGTATAAGAGAAAACAGAGGAGATGCACAGGGGTTAAAAAGCCATCCATCAGGCTTGGCCCATGCTCCTTCAGGCAGAAGTAGTGTCAGGTGTGGGGGGGAAAATAAAAAAAGACCACAGACTTAGCTGAGCATCAAGACTCTGCACAGGTCCAGCACAGCAAAGAAAACCACAGACAGTTATTAATGGGACTAAAAAATCGTTACTGATATCCCATAGTAATTCCTACTAGCATCAAGAGCACCAACATATTCTCCATGCAGTTAATTCTTCATGCAGTGAGCTTCCTGACTGCAAAATGTGTGTTGTGTGTGTTGTCAGCATTTAAGGGTCCTTGTGCATGAGAATTGGCTCACACAGTCAGGAGTGAAAGAAGAGTGTGTGTCGAGTGGACGAGGAGGGTACATGCTGATTTGGCATAGGTTATAGGATGAATTCCTGGGTCAATAGCGGTAATGATCAGAGTGCCTTTCTGATGAACAATTGAGTATAGGGTGTTAAAATTTTCCTCTCGGCAGTGACATAATTTAGCATAGTATGTGCCAGTATTTAATGAAGAATACACATTTGGGACTGTCCAAGCTGGCTTTAGGCTCTTATAGCTGCTTTCAGACCTCTGAAAACTCTATTTTGGATTGTAAAAAAAAAAAAAACAAAAACAAAAAAACAGACAACCAAACCACATTTGTACATCACCTGTCAGGGATTTTGGGGACAACAGACACAAAAAGCAGATCAGTCAGATAAAGATCAAAAGCACAGAGCAACAAAACACACTTGTCCCTGGATATCCTGTATCAGAGTATCTGCTCAACACCTTGGTTTGTTTTCATGACTAGTGCTGACACTGAGATGCTGCTGCTTTTTCAGTAGCAAAACTCCAGCTGAACCACTGAGTCAGTGTATGTGACATGCTAGAATTTTGTTTTCACCTATTTCCTTACAGACAAACATACAGCAAGAGAACATTACAGTATGTGTTTCCAATGCTATGCTATGCAATCAGGCCTGAATTAGAAGTGTAAGAAATACCCAAATTCTATGAAAACAAATAGCATCTTTAATCCAAAGTCTGCTGTACAAAGCAGAATGACTGTAAAGTTTAAACTTGGTGTTTTGTTTTGTGTTACCAATCAGTCATAAATTTCCTCATTCATTTTCATGATTTAGTGTTTTCCAGACCTTCAATTATTGTGGCACTGAATTTTCACCAGTGAATTTGTAATTATTTCCATGCATTATGTGGCAGTGTGTTATCTTTTATATTTAGTGTGGAACTCCTTTTTGACAGTAGTAGTATTGCAAAATAATGTTGAGGCTTCTGCAGGTGAAACGGCTGTACCTCTCAGCTGAAGTGAGAACTATTTGTGAAAATACAGCACACTATTGTTTCTGTCCTAAATACATCTTAGTGCTGGTTTTATATTTAAAAATACCATTTGATGATTAACATAGTAAATTACTATAAGAAGGAAAAGCAAACTTTCAGCTTTTTTTATGCTGCATCCTAGTTGCAGTTAGAACAATGGGTCACAAAATATAACCTGGTAGTTTTCTCATTTTATATTACCTTTGCATTCTTCCAGTGGATGGATAATGGTCACTTAATACTTCATTAATTTTTCTTTTCTATTAAAAAAAGCTAAAAAAGCAGTGGGGAGAATTTTTTCTCATCATCTCTGATTGCCAAGTTATTTGTATGTAGAGGGAAGATTCTTTTGGTATAATCAATCTGCTGCTACCCATTTTACTGCCAAGCATTCCTTCTCTATGGTAGCGTAATGTTACCTAGGGAACAGCTTAAAGCTGACACATACAGTGGTGCCACAAATTAATTTCACAGTTATCAGGATATAGGGTGATAACAACAACATGAGCTACTGTGAAATTACCATTGTTCCTATTGAGTTACAGTGTAATTATTACTTTTGTGGCAACTATGCAAATAACTCATGTCACCACTGTAAGATGGGATGTGCTTTCCTTTCTCTGATTCAGTACTTTGTGCTTTGGAGACATCTTTATGTGCTATAAACTAGATCTGTGCTTTGAATTAAAATCTAAATATGGTTATATCTTCACAAAAAGAAAGAAAAAGATAAAAAGAGAAAAGCAAGAGACTAAAGAAACTTAAGTAACTAAAACCCAAAATCCCTTGCAGTCTGTCCATTATCACCTGGAATCAGGTCTGCAAGTATGTGATAATTTAACAAAAGAATAGTCAAAACTGTTACTCTGCCATTACTTCTAGCATGAAAGTGGGAATCTTCCTTCAGAAAGGGAGCTTTGAATTAGTTGCTTTTATTAAGGGACATTTTCAAGTTTCTTTGGTGCCAGTTTGTGAAGGCTGTTTGGTGAAAGGGACAGGTAAAGAGATGTTTGATTACATTATGTATTTTTATTGACAGATGGGGAAAAAAATTCTGGAGCAAGGTTAACATACTGTTTCCGGTATATGAGATGGAATGTCCTTAGCCCTGAAAAATGAACCCTGGTGAAAACCAAACAGGTGCTGAGGCTTAATGGTGGCAGAAAGCAAGGTAACATAATGTGAAGTTGGCACAGGTGCTCCTTGTAGTGCTTTGTTAGAACCAGGAATAAGTGCACTTTGGGGACTGCAGGTCAGCTTATGTATTTTCAGAAAGATAGGACCCCTGAGGGTGTCTTTGTGTTTTTTGCCTTTTGGATAGATCACCTTAACAACATTTTAAAATTCCCATTCTAGGTAAGTGGCTAATGCCCAGATTTTCAAAATTGCTGAGAATTCAAGAGCTTTAAATGTTTCAATACTGAAGAGGAAAGAAAACTTTTGACATGTGCCACTTAAAAAAACATATTGCATGAAAAGAATGAGTAAATAAAAATTGATTAAATTAGTCTGTAACCAATTAAGAATCTGTATTTTTGTGATAACTCACTTTTATAAAAATCATGAGTGCAAGATAAATTTCCCTGAGGGACAAAATTCTGAAGATGGTGAAGTTTTCTACCTATTTTAGAATTTAGTGAAACTTCACTGACAAATAATCCTAATCAAATTATGACCTCTGATTCCTGCCCCCCCCATATTTAAATTCTTAATTTATGTTCTATAATGTATAAAAAAATTAAATTGAAGAAAGCACTTTCTCATTTTAGTTATAATGACTTTCAGATAATATCTTACAAAAGGATGTTTAAAATTCAATTTGAAGTATTATTTTAAATTGCAAGATAGCTTGCAAATAGAATCTGTTCCCCCAGTTCTTGTCATACTGCAGCAACAGAAATACCAAACAGCTTGATGAGCCTGTTTCTGTGAGAGTTGACTTGTGGAGGAATAAATAGGAACAGCGTTCTGAAGGAGCTGTCTGTGTCCGTGAGCATTTCTGAAACGTCTGTATTGCATCACTGTGATTTGAGCTGTAGACTCGTGCTGTAAATTTGTGTGAAAATACAACTATTTTACCTTGCATGAACAAGCTATGTGAATATTGGGGTTTTTTGAGGCTATGAACATAACTGTAGCAAAGCTATTGAAAGAGTAGGAATAAATCCAAATGATGGTGGAATGTAAGGATAAAAGCCATGCTGAGTGTCAGTGTTTCAATATATTATTTTCAGTGTTTTTCAAAATAATTTTCTGAAGCCATTTCTTTAAAATTATTGAGAAACATCCATGTAATAATAAAAATTGCAAAGCAGTGTGCTGTCATGCATCAAAGTACTCTTTCTTTAGTTGGAAATACATGGATTGATAAGAAAAAGTCACTGTCATGAAGCTCTGCCTTATTGGTACTTGTGAATTGCTGTACCTCAAGGGGAAGCATTTTAAGCAATAGTTGGGGTATTTTTCAGTAGTTTGATAGTTGTAAGGCTGTCTCTAGAAAAGCAGTATTCTGATTGTTTTGATTTTTTTTTTTAAATTGGGTCAACACAATTTGTTAAGGTTTTGCACTGGTGGAATATACCAGTACCATAAAACCTCTGTAACTGGTGATGTAGGGGGAAGTAATCACAAGATAAATAAACCTTATGTTATGGCTCATTTATTATTCGTGTGATGGATAATGGTGGAAAAGTGTGTGATAATTAATGGACTGGCTTCATGGAATAACTCCTGTTTATCATATGGTTGTTGCTCTTTTTAGAGATTTGCTGACAAGTATATTTATTGCTGCATGATGAGGTCACTAATTAATGTCGATATTAATAAGACTTTGTGAGAATACTCTGAAAAATCTGATTGTTTAAAAGTTGTCTCTCTGTCCCACTCCATTTTTTTCAATTCTATGTGTTGAAGAGCTGTCAGTATTTAATGCCATGTTATTGCCCAGATGCAGTAATATTTAACCCATATAAGTTTCATTTGAAAGAACCAGCTTGGACTTGGTAATAGTTTTTGGAATATCTGCTGCAATCTTTGCATGATGTTGTTAGCCTTGTAGAAACAAGTCATTAAAGCTTAGGTGCCAGCAGAGGTGCTCATTGTTTCAGTTTTGGAGGGACTGGGGGGTCAAGGTGGGTTGTTGGGGCACCGTGGGGAACTTCTACTGTTGCCAGTAATGAGCCACAAGCACGAGTTGATCATAAAAGTCAAACATTATATTTCATATACCTGATGACCCAACCAAGTAGTTATTCTCAGGATAAGTGTTATGTATTGACAGTTTTTTTTCAATATAAGTAGATACAATAAAATTGTTGGGTTATTTTTGTTTGTTTGTTTTTTTCTTAAATAATCTAATTTTGAACTATATGATGGACTCTTTTGTTAAAATGTAACTACAACGTATCTACAAAACTGCTTGCATAAAAATGCCTGGCAAACTTTAGGGCAAAAATTAAGAATAATTTTCTTGTAAACTATGAAGAATCAATTATTGTATTGCTTTTGATGTCTTTTATCATCTTAGCTTTACTGGACAAATAATGGTAATTCTGTGCTGCATGTGAGATATCTATTGTTTTAAAACAGCAACAAAGTTTAGATCTCTTTCTACATTTTCAAGTAAGCAAATGATCTCAGCTGGTTAGTTTGATGGATTTATTCCTCCTCACCCAGAATGATGAGTTTCAGATATCCTGATGGAGAGACAGGAGGAAAGGAGTGGGCTTTTTGGTGTTAAACAGCTAATTTTGTCCCCTTTTGTTCCTTTTCCCCATCACCTTCTCCTTGTAGTTCCCTATGTGTCCTATTATCGCTTCACTAGTTAAGAGGGACTGGGCCAAGTCCTGTAATGTAATGTAATCTTTCTTCTTTTGCTTACGGAGCAGATGTAGGAAAGGTTGTAGCTTTTCTGACTGATATTTTCTCCTTCAGTCTCTGTGTGACTGATCAGTGGTCACAGTGCTCGGCAGAAGCAGCCTGAAAGCTGAAGTCCAGCTATGACTGCCCAGGAAGGGGATTAGGACCTGGTGGTTGACAGAGTCAAACCCTACATACTGGCTGAGTCATTCTCCTGCTGCATTGTCCATTTAAACCTCTGAAGTGAGATCTGTAAGAAGAGTCCTGTCAAGGTCTTTCGACAGGTTCTCATGACTGCTGTCAGATAGAGGCAGCCTAATCTGAACAGGAAATTTAACTGAGCTATATTGTGTGCTGTAAGTACAGCTGAGTGAACATGGTATTAGAATAGTGGTGTGTAAGGGTGAGTGAAATCCTTTTTTTAGAATTGTCACTGGAGGGAACATAAGAAGACAAGATACTTGTTATTTTTATTGACACCACTTTGTGCTTCATGATGCGACTTTATCCTGGTTAAAAATTAACCATGTGATAATGGGAGAAGGTCTTAATTATATTTCACTTGATGGAAGCTGAACTTTTAACATGAAATTTGCATGCCCCTTCCAGTTGGTCACAGGAGTTGATGCTGAGAGGTGTGGCCATGTCTTTACTTGAAAAAACCTTTTTTTGGGAAGTTCCAACTACAGTAAGAGACTTAAAATGGCTTGACTGAAATTGTGTCCCTTTACTAGACTGGAAACTGTGGTCCTCTTGTTTCAAAATAATAAACCTACCACTTCTTCATGCAGGGCCACTGAAAATTAACAATTATGATCTGTGGTCTGAAGAATATAAATAGTTCCTCCAGGGAAAAATACATAAATCAGTGCCAAATCTCTCTAAATTAAAAAAACAAATAACCTATTTCATTTTGGCAGGGTTGATAATGTTCTGATCCTTGGCTTCAGGGCCAACATATTTTTCTAGGTCTACACAGAAAGATGTTCATGTCATTTCTTCCTCCACAGTAAATAAAAAGCTGGATCAGCTGTCCTATGTTGTCTGTAATGAGTTCCAACTGGAGTGCTATCCCTCCATGCTTGGCAGCTTAGGCAGCTTTTCAGTGGAGAATTTTCTGGCTTTTTCAGGATGAAAGATTTTTTTAACCTTTTCCTTGCCCAGAAACGTAAGAGATTACCTTAAAAATAGGAATTACATCAAAGTTTTGGGATTTATGAGCATTAGTATATTTGGTGTTTATCCAGAAGACTCCTTCATGTTCTGACACATCTTATTTCTTGTTTGGGGAATCAACTTTCAGTTTTACTCTTTGTAGTAAGATAGAGGTTCCGGCATCCATTACATCAAATACAGCCTGGTACTATGAGTTGTCTCATATCAGCTACTTCTGTATTACATACATTTCTTCTTCTCTCTCTTCCCCAGCCACCACCCCATCCCAGATTATTTTGCTCAATAATCTTTTAATGTTTTTCCTCATTGAAATATGGAAACCCGTAATAAGTTAGTTTGTAAAATGATTTGACTGGTTAATTCACCTCTGACCAAGGAAACAAGCTCAGTGGTAATGAAGTTTTCACCGAGGGCAATATATGACATTTTATACTCAATGCCTAATAGTAAAACGGTATTGGAGCAGAAATGTGATCTCTACCTGCTTCCTTAGGAAATTATATGTGATTAGGGAATTAGTTGGGGAAGAATGATCCCTTTCTGTTGTCCTTCACTAAGATCTGTGATAAGCTTTCTCTATCTTCTTATTTTGCCTATTGTCAGATTCTCTTTGTGGATAAACTGGATCTGCTACATTTGTGTGCTGTTTTATAGCTATGAATTCTCTCCCTCACCACACATGGAAGACTCAGCAAAGTCCTGAGCACTTGAGCCAACATGGAGAAAGCTTTCACTCTTGCATTTAATTTTAAATGAAACCAAATTCATGTGCTTGAACATGAGCTTCAGTTTGTGTGCACAGCATAGAGCCACCATGTTTGTGTCTGTAAATGTAATATCTATACTGTAAGTCTTATTTATGTTGGCTCATGGAAATAGACTCAAGTCTGGGAATTTAGCTGTTGCTTCTTGTGTGATGATGCCCTGTCACGTGGCCCATGACCTGCCCTCAAGCAGCTCATTTGCTGGAAGTTCTCCATGTATCAATCCTGAGTTTCATCCAGAGTCTACCTACTAAAAGCACTAATACTTCTGTGGCACCATGAATAGTCCTGATCTTGTGTGAGTACATTTCTGTGAGGAGTAGGATTAATAATTAATGCATGTTCTGTCTGTGTAAAATAGGATAATCTCTGACAGATGGTGGTTTTTAACAAGAACACTGTAGTAATTCTGATCAAACTGAGCCTGTTTTTTCTGTGCCTCAAAACTAAAAGATGCTTACATGGATGCATGTAAAACATGCATGGCTTGCCTGTACTCTGTTGCTAGTCTTGCATCATGTATACACTGGATTTTTGAGATGTTGTAGTAGTAGTAGTTGTGGTAGTAGGATTATGTTGAATTTCACAGCATTATAGAAATGTCTGAATACTTCCCATCAGTCGTGTGTATCTGTAGGTGAACAGCTGAGAGGAAAAATAAATTGCTACAATTACTAGCAAGTTATTTAAAAAAAAATTAAGTCTGTGAAAGTATTTTGTATCAGTTTTACTATTGTAAGTAATATAAGCATGCAATAGTTGAGTTATTTTATTAGAGGCTTTCTGTAGTGCTGTTGAGGAAACAAGATATTTAATCACTTCTTAATCCTTTTTTACTGGGACATGCTCCTTAAAGATTGAGAGGTCAAGTTGGGCACCCATCAGTACAATCAAGCTGTGCTGTCCTCCAAGGGAAGATCATCTGTCTCTTTCTGAAAGCTGCAGAGATCTATTAATGAGTAATGGAATGGTTGATGTGCTGTCAGGAGGTCGTCTAACATCAGCATCAGGCTGATGTGATAGAAGGACTGCCTGATATGCAATAAACATGTTGTATATTTAGATTTTTCTCATTGTATGTAAAGAACTGTTACAAAAAAGCGAGCACCATGGTATACTTGAGATGGATGGATGTCATTGCTTAAATGAAGGCTTTGAATCAAAAATGCATGTGCAAGTGGCTATTTTCTTCCATTTGTAAAATACTCTGCTGTTTCTCAGAATGAGTAATGTACCATATATAGCACCAAAACAGTATCTAAAATGCTTCATATATGCTAAACAGAAATAGATATGTCTGTTGAATGCAGCATCTACTTTGCATCCTTGGAAGTATCCAGTTGGACCTTTTCTCTGTGGAAATGTGATTTTGAAATGCTGCACATCTGTTCAACAGAATGTCTTTTCCAAGTTTATTGAAAAGTACATAGTATTTTTCAAAGTAATGCACTGATTGTTTTTATTAAGATCAGTTTTTATATGGAGAAGGCTGAGAACATGTGAAAATATCTTTTCGATTACCAGGTCATACAAAATACCTGTTGGTTATGAGACCCTGGAGTAGAATTTTTGAAGTCACTTAAGAGTTGCCACTTTTAAGTCCCTAAAGGCTGTCAGAGTACTTATGCTGCTCTACAGTTAAAGAGCTTCTCAACACTGAACTCTACAGTAGGTTTCCAAACAGGTTCTTCCTGTTCCACTTTGATTCAGTCCCTCCAGGTTAACCAAGCCAAATCTACAGAGGGAGCTAGAAACTATCTGATACTGAAAGCTAATAGCTTAAAGGTTTACCAAGTATTTGACATGTTAAGTATATGAGTTCAAATCCCTGTTCTTCCTGATTTTTGAGTAAATTCTCAAATTTAGTACTTTCACAGCTCAGGGCTCAAACATAGGTTGTCTGATGATGGTTGCTATGCAACTGTTTTGTCTTTTATTTTTTTCTATTTTTGGAGGGAAAAGCAAAGCATAAATTTATTCCTTCATGAGGAGGTTCATAGTCATTATCTTTGGAAAAGGAAAAGCATGGCTCTGGTTTATCTCTGGCCATGTCAGGTATTAAGGCAACTAAACTATTTGCATCAACCATCTTGGTTGGTTTTTGAGAATCTCTTACATATACGCCCAACTTCTCTTTCTGTTCATATAGTGTGTGTTAAGAGTCTGACTATTTAAGTTGAGTTGAAGAAGTCAGCTTTAGTTAATTTGGGGGCTTCAAAGCCCAAATACTGTCTTTGAAGATGAAGCAGCAAAAATACTACTTCTACACTTGCATTTTGAATTCATGGAAATGGGTAGCATGTGCCTGAATTGACACAAAAAACCTAGCAATCAGAATACAAGCTAATTCTCTGAATGGGCTGGTTATACTGCTGAATGTAAGATTTAAAAGGTAGAATATTCTAAAGCCCTCTAAAGTTTTGGAAGTGTGAGAAGAGTCAGTCTTATTCCTTTATCCTCAAGCCTGAACCTGTAATTCAAATCACTGGGCTGATTTGAGGAAAGGTGATTCTAATTTGGGTGGCAATGCAGTTAAGTATATTGCAGTTTTCAAGGTAAGTGTTATCATTCTAGTTCTGTTTGTGCTGAAATGAATTAGAAACACTCAAGGGGACATCATCTTAAATCTCTGGGTTCAGTTTAGAATTCAATTTCTCCATAAGTACTTTTTATGTACCCATTCACATCTCTCTGTTTTGTATACCAAAGCCTCTGTTTTTCACAAGGTAAGCAAATGGGAGAGGATAACCAGAGAGAGTCTGAAAGCTGCATTAGTAATTGCATGTCTTTCAGGAATGCCTAAGAATTTCCCCATCTTGGGCATATTTGAGCTTTCACTCATCTCGATTTATGAATTTTATTCGAAGTCTTCAAATGAGACTGGATCAATAACTGGCTAGCTGCCTGGGCGACTTACTTTGTCTCCTTTGAAGTAAAATGAGATGTAGTTTTGTGTTTTCTGAATTTTGAATACACACATCTTCTAACACCTTCTCTTATATCATAATTTCAGCATTAGCATTAAGTCTTCAAAATAATTCCTCTGGATACATTTCTTGGCCCTGGATCACAGAAGAGAGATTTTATGATAGGTGCCATCCCAATGTCATCTGTTTCAGACTGCTGTGGAGATTTGAATTGAAAGCAGCCTAAGGAATGACAGGGATATGCCTATACTGCTTCCCACTCTGATATCACTGGAATGAGGCTCTATACAGCCTAATGATTACTTTAGGTTTGTGTGTTATTAGTTTATACTGTTTGTGGTATATGTATTTGTTTAATAAATTATCATCTCAGTGAATCTACTGAGTAGAGAATGAAAGAGTCTGCAATGAAGAGTGAGAAGTGTAGCAGAGAGATTCAGAAATATGGGTGCAATGCCAAGCCATGAGTGAAAGGGAAACAGTACAGTAAAGCAGCATTCAAAAAGGGAGAGCTATGTCTGTTCCCTCCAAGTAAGCTCAAGTATGATAATGCATTACTGAACAAATAATGATGGTAGTCTATGAATTCATTTATCTGCAATATCTGTTGTCTCTCTTGAGTTTTGTATAGTATGAGAGATGAATGGGTGATTGACTACAATAAAATGACAATTGTTTGCTTTATCTGTTGTATTCACAGATTGAGATAAAGGAAAGAAGTTGTTCTCTGACGAATGTTTCATAAGTGTGTTCTACATCTGGGGTCACTCTCACCCTCTAGAAGATCTTAAAAAACCCCTTCTGTCTACAGATTTCTGTGGAATAGTAGTCTGAAATCTGGTTTCTTTTTACTGTAGAGGTAGATTGACTGATAAGAGAATTAAAAAAAAAATAAGTTCTTAATTATGTCAGTACATGGCATTAGTGTTACACTTTTTAGAGTTCAAGTTTAGGTTATTGTAACATAGTGAAGATGCTCAGAGTATTTTCTGTAGAATTTGGATGAAGTGAACAGCAATTTATTGCAAAGTCAAGAAAGATTCTGTTCTTACTGCACTGACATGCAACAAGATTACTCTATTAAATATTATGAGAAATGATAGGCTATGCTGTTTATTGAAGTGGATCTGGAAGATACATATTGAAATTACCAGCTTTGCACTCTCCTTGTTTTTATTTTGTAGCACTGTGGTATTGTGATGTTAAGGGAAACAGAAGTACTTCTCCACTCTTTGGTACTTCCTTCTGCCACTGCAGTGTAGTTTTTCAGTATTTATGTTTATTTCTATGCAAACAAATTGGACGGGAATTTTACCTTGGAAAGTGAAAATTCCAGTGAATACATGTCTAATATTTTAAGCTTTTGCTTGTTATTTTTTGTGATTGTGGTGTGGCATGCCATGGTGTTCCCATTGGAAGGGCTGCAGTGCTTTGAACTAATACTGCTGTACAGCTCTATAGCTCACTTTGTGTGAGTTTGCGATGCTCATCTCGCAGCTGTTTCAAACAGGAATAAACTGCTGGTCATTTGTTCCAAGATTGGACTGGTGAAGTGTGAACAGTTTTCTGTAGTATCTAGTATATGTTTATTGGGTTCTTGTACTAATGATTTCTCAGTGGCGTATCCACTGGAAAGAGAATAAGGTCATGAAAATGTGTTCACATAGTAAATATTTTTTTCAACTTTTTGATTGTGGTTTTAAACAACATTTCTGTTAAAATTTGTGTTTTTGTCATTAGACAGAACTTACAATGTCGCCATGAACTGTATGATTTTGTTAATGGTGTGTCTGCCATATTAAAAAAATTACCAAATCAAGATCTATACCCATGTAATTAAAAGCTTTAAGTACATCTCACCAATGAATTCTGATTTTTTTTGTCATATGGTAAGTGGTGTCCTTGTTACAGATTTCCTAGTGTTGCTTATAGACTGTATTTAAGAAGAGGGAGTGTGGGTTTGTACAATGCTGCTGTCTGGTGCAAGTCAGAATATACCTCCTCCTGAGCTGACAGCTGCTGCTGTAATTTTAAGAAGAATCCATGTTACCTTCCCCGTGGCTTCTCCAGGTGCTACAAAACCTGAAGGAGGTAAAATGGCACTAACTTTTACAGATGTCAACATCTGCACCAGAGTAGAGCTCTGTTGATTAAAACTTGAATAGTCTAACATCTTAGCAGTAATCAACCCAAACTACTTATGCACTGTGCAAGTGACATTTCATGTTACAGATAGCTTCTTCCCTTTTCCTCTGAGTTTTAAAAGAAATCATCTGTTTCTTTTACGGGTAGGAATGCAGACAATTCTATGTAAAGTATTTCTACGTTTCTTAGAAGCATTCATTGGAAACCATTCTTTATAAGTAATTCCTTGACTTAGTTGATTTTTTATATAGTCAAATTATTGAATGTAGTCATACTTTGAAAAATAATAGGATTAAATTATTCTACACTAGAATTAGATACAAATTTGAGGACTACAACATTCACTTTACAATCCAGATACATATAATTTAATCCTACATTGTGTAAGCTTGTTCTAACTTGCCTACCGGATGGGCACTACAGTGGATGCGTGGTCTGCTCTGCACCTCTCTAAGCAGTAGACACTGCTTGTTTAAGAAGAAAGAATAGCTCTGTTCTCAGTGTTGTAAGTGATGTGTATTTTCTGTACTCTGAAACAAAGTTTCATTCGCTACTTTGTGTAGCAGAGGATGAAGCACCAACATTTTTTTTTTTCTTGAAAAGTGACTTTCTGGAAGCATCTTGTGATAGATGTATTTCCAGGCAAGCCTAGTTATAGGTTTTAAGAATAAAACCATTTCTGGGGTGAATTTTACTCTTCTGATGTCACTTGATATCTTTTTGGTCTCTGTAGGTGCCTATAGTACTGAGGGTTACAGAGTCCTCTGTCTGTATTTTCTGTTTAATGGCAGCACCTTTCAGTTTATACTTATGTGACTAATACTTGGGGGTATCCTGCTTTTACCTTTCCTTGTTTTTTGTTCTTGAGAGTGGTTCCTGATAAATGCATAGTGGCAAAATCTGCATATTCCCTGCTCATTTGTGAAAGGGGGAATAACTGCATTGGCCTCCTGCAAATCTGTTAGAGACTCACACAGGATGTGACTGCCACTTACTAAATGTTCTAAATAAGTATTTGCCTGGTCTTGGACAGCGCCTAAGATATGGATGTACCTATTTTAGGGAGATGTAAAAGCACAGGGATTTTTAGTTAGCTTTTAGGGTGATGCTGCTCTTCTGAATGTATCAGTACAGCACTGCCATTGCACTGAGCAGTCAAGGTAAGGGACTTTAGTTCCAGTGACAAGCTGCTCGTGTAATTCCTGGGTCTGCCATCAGTTAGATCTGGTGACCTTCAGAGCGTCCTGTAAGCATCCTCTACATCCGCAGGCTTTTTCTGGAGCAGTGGAATCTGGCAAGAATTTTCTGCTGTGTTTATTCTAATTTTTGTTTACATTAGGACTGATATGTTAAAAGGTGAAATAAAATGTAAAAAGAAGGTAAACTTAGAATATTTGGAAACAGGCTTAAGTTGTGTTATTTATTATAGACCAAAAGAACTTGTTGATTTTTGATTTTGGGCTTTTTTGGTTTTTTCTTTTTGGTGAACCAGGATGTGAACCTAAGTTTTAGTTTATAGTGTTGTAGCTGTTCTAATGTGTAGGAACATTTCAAAAAGTTCAGAAATACTAACTTCTTGCTTTTCTTCTGGACTACATATAATGTCTTGTAGTTTAAAGCTTCACTGCTGTAGAAGCCTCACACTACTCCTCATAGGGACATTCTTGGAGAGTTTATCATCTCTTAGTGCGAAGTTTTACTAAAACACAGGCTTTACAATGCACTTGGTGCAGCGAGTTTGAAAAAATCTCCCTCATCTAGCTCAGCTTCCTTTAGGCTGAAGGTACTTTCTGGATTGTCTGTAGCACTAAAAGGCAGCTTTTGGAAGGGACTGATGGTTAGAGACATAAGGAGTCCTCTGGAGAATACCACTTTCTAGTTGCTTTTTGGCAGTGTGGGCTCTGTCAGGAAGATTTGTTCATTAACATGCTAGCTAAAAACTAAAAATTGAGGTTCTGCAGATGGTTTAGAGCTTTCTGAAGTATTTTGAAAATTTAAAAGTCTGATTAGGTGGAAGGGTTTTGTTTGCTTCTAACAAGTTGTGTTTTATTGAATACCTTTGGAGTTATTCAGTAGAACTATTAGATACCACAGTCACACTTCACTTTCACTAGGTGTGCATCAGGTGGATGGTTTATATGACAGGTGAGAGTGGAGGTTTCCTTCAGGACAGTTTCTCTTCAAAGTTGTTTATTTACGGAGTGCAGCCTCAGGATAGCACTAATGCTTTTGTTAGCAAGTGATTTGTGCCAGCCCCAATAAAACATTGGCTTTATGCATTCTATTGTAAACGTGTATGCACATGCTTGCTCTCTTTAGGCATACTGTATTTTATCAACATGAGTGATCCTTATTTCTTTAATTACAGTGTGTAGTGACTACCAAAGACAACAGTGTAGTAAGTTGTAATGTGTTATGAAGTAAGAAAGTTGCCTACCATTAAATTCCAATGAGAAGTGTGAGTCTGCCATTCAGAACATGTCTCCAAAGTGTTGCATACAACTGGAAAATATTTTGTGTTACTGTCTAGGAAACACCTGTGAGTTTGGATTCCTGTTTAACTAAAAAAGACAGCAGCTTTATGTTAATACTGTTTCTGATACATTTGGTGACATACTTAAGCAGATTAAGTAATTTTATTCCAACTTGTAATCACAGTGTACAAATCACTGTTTTTCTTTTATCAAAACATATTTCAAAAATGTCATCAAGGAACTGAATCTTAATGACTCTTATATGTACTAGTTCAGTTTATAGGTTATTTTTCCTTTAAAAAGGTTTAATCAATAGGCCTACAATTTCAACAGCAGTCTACAACTGAAACTTCTCTTTTTCACTGTCATAATAATGTCAGTGACAAGGATTCTTGATCTGACACTCAACAGTCTTGCTGATGATCAACCACTCAGTCCATATTTCGAGAAACTTTTGAGTTTACTTCACTCTTCAGAAGAAGCACAAGTAAAAGTATAAAAAATTAAGATTTAGTACAATACAGTGTACTTGGTCATAAGACATAATGTAAATTTAATTATTTGCATTTTGGAATATGACTCACATACTTATTTCCATTTACAATGAAAATGTGGTATTTTGAAAAATCAGCAAATTAATATGTTTACAAGAGATCTGTGGGTTTCTTAGCTGTAAATGCTGGTCCCAGAACTAGCATCCTTTCTGAAAGGCTTGGTCTAGGTTTGACTTGAGAAATCTGGTATAGCAAGGTAAGTGTTTGTTTTTAGTTAATGGTTGCTACTGCTTGGGGCTTTTTTTTTTTCTTTTTTCTCTTCCTTTTTCTTAGTCCACATTTTTCCCCACTTACATTTCCTCACCCTTGGCTACAATGTATCAGTAATTTAATCTCTTATTTCTCCAAGACTAGGGTAATAATGTCATACTTTATATTCATGATAAATTCATAAAATATTAAATACGTACTCGCATGAGCCATTATGAACTCACTATGTAAAAAGATGGAATACTTGAGGGCAGTTGTCACACATAGTTCATGGCTGATGACTAAACTGACTTCAACTCTTGGTTGAGGTGGTTTGCCTTCCACACCTTACTTTACATATATATTAAGAATATTGAAAATGCTGGAACTTGTTAACTTTTTGTTTTAATAGATAAAAAGTTAACACTAAAACACAACAGCTAATAATAAATCTAATTTGTTTGTTCTTTTGGAACATGATAATTAGTTAAAGTACTCATAATATTGTTTGTATTGTGTACAATAGTACACATACCATAGTAATCAGTAGATGCATTAAGAATAACCCTTATCTCTCCAAAAATTATGGTGAATCATTACTGTTGCTCTTGCAAAGCACTACTGTGAACTATAGTTGAATGATTATTTGGCTGAATCTAAAAGCTAAATATTATGTTTAAACTTTTCGATGGAACCTGCCTTTATCTGAGATTTTTCTCTACATAATGACTTAAGCTTATACTATGGGAAGAGTGTGTGTTAGAGAAGGATTAGGACAGGTATAATGTTACTGGTGTGGCAGTGAAGAAATGACTCCATTTTAAACTATACGAATAGGTAGTGCTATCAGGAGCTATTCAGAAAAAAATACCTTTATATTTTCATGCTAAGCAGAAAAGTGCTGGTGAGTGATATACACTCACCAGGCTGATGTTGAGAAATATGTCAGGACATTGTGTAGAGCTATTTTCTGGCTAAAAATAATCACCTTAGAATTTCATTTGACCATGTAACATTTTTTCATCTTCACAAAGGCAACAAACATACAACGTATAGTATAAATTTAATGCATATTTTTAATTATGTGCGAGAAAATTACTAATTTGCACTAATGACAGGGAGAGTCTTTTATGAATTACAGAATTGTGCAAATTAGCAAGTGAGCAAACAATAAAAAGAGAATAATGTATCACATAATGTACTTAATCTGTTTTGACATTTGTGGTTCAGTGTTAACTGTTTACAGTAGTACATCATTTTACATGGTACTAGTAAACGTATTAAAGTATATTTTAGGAAAAATCATGCTGTGCTATCAGTAGAGCATTTTGCCAGAGCAGTGTCACTCCTTCCTCTGTGCTGAAAAATGAGAGGGTTATATTCCCTTATGAAAGTATATTGTGCATATTTCTGTGACTTTTGTTTTAAATTGTGGACAAAGTTTGCTGTAGACACAAAATAGTAAAGCTTGGGTTGCTGGATTATAGCATGTGTAAAGCACCCAAAAGGGTGGAGAAATCCTTCAAAAGTACTGTTGGGAATTTTGCTCTTACAATTTGGATTTTTTTTGCATTGGAGGAATTTATTTTTGCTTTATTTTCCTCTTTGAGTAATAGCTGCCAAATGCGTGTCTCTCTCTGATAAGCTCCTGGTCATTGAAGGAGCTGAAGAGACTGGTCAAGGAAGTGAGGGCATGAAGAAAAGATAGTGCTTTTACTATTCTCTATTCCTGTCTTATGCATAAAGACAAAACTCTTATGACTGGAAAAATATCCCATCTCCTGATAATGAAAAAAGAATGGCTTCAGTGTTGGAAACAATGAGTAGAGGTTATTTCCAAGAAAATGTTTCCAGTCATAAAGCCACCTGTACATTTCACACTCTTAGTGAAATGAGAAATTAAAGAGTGGATAATTCTATTCTTCTACTATTTTACCATGCAAAAGAAAAAAAAATTGCATTGACTAAATTAAAAGCAAATAAAGACCTTTTACTTGCATTTGTTGTCCTCTGTTTCCTGCTTCATGTTATGTACTTGAACATGTCAGCGGCACAACTAATACACAGGTGTTGGTTTGAATTTATGTTGATATTCGTTGTTGAACTGCTTAACTTTAGTCAGAACTCAGACTAAAGATGAAACCTATGTAGTTTCTAGTATCTTGACTAAATGTTTAACACCATCCAGCCTCTCACAGAAAACACAGCCCTTGAATATACCTGAAATAGGGTTGGAATGGATTCTAACACAAAGTGTTACCTTCTGTTGCTTAAAATTTGGAAGCCATTATCAGGATGCCTTCATGCAAGTAAGCTAATTGCTTTTAAAATTGCTAACCAGGCAATTTCTGACAGAAAGAAATCAGATGAGGCATCAGCATCATTTACAGTCAAAACCCTTAGAAGTCCACAGTAACCCAAACTTGCATATATTCTGATGTGAGCAGATCCTGGCCAACAACGGGGGAAACAATAGGTAGACTTGCCTGTTGGCTTCCCAGCGTCAGGGATGCAGGAATGTTGCATCATTGTTACTATTGACAATAGTAACCGTTGAGGAGGTTCTCTAGTTGGGTTCATTTGTGGTGAGAGCTGAGATCCAGGGGAGCATTGAAGACTCTTAGCAACAGTAGTGCTCAGGACAGGGAAAAGTGGTGGTGGTGCAGTGATGAAAAGGGGTATGGGTAGAGAGCTTCAGAATTCTTCTGAGTGCCAAGAGCTTTAATAAGAACTGTATGAGTTTGCAGACAACAGACTTGAGCATTCACATGGAGTGAAGAAAACAATTAGCAGCCTTCACTGCTAAGGAAGAGAGACACTGGTAAAGAAGCTATACTTGCCATTGTGTTGATATCATAGGCTGTATCATAGTATCCTATAAATCCTGAGGTATGAAACTGCTGGAAGTTATCAGTTGTATTCATTAAACCCTAATGCTTCTGAGTTAGAAAGAGCAACACTAAAATCACAGCATATAAGCCTGGGATGCAGGAACAATTGGGAGAAATTGCTAATGGTTACTCTGTATGATTTTGCATAGAGGAGCTACTAATAGAGGGTGGAAGAGAAGAAGCATTTTGTATTGATTCCTAGGCTTTCTGGAATGTCTCTGTGTGACTTGTCTGAAAAATGCAGTATATGGATCTTGGTAGAGTATTTTTTTAATATATAAATTTCAACATTTTCCTGTAATTGTTTTCAAATAACTGCATCAAAAAAAATTGCCAAAAGGCAGGTATCTGCTCATTTGTACCAAGAGAAACTGTCTACCAAAAGAGAATATTTAAATTCTTCCAGCAGGTTTTTGAAAATGCAGTGCCTTTGGGAAATGGGAATAGTGTGCTTTTTCAGCCACACTGCATTTACAGTCCTGGGATTGCTATATTTGGTGTAGGTCTAACAATTTGAGCACATATAAAGAAATGCAATGCCACAAATTCAAGAATAAGTGATCTGTCAAACTATGGTGAACCAAGAGATTAATGATTTTTTTATTATTCATCCTAAAATTTCTCAAAGCTGTGTTTCTCTGAAAAAAAACCCCACTCTGATTTCTTTTAATATTTTCCAGACAACGCTTAGCTGCTGAACCATCACAGAAAATGTATTCATTCTTATGCCATTAACTTCAGTATGGGAGGAAATGTGACAAATGCTTTGTCTTTTATATAATCTTCTTAAAAGGATATGAAAATTCTTCTTACTTAGGTTGTAAAGATAAAACCTAAAATGCAAGGGGTTTGTGCCTTTCTTTTACCAAGAACTATTTTTGCTGTTCTTGCAAACACAAATGAACCGGTTATGGTCTAGTGGCCCAGTAAGCCTTCTTGACATTGGCAGGCCAGTGCCTTTTCTATATTTAGCTAGTAGATGAAGTTTTCTTTGCCAATATGCATTCACCTAGCAGGCCAAGCTGTATGGTTTAGAAATCAAACTCTTTTTAAAAGGTTTTTGGTGGTTGTATTTGAAAAATACATGTATATATTTCATATTTTAGATCCTTTGGGTACTGGTATTTTAACTACAGTCTTTTTATTTACCCTAATTTTAGACTCCCTGGTAAAGTGCTAAAAATAAGGATTTAATTCATAAGGAAAATGAATACTCATATCACTGATGTAATCCTAAAAACTGGAGAAATATATGAACTCTTAAATTCTTTCAAGTTTGCTTATCTCTGTGGGAAACCTCAAGTGCAGATAGATAAGCAGACATAAATTTGCCATTTTTAAAGGCCATTGTTCAGCATACTAGGAGAAATTGCAAGGTAGTGTAAACCTGTTGGGTCATCTAATCCAGGCTTCTGTCCATGTAGCTTTACAGTGTTTGCTTGGTGAAACTTTGAAGGTTGGATGACTGCCTTATACCTCCAATTAAGTAGTTTGCCTGTAGAAGATTTCTACTCTAGATGAATGAAACTGTGATAAAGTAGAAATATGCAGTGGGGTGCTTCTGTGAGCCAGCCTTGCCACCAAGGGGTCAGGTGATCTATAGAAAGGGAGCTGCATATTACCAAGGTTCTCTCCATACATTTTAGGGCAGGATGGGGCGGCAAGTGGGGAAAACCTTTTGTATTTAAATGACATACTGACTTCATGTAATGTGAAGTCTGGAAAGTGACTTTGAGGTATTCACATTATCATACTGTGAATGTTATAAAATTCTTCTCCGTGAAGGTGCTTACAGCAAAATCTGGATATAGCACATACAAGATGCGTTGTTTAGTCTTAATAAGTTAGTGTATTTAGCTCTTGGAAACAATGAAGACTGAATTTTCAAATATCAAAATGCTCCTTATGTCTCTATAAACTCAAGATATTAAGAATGCAACATTGGTTTTTAGTGTAATTTGTATAGGGTTTGTCTCTACTTTGTGCTGACCTCTTTGATTTCCCTATGTGATTCCTTTACTGTGTCATAAAGCTTTTTCTTTGCTGCAGGGGTACTGATTTTGAATCTTTACTTTTTGAATAAATGTAAGGTAGAAGAGCAAAGCCAAATAATTCTCTGAAACATCAAAGCATACAAGAAAACACTACCCTTTTTTAAAGCTGCTTATATATTATAAATAGAGTTGTATTATTTTCCTATGGCTAAAAAACATATAAATTATTTGCAATTTAGAAAATTAGAACCAAAATAGCAGGCAGATTTTCTTTTTTCTGGGTCTTGATGACTGAGCATACTAACAGTTTACAGTATCACTTATTAAGGTATTAACCTCTTTAATGAAGGAAGAAGATGGAAGACAGTCCTCATACAGATGTAATTTCTAGAGAAAATATTAAGTCTTGGAATTCTCTACTGAATTCTCACAGTTTCCAAACCAGTATTTCCTCTTAAGGGAAAGACATTAGTAGTGACACTTCTTTCTTAAATATGTAGCTGCAGCAATTTTAAGGTGAGAAGAGTGAGGACACTGGAGCTGTTCCTACTACTTTGTGTGCTGGAAACTCACTTCTGGAAGACTTGCACAAGGTTAACTTAATAAATTGCTTAAGCATTTTCATTATAAGCAAATGAATGGTCTGAGTCCCACTGGGGACTACATATATTAAAATAAAGCACAGTTTTAAGCAGGCTGACAATGAACTAGAGTATTCACTGTCTGGCAGGACTGAGCTTTACTAAGGATCCTCTGGCTATGAGTTTTAAACCTTGGAAAAAGATGGTCAGCTGGGGTCAATGATTTATCTGCTCTGTTGGAAGAAGCATCTTTATCAGGTTCACAGTGGAAAAGTTACTGACGCTTTACTTATCTCTGGAGTTGTAAACTGTACTAGCAGCCAAAATTGTTTTTTTACTTTTGTTTCTATAAGTATGAAAACAAGGGCAATTGGAACCTTTGACACTTTTATTTTTAATCCAGACTTCAATGATGTAAATTGTGCTTTTGCCTGCTTTCAGAGTACACTCAACATAGGGTCAAATGCTCAGGTGACACCAACAGCAAAGCCTCACAAACCTCCTGGTCTTTTGCCCTCTTTCCTTCCTTTCTTCCACACTCCTACCTTTTGCTAATAGTATAATGAGTTTGGAAATGGTGGGAAATGCATGGTATGCAGAGAGCAATGCAACCTGTGAGTGGTGGGGTTCTAGATCAGCATTGGATTCAGATTTATGGATGATTGACAGGATGATGGTAAAGAGAGAGCCAGGGAATTCTTTGGTGCTCAGATCCTAAAAGGGAAAACTTTAGCTTATTTTGCCTTTCCTAAGACTAGTTCTTCACAAAGGTTCTTTGTTTAAATCACTCTTATGCTAGCTGTGGTAATATTGCTGGCATACCTAAATTGCAGGATGGATTCTGGTGTTGTAGTGAGGAAATCCATTTCTTCTGGGTTTATGGTTTTAACTGAGAACATTTTCTGAAATTTTCAATTGATGCATTTTGGTTAGGTTATACTTTATCATAGATGGTTTGTGTTACTAAATGTAAAAAATGCTTTCAGTACAAATAAATGGCAGTTGTGTGTTCCTGTTGCTAATGATTAATTGGACAGAGTGGCATTTGTAAGATGTGCATAGATGATGAAGGCATTTTGGGAGAAAAAATGTCTTTGACTAAACTTGTGAAGTGCATCTTTCCTGAAGTGAACCCAAAGGACTGTCACTGACATTAAGATAAACAGACAACAGCTGTTTCATATTTTGGAAAGGTAATTTACACAGGATAAGAATTTTGCCACATAAAAATGATTTCTCATCTCCTAAAAAACCTAGAAATGATCCTTGATATAAGTCAAAAAGTCTGTAACACTTCTGGGAGAATAGTCCAGGCAAAAGAATATTATTGTGTACAGGACAAGCCATAATAAAAACTGTCAGTTCTGTCAACCCTTCCGTCTAAGGTCTATAGAGGATTAAAAGGATATTGAACATCGTGTAGCAGCTGTCTCCTATGTGAAAGGGATCACTGTTGTGGTGATCATAAATGTACCCATTTAAAAAGCTCCATAAGGATAGGTGTGGCTGAGCCTCAAGTGGCTGGTTTGGCAGGTAAAGTGCTGCTTTCAAGGACTTGAAAGAGCACAGTCTGAGGTCTAAATAGGTAGTATCAGCACTTTATCAACAAGTGTGTTTCTTGTGTGTCTTTTGCACTACTGGAATAATATGGAATACCATCAAGTTTAGTATCATAAGCAACAAGCTATGTTGTGTTTCTGTGATGTTGAGAAAATATTAATTGATATGTAGTGTGAAATTTAATCAGTATTAACAGAGAAGTTGCAGCTTGACTTTTAAGTACTTTTTTTTGTGACTCTAAAAGCTCTAAGGTTTAAATAAAAATATTGTTGACAACATAAACCCCTTAATTAGATGTAGTTTTCCCGGGGCAGTTTAATGAATTTTGAATTTTGATTAATAGTTTTGAGAACACAGCAATTTCATAATGCTTACAATGAAACAAGAAAAAGGGAACAATGCTTAGGCTTCACATTGCTGTAAATCTGTAATATTTTAAATTAAAAAAAAAAATTGTTTCTGAAGTGAATAGTACAAAACAGTTTACCTGATACAGCCCGTACTTAGAAGGTCCAAGTTTGTTTGAAGTATGAAAAATAGATAGCTATCCAGATTATAGAATGGATTTCTTAGATAGAGGTAAAGAGCATCCCTCGGATTCTTTGGTACAGACTTGTGAGTTACAGCATCTGCTTTTCCCTAAGCATTCATGTGTTTGGCCAGCAGTGTCTGTATGAAGATAAAGCTGAAAATGAAACTCTAGCTTTTTTTTTTCCTACTGAAAATGTATTGTGTACTTTAGTACATTGCTAAATCCAGCTTTATTTCCTCCTACATTAATTTTCAATAACTAAACTAGAAAATCCAGATTCCCAAATACCTTTTCTCTCATTCTACAAAGCAAGTCTTTAGGCCAATTATGTAATAAGTCCTGCTGGAAGTTAATGAAATAATTTTTCAGGGAACAGTGGTACTTGTTGGGAGCAATTAGGCTGTGGCGTAGGTATAAGATGTAAGGGGCACTTCAGTACCTATACTTGAGTTTAAATTCCAATACAATATTTCCAAATAGAAAATCAAAGACCCCATTTGTTGTCTTTCCAGTTTAAACACATCTGGTAACATTCAATTTATTATATAACATTGTAAACTCTGTAGTTTTGTACGGAGCTTTTATAGGATTGTTTTAATCCTCCTAAGCCTAGCTAGAAGCATTTGCAACAAAGTCAGTTGAGTTGTCCATAGAGGACTTTTTTAAAAAAAGGTTAGAAGGAGATAGACAAAAAATGGGAGACATTAAAACCAGTATCTAGCTTGTTGTTCATGGGATTGCAAAAATGTAGCAATTTTATATAACCTTTTTGAGGAGGTAGGGTAATACTGCCCTGGACGGGGACAGAATGTCAATAAAGGGATCAACCAGAGTTCATTAGGGAGGTGCCACAATATAAAGGACGGGAAATAACTGAAAAGATCAGGAGACCAGCAGTCTCCTGACCACATCAGGACTGTTTCCCATGTCAGTTTTCTGTGACAGAGCACCCAAACTGGTAACTGCCTCTTGGGAATAACTTCAAATTCCTGTTCAGGGAAAATAGGTTGACCTTACTGGGACTCAGAGCTGCTGTCTCTGTATTATCTAGAACTAAACTCTGACTTCCTCTCTGACTACTTCTCCTGATGTAAAGCTAGTGATACCAGTATAGTCTCAAAAAGGGGAATCAAAGCAGCATTTGATACCCCATGGTTCTGAATGGAGCAGAAGATTATTGTTTTTTTAATAGCCCCTTCCTAAACACAGTATGCTGATAAACTGGAAAGAAACTTTATCACTTGTAAATGAATAAAGGAAATGGAGAACATTCAGATGAAGAATTAGAGGTTCATTTGTGTCTTAAGTCATAGAGGTTGAGGCGGAATAATTACTGCAGGTAAAGGTGTGTGGATGGGTTTGATGCAAGAGACATGGTACATGAATCTGCACACACTTGTCAGGAACTGTATGGTTGACATATCCCTTTTAAGATCTACCACTAAGGAGGAAGTTCAAACATGCTTTCATAAAATCTGAGAGCATTACGTTCCTGTACCATGGCCCTATTTTTTGTGAGGTTTTGTGTTATTATTGTTATAATAACATTGTTTTTGAAGCTAAAGAACTCTCAGTATTGTAGAGTGATATATAACAAATGGATTTTAAAAACAAAACATGGATTTCAAGATACTGTAAATAAGTTGCCCTAGTAAAACTCCATAGAAGAGCTAGCCTGTGAGGGACTGAAGGAGGTAGTGAAAGGCATCTGGTGATGTTAAATATGTTTTTTAGTAATGATATTGATTTGATATGAACTGCATGTAACATAGTTACTAGTAGGAATGAGTGCCATTTGTTTGATTTGCTTATTCACAGATTCCTTGAGAGTTTATGAGAAAGCATATATGATATATATATATATAAATACAGTATATGTATTAAAAATAGTTTTGATTTCTGAGATGTGAAAAGGACACTATTTTCCCTTTCTAATCACTCTATAGAGCAACTTTATTCTGTAACATTATAAACTGGAGAAATGTGGTTAGAGTAATGATATACAAGCTACATTAGATTAAGTGGGTGAAAGGCAGCAGTCTTTTAGGTTCTATTCCAAAATGATAAGTGAAAAATTTTGTAAATTCAGTAAAATGACAAAAGGAGTTTAAGAGCAAGGAGTATATTTCCCATGAACTGCCTTGGAGCAGGCTGCTCACCACGGTGCAGTGCCCAAAGCAGTACCTCTGCGCTGAGTACAGGGCACTGCCTGGCTGTGCTCCCACTGCTCAACAAGAAATCTCACCCACCTACTTTTCTTCTGGTAGGACTCATTTGCATATGTATGATCACAGCACTGTCCTGAGTATGCAGAAGAGATGTCATTAGGCAAGGACAGTTCTGGTGCAGAAATGGAGGCTCTGAAGGGCTGGGTGGTGGTTGACAAAAACTTAGAAGATGAACTGAAAAGTGATTTGTGCACAGTCTCCTACATCACTTCATAGATACTTGATGGCAGACAGTGGGTCATTCTTTTTTATAAGTTATCACCACTGTCCATTAAAATAAAGTTATGATGAAAGATAATAAAAAGTTACAGGACTGAGAAGTAGAGAAGTTTCAGATGGATGGGGGAAAAAAACTACAGAAAAAGGAAGTCAGCGAAGCAGAAGCAAAGAGGAGAGAAGAGTTCCTGCACTCAAAGGGGATTCAGAAGTAGATGAGAAGAATTATGGCTGTGTAGAGAGCCAAAGAAGAAAAGAGAAAGATGAGGCACTGATGAATAGAATGATTTGGAGTCTATGTCCATATGATTCACTGCCTCTTAAGTGTCCAAAAATAACCTTGTCTGTGAGTGCCATTATTCTGCACTAGGGTAGGAGGTTTTTGTGTCTGAAGACTAACTTTCAACTCTGAGCATTTCTTCTTTTCAATATAAAGCACCTCCCTTACGTGTACTGTAGCTGCCAGCAGCAATGCCATGTCTGTCTCTAATCATGTAGAGTGCCTCTGTTTAAAATTTCCTTCCTCTGGTCGTCTGAACCTACTGACAGAGAAGTACTGCCATTTTTTGTGGGTCTGCAGAAGGCTTACAGGACTTTCAGGTGACTGAGGATACAACAGTGATGATGTGGGAGTCATTCCTTCTATCTTTAGATATGAACAAGTATTGTCAATTTACTGATACTGAATGTTTTGTTTCTTATTTGGCTCTTTCAGGTTCCTGTGCATTGCTAACAGGCTGGTTGTTTCTCTTTCCAGTATTACATATCCAGGAACGTGTTATCTACTTTTCTGTATTTTCTGTGTTTTGTACAGTTTCTGATGCCTTTTATGTTCAGAGGTGGTTCTTGGGGATTAGATCTTTCTCCTATAGTCCAAAATTATGTGTTCATAGTTTTAATTTAGGATTATTTTGTCTGCCTTGCTATGTTGCACATACTCAACAGAGTTCTCAGGCTTGTGTGTGAGTCCTTTTTTCTGTTTCTTGCCTTCAAATGAAAGCAAATATTCCTCCAAGTATCATTTAGTACTCATCAAACCCATATATCAACCATTATGGTAATTTGTTGTTTAAACCTGGCAACAAAATCTCCCTGTTGCTTTATAATCTTTTTTCCTCTTCTATCCATAGTGAAATGTAATGAACAGGAAGACAAAAGAATGTGCGATTTTTTGTTTGAATATTTTGGCTGTTTTAGGTTAATAATGGCAGCGAGTATTTTTGTTGTTGTTTTTGGTTTTGGTGGGTGTTCTCATTTTTTTACAGCTGCCAGCAGTGAGTTCTCACCAATGGCTTGCCATTTCAGTAGAGGATCTTTATCTGACATCTCTTTTAAATAAGTGTATATATGTTCAAATAATTGTTTACAATTGTCCTTGACCCTGTGTAAGTACAGCAAGACAAAATGGGGAGAAGAAAGCCTAAGTTCTACAAGTTCCACAACTAGTTAGTTAAAGGATTGAACCTCAAGAAAAAAACTTTTGTAATGCTTTTCATTTCTGCAATCAAAGACCATGGACATTCAACTTGTGAATTAGACTTATTTGGAAATTAAACATTTATTTCTTCCTGACATGCAGCTTTCTTACCTTCCCCATGTCAAAATTTAGAGAATGGTGCAAGAGATATGGAACCAAGAAGAGCATTGACATCGAAGTAGTGTCTCCTGTTCAAACTGACCTCTTATTCACTGGGTGGAATTAGCTCTACCATTCTCTTAAAATTGATGGACCAATGCCTCATGAAGTACATACTGAACATCACTATGAGACCTGTATGAAACTGTTATGTGTGTATCTGGGCTATTTTTCTCAATAGTGGATAAAGTTCTAGAAATTTGTGCAAATAGTAGAGCTGGAAGCCTTTTTTTCAAAATAACTGTTTATGTCCTGCAGAAACCCCCAAAATGGATTAGGATTCCATGTGCTTCTAAACCTCTGCCAATGGTAACCATAATAAAGGTTATTTGGCCTCTTTTGTCCTGCATGAAAATTTGATAGGTTATCAGCAATGATTTGTTGTGGAATATTCCTTGGGATTATCCCTTTCACCACTGGCCTTTCAGCATACATGTGATGGCACTTTAGGGAATGTTATTGCCAGTTATATAGACAATTGTTCACTGCAGTTTTAGGTAACAGTATAACTAAATTGTCCTTCTTTGTTTAGAAGCAAAAGTGTGTTAAGAGCTGGTCTAGACCTAGAAATGAGACTATTGCTCAAATATTTTAACTTTAAAATAAAATACTGGGTAATATTTCAACAACTAAACAATGAAAACTCTTGACTGAAAATTAGTCTTGTATATGGCTTTATTTTCTCTTTTTTCATTGTAAAGGTGTTCCCTTTCATGGAAATCAATATGCATATGAAGTGAATATGGTATCTTGTAAGATTCAACACAGCCTATGTGTTTCTAAAGGAGGTGCGGTTCCATGAACAAATTGGGGGAAATTTTATAACATAGGGTGTTTTCAGATAATTGGTAGGATTTTTCTTACATTTTTCCCAAGAAATGCTGAGATATATATTCTGAGATTAATACAGGTCCATAGTCCAGAAGATTGTTTATTTGTTTTTTTTTTAGTAGTGAGTGTGTAGCTCATAATTTAATTTGGTAGCAGCTGGCAGGTGAATTACAGACATTTAATTTAACTTTCTAATTTGTTGTTACCATTATTTTGAATCAAAATCATAATAATAAAATAACCTTGTAAAATGAAAGATGAAATTTCATAGGGTGGGAGGACAGTTACAGAAAAAGGACAGAAGTGTGGTATTCAATGTTTTTTCATATAGGGATATGCATGTGGATTTGAAGCTCATGGTAATTGCTGGTGTATTCCCTTAAGCATGGTATTTTATCTGTGATTTTTGAAAGGATCAATCACTTGCAGCAATTTATGTAATAACTTTCTGGTGGGTGACTCTACTACTTTATTTATGCTTTTTGCCTGATTCACCAGAATGCAATACCTTTGCTCCTTTGTACAGTAAATGCACTCTGTAATATCTACTATGGTATGGTCAAAGGATAATTTATTGTCAGATAGAAAAATAGGTCAACACTAATGTCACTTGATGATCAACCCCCCAAGTTTAATAAAACACCTCACCAGCACGCATTCAGCACAGTGCTTGATGTTTTATTAGGACTACAGTACCTTACAGTACCTAGCTATAGCAGGAGTGTAATTACTGAGCTGTCAGGGTGATAAGTGGGATTAATGGCAGACTGGTGCACTTTAGTCTGCAGAGTGCTTGGAAGATGGTATTATTACAAGAGAAAGTCTGGACTGGCATATTCATGGCACCCTCCCCTCCTCCCCCAAAGCTCACATTCGAGATTGCGTTACCTGCTCCCCCCAGTAGCTGACATTTCCAACAGCTGTTATTTGTGAACCAGCTCAAAAATCAAAGAGAAATAATTTGGTAGAGATGCTTGCTAGCCACAATGGCTAATCTGTACACAGCTTATGCTACCAGGTGCCATTCTAGTCAGTTTTGACATGAGATTGTTCTATATATAATTCAGAGAATGTTATTTTATGTTCAGTGAGCTTCCTTTGATCTTGGATACAGGACTGTTGCTTTTTAAAGAAAACCACATTGAGGAAAGTCGAGTAAAAAGTCATAATGGAATTGTTGCCTTTTTTAATGGCATGATTTTTAACTTCTGTTATTTCCGTACTGCCTACACAGGCAAACTGCTCATCTGAGCCCTCATAATGGTATTATTTTGTCTAGCATATTTCCTTTTTTGCTGGCTTCTAGTACTAAAACTTTTCTTTCTTTCAATCTGCTTATGATGCTAAAATCGTCCTGACTCAGCATTCTGACCACAACCTTTTGAGGTCCCCTCTGTTCTGCCTTTGTTTCTTAAGGCATTTATGGCATGTACCTGTTAGTGGGTAGTGCTGGTAGCGGTATGTTCAACTACCACAGCTGAACCTGCTGATGCTCTTCTGACATCTCAGCTCGCTGAACACTTATGGTGTTGAACCTGGATTTGGCTCTTTCAGGTTTCCCATCTTTTGCAGCCTGTGGGACCTTTTTTCTTTAAGTAGTTCCTCTGGGGCCTTTTCTCCGTGATTAGTCTTGTGAGAAAATCCGTACAGCCACTATCACATGTGCCTTTAAATTTTGCTGGTGGTATGGTGTCTGCAGTATCCACCTAGATGATAATTAATAATAAAATGAAAGGCAAATTAATATTTTACTTAACTAGCTTTGTTTTCTCTCTTATTCCACCCTTAATTGAAAAAAATGATAACAAAAAACCCCAGTGCATGTGATTGACAAAGTCAGGCCATTGTTTCACTCCAGGTATTTCAGTAATTTCTTTCCTGTTAATGTGCTCTTCATTTCTTTGTGTGTGTAGTCCATTGACCTCTTGCAGCTCTTCTGTGTTTGAAAATACTCTGTCTCATCCAGTTCCACAGTGTTACTACCTATTACTGAATAACAATAATTAAGGTAAACTTCTGGAACTTATGTAAGTAGTTAGGCTCAAGTAACAACCAAATTTTATTTCACTTCATTTTCCATAGATTGTTAAAACCACAGTTTACATAAATTCTATATGTTAGTAAAGCAATATTGAAAGAGCATCTGAAATAACTTAATGAATTCTGAAATAAGTAGAGGCATTTGAAATACGATAATCATTGATCTGTAAAACCAAAACTATGTACAAAAACCTTTGTATTTAATAGATAACTGACTCTTATCTTTTTGTGTTAGGTTTGCTTACTGCAGATTGCGTAGACTACCCTGAGGGCTTAATCCTTAGATGGGACTTGTGCAAGCATCCAGATCAGTACATCCATATGGAAGACTATGCAGAAACAGACAGTCAATCTTTATTATTTAGTATGTTTCAATGTAGAGTTAGGTTTTGTCATTAGAGATGACAAGAAGAGGGTGTTAGGGATTTTGATTTGGGGTATGCATAAGACTACTGAATTGTTTTTGGAGGTCATAGACTTAGCACAGTAAAGTCATAGAAAAGTGAGTTGAAAATTTATCAGCTATTCTTATTCTTTAGACATATAGTACAAAGTAATCCTTTCCTCTTTGTTTCTTTTTTATGTCTGATTGTCCAACATTCCGAATTTAATCCACAATGACACTTCCAGAACTTCATTAATAAATTCATATTCTCAACACAGACTTTTTTCAAATAGAAAAATGAAATGGTCAGAAAGTTTAGCAATCTTGGATTCCAGGGGAAAAAAATTACCTCCATGTAATTTGTTTCCTAGTACTTTGACATGTGGAGTCTGTATGTTTGTAATGGCACCCCCTGCCTTCATATGTAAAGTGAAGTCAACAGAACATAACTAATCTGTGTTGATGAAAGTCAGTAATGACCATGTAGTGCTTTGAGGCTTTAAATAGGAATTTTGTGAAAATGTTCTGTATTATTCTTTTGTGGCTTTTCTTCTAGCATGCTAACTTGAAAACCTTATGCTACTGGCAGCATTTGTATTCCATGTCTCCATGACACATTTTCTTCTATTCCTGTAGGTGCTTAAAGTGTGCAGATGCCCCCTGTCAGAAGAGTTGCCCAACTAATCTGGATATCAAGTCATTCATCACAAGTATTGCAAACAAGGTAAAGTCAGGCTTGCAGTAGTCCATGGAGGGAGATGACAGCAGTTACTTGCACTTCTGTGGATGAGAGTGCATTTCAAGGTTTATCTTTGTAAAGTCTTCAAAAAAAAGTGTTTAGAACAGATGTTTTGAAGTTTGAGTCAGCTAATTTTTAATTATTTTTACTTCTGTTCTGTGCCCGTACAGATAGTGTATAGTGCCGATCTATTTCTCTTGTCACTTTTTCTTTAAAGCTTTTTGTTTTGATGGTTTTCAAATACAGTGATATTCAAAAACCTGATCATTATAATGTTATTATTTAACCTCAGATATTACAGTTACAAACAATTTTTTAAATTAAAAGTGTGTGTGTGTGTGGGGGGGGGTTGGGTGGTTTTCTTTTATTTTTTTAGGAAGTGATTGTAGTTTAAATTTCCTTTGGGCAGAAATTTTGTATGGAGGTGGTCATCTCAAGGGATGCTTTCTTGTACTTTATAGTAAGAGGCTCTGGTTAATGCAAATGTAGTCACTTGCTATGACATGCTACAGGAATGAACTGAACTCCCTCTTTGGAGGTACTGTCGTTTTTCCTTTTTAATAGGCTACTATACTGTGATCATAATGAAATCCTCAAAACATTTTTCTGATTTGTGGTTTACAAGTGACTTTTAATTGTCAGAAATAAATAAAGATTACTGCAAAGTTGAGGTGACAAGATTAATTAGGCTGTCTGGGATAGCCTAAAGATGACTGGATATTGATCGCCCCATACCTTTTAAAACTTACTTCCCATCTGTGGAATCATTAGCTGCCATGTGATTTGTCTGTATGAACCCAAGTAGACTCACAGTCTACTGAGGGTGCTACAAAGATTTTGTCTGCCTTTTATGCTCTAACATGTCTCACTGTTAGATGCAGCTGAAAGGGCCACCATAGGTATAGCTGGAGTGAAGTTGGTGGGCAACAGCAGCACTTCCATGTGCAAGTGAACAGCCACATTGCTTTTACTATATTGTGTGTGGTACAGAGAAGACACCAGTAAATTCTGCACCTTAACAAGAAACATTATGATAAGATGAGATATTAAAATGTATGTATCAATTATAATGTGTTGTTGTTTGCAGTAATTGGTATAATGCCCAGTATATGTATATAGACAGTTGCTTATATAGTCCATACCTTGTCACTGCTGCATTTATTTTCATGAATGTAGGCATCTGTTTGCAACCATAGTATAGTTTGTGGCATATTGCTGCTTATTACCTTTTCAGGCATCGTGAAGCAGGCAAACTGAGCAGAAAAGGTACAAGACAGTAATGAAACTGCTGCTCTCCATCTCATCATTGTGCTGTACTTTGTTTAGGAAACCTAAAGCAAATTTTATGAAAGTATTTTACCAGGATGGTCTTTCCTTATTAAGGATTAATTATGCTACTGCTTTGAGTAAGATAGGGTGATATCTTCTTGAGGAAAGAAAAAGGGCCTGATTATCAAAAGATAAGGCAGAGAATAAGCAACCAGGGAAGATGGACTGAAGACTGCAACTGAAGGTGTCAGAAAAAGAACTAATATCAACAACATCCTGGTACAATGAATTTGATGGGTTTCTTAGACGTTGACAGCCCCAGATATATGATGCCCTTTTGTGACTTGACAGAAAGGGCAAGTCATTTAAACATCTGATTCATTCTGAATTCTGTGGCTCCATTATAGAGCAGAGAGTATCAAGGTGGGGTGACTGCAGAGCTTTGAGAGTTGTGTTTTGGCAAAGGTATACTGGATTTAAATTAGTAAACTGCCTCAAAGGTTTTAAGTAAAGTCTTTGCCCTGCCGAAGCCAATGGGTACACTCTTCTGATTTTAATAGGGCCAAATTTAACCTGTTGAATGGTCAGTGAGGTGGGTCAACCCTATAAAGTTTGGTCTGTTTGATGATGAGTTTTAAATCCTCTTGGAAGCTGCAGATGCTAAGCAGGACACTGTTTTTTCCCTGAGCAGGTGACCTGATCACATGGTGTTTTATCAGAAAATCGTGCTATAGAAAAGAATTGCAGTGTACTACTGTTCTCTCAGGAGATTTAGCACTTTTTTTTTTGTGGAAAAACCAAAGTATCTTAGATTACTGTAATGTATCTGTAGTCTTTTTGGACTCTATCTGTATCTATCAATAGCTTCTGTATCCACTCTGAAACTAGATTTTATAAAAGGTATACAACAGTTTTTGGTAACTGCTTTAACCTCATGTTGATGTCTGGTAATTGTGTAGGCAGAAGGAAACATTCACACACAGAAAGTTTTAAAAAGTTAGATACTTGTTTTCTGCTGTTCAAGATGTTAGGATGGAAAATTGCATGCCTAAAATAAGCACTGTTTCTGTGAAATTAAGTTTCAAGTGTGAGTTTACATACAGTCTTACCCTCTGGTTTCTTGCCTTACCCTACTGGAAGGATTCTTATATAGCAGGGTTGTGAAAGCATTTCTCTGCAATAACTCTGATGCTGACTTTAAAAACAAACAACCAGAAAACCAAACCCCCCAAAATGATAAGTGAATAAAACTCACACTGGGATATACTTAGCAAGTAGCTGAATTCATGGGTTGAGATGTAAGGCTAGGAAGTCCTGCATGCCCATGCAAGGTGTTGGAACTACATGATCTTCAAGGTCCCCTTCCAATCCAAACCATTCTACGATTATGTTTGTAGTCTCATGTAATTCATGTACAAAGCAACTTAAGGAAATTAACGTGCAAAGAGGGGACCCAGCCTTGACTTGATGGCTGCAGTCTGCTAAGCTGAATTTTCCTTTAGCTATATTAGTTTCTGGTGCCTTTGCTAGAAAAGATCTGTCTTAAAACAATTTCTGTTATTCAGAAAAAGTAACAGCAAATTATTCTGGTTTCCTTTATTAATGGAACTTTTTTGTAGGTATAGGTATGCACTACTGTTTTTACAGTACTGCACTTTGAAACTCCTTCCTTTCTGTCAAACAAGCAATAGATACAAGGTGGAAGTTGAGAGAGGAATACAAGAGGTTGAAATTATTCATGACCCTGCTAGAGTCTGTGTGAGAGTCCATTACCATGGCTGCTCTGGTGGTGTCCTGCCCTCTTTCATTTTGCTGCTGTGGTGGTACCTGCACCACACACTTTTAGAGCAGATAGAAAACAAGAGCAGTGTGCTTTTGGACAGTAATACTTGTACCTTAAAATTTTGGAAGCTTTTAATAGAAACTGTAAGTTACTTTTCACTTCGTTACGTATTTTGCTAACTTTTATTGAAATATTCATTTGGATATTATTCAGCAGTCTGAATATTCAGCTTGAAGAGTATTTTTGTATTATTGTCACAGAAATACTTGCTTAACGTGATCAAGGATATTTTGCATGTTGTTGAAACTACTTTTCAAAGTGATAAATCTGTTTTTGCTGTTTTCATCTTGTAAATAAACTTCCTTTTTTAATACAAAAGCTTATAAATATATGTGGTAGCCTCTAGAAAATTAAGTAGGCAAAACAGAACATTCAGGTGTTTGAGGTCAATAAATTCAGGACATTAGGTTATGTTTTCTAGATTTATTGAAGTCCCTGTCCTGCTTCTGAATCTCTCTTCATCACTTGAGAAACTCACTTCAGCTGGCTGCCTTTCTACTTACTTAGAGAAGATTGTGCCCAATAAATTCCTTGTCCTTATCCTTGTGTAAGCAGTATTGCATGCAGGTATTTATTTAAACATGATTCATTATTAATACAGAGTATTTAGACAGCAACGTACTGAAAATGAATTACTTTGTCAAGTATTTAAGAGCTCTATTGTATGCAGTTTGTTTTGTTGGAAAACAGCTATAGTAATCATAAAAGGTCAGGGATTCTTGTTCTCTTAAGCCTGATGCTTTTTAGGTATTTGCAGGCCATGTACAATGTAGCTGTTCTGGCTGTTCTGCCATTAGACCCCAGCTCAGGAGTAGAAGAGGGACAGGGGAGGAGGGTTGTTTCTGCCTTGAGAGGGTAATTGAATTGCCAGACTCAATGAGCCTTGAGCCTCTTTGAGAAAAAGGATGTCACTTATGCTGTATTGTGTTAGCTGCTGTGACTCAGTAGAGTTTAGGCCACAACTTCCATTTTCTTTTTCCATACAAACTGGATTACAACTCCACTTTATAAAGGTACAATCTATTCTGTTGTGTCTTCCCAGTTCATGTTACTCAGTTCATACAGACCACATGCAATTGTGCCTCTTAGAGACCAGACTTCAAATTCACCATGTACACATTACTACTTTTGTTTCTGAACATCAGAAAATGGCAAACAAGTATTCTGACTTTCAACTGTCCTCTCTTTAAATGCAACCATCGCATTGAAAAATGTATGTTCTTTCTTTTATAATGCCCAAGTGCTATTTTAGTTATTTATTTCTTTAAAAAGAAAAACAAATAAACAAAAAATCCACACACCAGAAAAACCCCAAACATGTTCAGCTTCTGCAGGAGAAAGCTTTGACCCCTAGCCCAGAATGAGTACCAGGAGAGATTTTAGGATTTTATGTCCTCTTTTTCCTGTGTTGATATGTCAAAGTACAAAGGAGCTGGTAAAAGGAAGCTCTAGCACTTGTCATCCTTTAGGACTGGCACACGCAAGTGTTTTACAGCAGCAGAAAATTCTAGTTTCCCAGAAGCATCCTTCAGCCTGAACACTTGCAGGCTGTCCAGCTTTTCTCCTGTCCAGCAAAACGGTGGGCCAGAAAAACATCCCTGTAGAAAGCAAATGCTCCTCACATGCTCTCTCTTTGAACTCTTCCGTGAGAGATCCTTGGAGCTTTTTATTATCAGACACCTTTATGGCTGAGTAGTAGCATTGTAGAACAACTGTTGGTGCACATGGGGATTTTGCCACACAGCTGAGGCATAAGATGTGAGTGACTCAGCCTTTACAGTATGAGTCTATAATAAAGAATTGGGGGTGTAGAAGTATTTTTGTGTTATCAGTACTCAAAGAACACACTTTGTTGCTGTAGCCCTCTGTTACCAGCTCTCTTTTTTATCTCAAGCCTTGCAGTATTACAGTGGTTCCTGACATTGACTCAACAGTTTTCTCCCTGTTTAGAAAGACCCTATATCCCTTCCTTAATAATAAAGATAAGCTGGTCTGAGTTGAAATGTCTTCTGTTGTCAAGCAGACTATGTGGAGGCCAGGATTTTAAAAAGAACAAGAAAGAACCCCTCCAAGAAATGCCCCCAAACCAAATTTAAAACCCCACATCAGAAAACAAACAAAGGGACTTTAAAAGTAACCCAACCCCTCAAATCAACAAAGCCATGCTGCCTTCTGGATAAAATGTAAAAGATAGTTCCTGGACTCTGCAGAACACTTGTAGGGAAATGGAAGAAGGAGAAATGAATGTCAGGAACAGTACAGAGAAACTTGGAGAGCACAAGGATAAGTTTTAGGATTTCAGAGTCTTTAGGTTTAAATGAAATCAAAGGAAATTTGTCAGGGATTTTCAAGAGAGAAACAGAATTTCTTTTTTCAAAGGAGAAATGGGAGGAAGAACAAACTGGAAAATAGAAGTTCTGAAGATTGAGGGAGTAAAGAAAAACATGTTTGTGGTAATACAGTGGAAATGAGAAAGAAGGAAAAGTGGGTAGACAGAGGAAGACAAGATAAAAAAAGTTGTGGAATCACTAAGAGAAAATGAATGAATAAAAGATTGCCACAGAGAAAGGGTGTTGGGAGACATAGGATTATGACAGGTGAGAGAAACAGAATGAGATTTTTCCTGTGCCAGAGGAACTCTTGAGTAAATTAACAAAGAACATCTATATGTCGTTGCAAAGACTGTAGAAAACCATGAGTCACAGTTCATATGCAAAATACTGTAAGTGGGGTACTGTTGATAAAATGAAGAATTGTGGAAGTCAGAAAGCTGCTAGATGACTGGTAATAATTATACACAGATAAATGACAATTATCACAGTTAATGTTTAAATACTACTTTGAGACACCAGGTTTTTGAAAGTGCTATTTTATTCAGCTTTCTCTGTTAATCTTTGTATATTTCAGGTCACTAAATAAAACAGTAAGGAAAAAGCCCCATTTAAAAGAAGTAGGAATGGTGTTAAATTGATGCACACGAAACAGTGACTTTTCTTGAGATGTCTGTTTGTACTTAGTGTAATGGAATGGCTGACAGCTGGTTTCAGTTGCCATAGTGTAATTATGTAGAATAGACTTTTGCGATGACACTATGTCAATTAAGGAATCTCTCACATTCTAGACTACAAAGGACAAAATGACAGTACAAGATATTTCTTCCGTTCTTTTTCATAAAAAGATAGTGACACTGTGTGAAATTACAGTCCTGTTATGATGGCACAAGTCAAATGATGTGAAAGATTTCTGGATTGATTAAAAATCATCAGCATTATAGTATAGAATATGTATGATTTGATAAGTTGCTGTTATGTTTTGTTCATTCTTCTTCGGAAGATATTTGGGGGGGCTGACAGACTGAGGGTGTTTCTTGTTATATTTGAACTGCTCTGTGTCAGTGTGAAAAAATGCTACTTATATAACGATGTAGTTTAAATAGTGACTCTTCAGTCTGTGGAAATATTTTAATCCAATACATCTTGAGTAAATTTTAAAGCCATTGCAGAACATGCACTAGGATAAGAGGTGGTTGTATTTTCCCATATATTTTGCTATGTCTTCCATTTTTTGAACTCAATCCAGATGAAAAAGAAATTATGACTTTTTTCTTCTTTCCTATTAAGGTATTCATGCCGTCCCCAAATTCTGATAAAGTCTGTGTATTTATTTTTATTGCATAAAGCATAATAATGCATATTCTTCATTGTTTTTATGAAAACTGCAGTATTAAAACACCCTGATGCATAATGAATTTATATAAAAAGCTCCTGAAGTGAAAAAAAGAATGCTATAAGCATTTCCGGATAGTAAATGCAATTTCTTCTGGTGTCTCAGTATTGATCCTATGTGTTTTAATAGGGTTTTTTCAAGTAAAAACCAGTCTCATTTGCATGCAAATTATATAATGTTTCTAAATGATACATGTGGCGATCCTCTTCTTCCTGTTTTTCTGTGATTATTGATATCTGTTTAAGGTTTGTTTTAGTTCTCTGTGTTAGCAATGTAGTATTTATTGACATTTTGATGTAGGAAACCACAAAAAAATCTTATCCAGTTAGATTAATTAATTTGTATGGAAGTGCATAGGAAAAAAGATTCTATGAACAAAGGCAGGAGCAGACATTTATCTCATTAAAAAATTCAGAAACATTCCAGTTTTAGACTAGCTTCCTCAGTGACGTCTGTAAGAAACTAGCCAACTGAGTCATCTTACTATTTCAGCATCTACAAAATTTACTCCAGACTATTAAGGTAGCTTGCATTATTCCATACCCTGAAGTAACTTTCTCATCTGAAAGAAGCCAGCCTCCCTTTAATTCTGATCCTTTCTCATGTACAACATGTGGTGTGTAGTTTTCAGCATGCCAGGTCTGCATTTCGTGTCTATTTTTTGTGCAGCCTACTACACTCTGATTTTGTGAAATGATCAACTTTTTTTTCTTAAATGTGAATATTCTATTAATATTATACTTTTAATGTCAGTGATAAATGTAATGATCTTTAAAACATATTTTCAGCTTAAAAAAATAAAGCTACATAGGCACAATGTATTTGTGTAACTAAACGTTTAAGGTACTATACACATGCTACAAACTCTCATTTGTTACTGTAGTAACACAATGGTTTGCAGTTTTGTGACACAGTTTGTACAGCACTACTCAGTGTAACTTACCAGACTTTACTGTATTTATGTCCCAGTTTTTGTCAAGGATTGTTGACATTTTCCTAATTATATTTCATATGTTAGATAATAAATCAACACAGTAAAGGCACGATAAATGATTAAATAGAATGGAAGAACAGAGATGAAGCAACTCAGAGCTGGGCACCTGAAGCACTGCCCACAGCCCAGTCTCCGTGCTGCACTGTGTCCTGAGTATCAGGAAGTTTGCAGATGATTTTGCTCTTGAGCCATTGCACAGCCATGGTAGCAGCACGTGGCAATATCCTTTCACTGGCAGCAAGCAATACCAGTGACAGTGGTAACAGTGATTTTTACACCGATGTTCAGGAAGGTACAAGAGGAAAATTAGGGATTTGGAGCTCTTCTGAGAGAATTTTATAAGTTTACCCATGGCAAAATTGGCACAGGGTGACTGTGTGTTGGCAGACCAGGAAACCGAGTCTGCACTGGACCTGTACTTCCCTTTCTTTTTTAGAGGTGCTCACTTTAGCACAGTTGGAACAAAGCAGTGAAGAAGTGCAGAAGACTTGCTTTGCTGCTCCCAAATGTGACTGCCTTTGAATTTATTTTTTAAAATTATTTCAGGTGTTAAGACTAGAAGATAATACTGTTTGATAGAGTTTATTTAATGTCTTACTATTTAGCACGGCAATGTGTACAATATACTTTTTGATACTCTTATTTAAAAAGGATGCAGCTCCTTTTTTCTCAGCTGCAGCCACTCATGATCACCACAGCAACATCTCAAAACGTCCTGAGTCAGGTCCCCACCTTCATATACTCCATCCTGTTTCCCCCAGAGTAGAAGTTTAGCAAGAGCTGGCCTTACCCCCATTGGGCCTGTAGTTCCAGCCTCCTTCTTACCAAACTGACATAGAGTTCTGAGACAAATTTCCTTAGATATTCCCTTAACAAACTGTGATCTCGATCCTATATCCACAGTGACCCTGGTCTTGCCTTTCTGAAGTCATTTGTGTCTTAACATACCCAAACTTTCTGTAGCATAGCTATGCTCAAAGTTTAGTTTGAGCTTGTAAAAGAAGTAAAATGTACCAGCTGTGTTGTTGTTGCTAGTATTGATGCAGCTTAAGTGTGAGAATGTGCTTTACAGATATGTAGGGCAGTTAATTTTAGAAAAGGAATATTTAACAGCTTTGCATTCTAGGCATAATAGCTAAATCTGTATATTAATTTTAATTAACAAGCTGAAAAACACAGAAAATGAAGAACTTAATGAAGTTGCTTGAATGGAAATGCACCTTGTTGTAATTGTTTCCACTGAACCAGAGTTGAATAAAAATAATAATCCTGGACAACACAGAAAGGGAAAGTATAACTTTAATATGTGTGAAATATTAAACTGAACAAAAGTTCTTTGAAAATCATTTTGTCTTTGAGTTAGTGAGAAAAATCACCACTTTCAGTTTGTATTTATCCCTTTAGAGTAGAAAAAAGGAATGGCTAAATGCAGTTGCCTGAGGAACAGACAACTAGTGCCGCTTAAGATGCTGCAGGGTGTCTAGGCTGGTCTCTCAGTGCTGTTTCAGAAGGACATGGGTCTCCTGCATTGACTATCACTTCTGCTGTCTGCAGAGTTATGTGTCAGTGACATCTCCAATATAACTGGACTTCCATGTTCTGCTGCCAGATTGAGTTTACAGTGTCTTTGCTGGCTGTCTTTAGCAGCTCTAACAATCTCTGACATATCAAAACAGTGTAATTCATCTGCAAGAGCAAAAATATTTGCTAATATGTACAATTTCCATTTAACTAATACTCCTTTACATTGGAACAAATGAGAACTGGGGATAATAGAGTGCCTTACCAGTCACCACAGGCAGAATGATTGAAAGTTCTCCCAGAACAGTTTTATAAAGGGATTGCCTGTTCAACCAGGATTAGAATTTCAATGGAGTATAATAGTGTCTAAGAAAATCCCGTGAAGGTACACCTCAGAAGCTGTTTTTTGTTTCCCGGTGCTGGACAGGGACTCACAGTGTGCAGTAGATCAGCATCTGTAAGCAAAAAGTCCAGTTACACCTACAAATATGTTTCTTGAACATTGGCATTTCCTTGGTAATCTCTGTATGTGTCTCTAGCATCTGGTTTTGCTTTAGAGAATTTTATGCTCAGTCTTTTAATATGCCTCTAGTGAACACTGTATCTTATCTCTATTCTGAGTCAGTTGTCCTGGAACAGAGTGATGAAGATGCTTGTTATAGAAAACAGTTTCTTGTTAGTGATGATTATTGAGGATTGGAATATGGAAGAGGTTCTGGAAGAGAAAGGATACACTTTTTTTTCAATCTCTCAGTTATTTCTAGTTTGGAGAAAGCCGGAATGAGATCCCAACATTAATTTCTCACTGAAGAAACTTTCATGGGATCTCAGCTGTGTGCTGATTCTAAGGGGTACTGTATTGTCTTCTGGTCTTTAAAGGAAACTCTAGCATTACTCTTCTCCATGAACTTCCCTTGATGGGACTTACAGAGCGGGTGGGAAGAGTGGTAAAATGAAGAGCTAGGCTATACAATTAAGTAAACTTTTATATTGATTATATAGAAGAAAAGACAGTATGTAAACAGTTTGCTTAAACTACACCATAATTTCATTAATGTAAATGTTATATAGGTGCAGAATTGCCATCAGTAGTTCTCACCCTCTAAATGAGACTTAAGTCACTCCTGGAATGTTTTCTAATGCTCCCTCTTAAGAGAATTATCCAGCTAAAAAACCGCCAGGATTGTTTTCTCATGGCATCAGACACTGGTGACTTGCTAATGTCCATTCCTTAGAGTTTTATTATGGAAAGAAATCTTGCTAGTTCTCATATATTAGGTAACTGTTCCTTTTCTGAAGAAGTATACTGAATATTGAGAATCTTTGAAGGTGTGAGCTGTACATAACATCTTTAATCAGTTCCTTGGTTTACTATTTAGGGAAAAAGGAAAAGAAGCGTTTGCCCTGATCAGTATGTGTTTGAGGATAAAGAGTTCAAAAGAGAATTCAGCAGTGTAATATCTATAGGTGACTACATGGGAGGTCTTGTCCTCTTCCTACATGTCTGGAAAAATTTGCACTAATGTTCTGGTGTGAAGGACAGGGATATCTTCAGAGATGGTGTACACAGATGTGTTAAATAAAATTTTCATTCCCTGTGCCATAAAGAACTGATAATGTAACTGGCATTTTCTGGTCATACCTCTAACAAGGATTGCAACTCTGCTACTGCCCAATTGACTTAGGAGTGGATAAGGTATTTTCTAGTACATAATACAGACATCATAGTTTCTGAGGGTAGATTTGTTAAGCCACTAAAAATCACATAATCACCTCAAATTGAATATGCTTTTAACTATCTTGCAAGCTAGAAAGCAGAAGTTTATCTTTGCATAATCCACAGTTTTGCTGACTTTCTTCTCAGTGTCTTTGACATAATCCTGCATAACATGTTAGTATATTTAACTGATACCACTGTTATCTAATATATATATATGTTCATATATTATTCTACTAGCCAGTTATTCACTCCTGAATGTTTGAATTTTTGCTTCCTTGGTATGTGACTGGTTTTTTTTGTTTTTGTTTTTTTTTATTTTCTCCTCCAGAACTATTATGGAGCTGCCAAAATGATTCTTTCTGACAATCCACTTGGCCTGACATGTGGAATGGTGTGTCCAACATCAGATCTCTGTGTTGGTGGCTGCAATTTGTATGCCACTGAGGAGGGACCAATTAATATTGGTGGATTGCAGCAGTTCGCTACTGAGGTAGGTAGGACTTGAAAATGTCTGAAATCCTTTGTATGTAGCAGTGAGTATTGCCTAAGCGGTTGCCTTTGTTAATAAATTGTTTTTAAAAAAGTTGAGACTAATAAAGGTGTAGGAAGTTGGAATAATTATCCTTTTTCTTACAGCACATTCAAAAGCTTAGAAATGCTTTCACAATGAAGTACATTATAGGAACATTATTTGTGAACAAGATGATTCTTTAGAAATGCTAGTAGTTGAGACAATTGCTTGTATAATGAAAGATTTATCTAAGGCAGGTGAAATTGTGGATGTTACTCAAGTAGGCTGCATAGGGGAAAAGATCAAGTGCACCTGCATCTGTAACTGCATATTAAGGAGATGTAGAACTGTTCTGGGCATAGACTCTATAGCAGAATTAATGTGAATTTTTACTGGCTTTGGGACAAAGGATAAGCTTCAGATTATTTCATTTTTTTATTGTCCTGCTTTACCAAAACGGAGTAAATACAGTTTCAGGTTGACTTAAAATATATGTCCATGTGCACCTATTTGAATAAATGCAGATGCACAAACATGCATATGTTTAAATTTATTAGTTCATAAAGGTAGATACATGTTTTGGCTACTGAAGCAAAGGTTGTTACTTGCCGCTTCACGTTAGGAAGCCTTTTCATGGGTTTCTCTTGGGGTTCTTGTGCATAATTTGTGATTACGTAGTTTCAATGCTCCAATTTGCATCTGAAGAAAAGCATTTGTTAACTTCTTTGGAGCACATGGAGGATTTGTGCCAAACTCATGGTGTCACCTGGCACCTCATCTGATCTATCTGAGGTATCATTGGATAAAAATTGGTCTCTGTAAAATGAGGAAGTTGTGGCTGTATTAAAAAAGTCATATTCATGTGTTAAGATTGCACATTTCTATACATATATATTCCTTTACTTATGTGCATGTCCCTCTTCTGTATCATGAACCATTTGGCTGATCATATTTGCAAACACACAAAGAATTACAGAATATGTCCAGTTGGAAGAGACCCACAAGGATCATCAAGTCCAACACTTAGCCCTGCACAGGAACATCCCCAAGAGTCACATCATGTGCCTGAGAGTATCATCCAAATGCTTCTTGAGCTCTGTTAGGCTTGGTGCTGTGACCACTTCCCTGGGGAGCCTGTTCCAGTGCCCAGCCACCCTCTGGGTGAGGAACCTTTTTCTAATATCCAACTTAAACCTTCCCTGACACAACTTAAGGCCATTCCCTCGGGTCCTGTCACTGCTCACCACAGAGAGGACATCAGTAGTTCTAGTCATCTTTACAAAACCTAAGGAAAAAAATTAACATTGCTGCCTGCTGCTGTTCTTTTTTCTGTTTGTGTCCCTCCTTTTTTCTTCCCAGAAGACTTGTAAACCTTCTGGAGCACCTGCTAGACTTTTCTACTGTTGATGAACCTCCTCTCTGTCATTTAAATACCTATCCACTTCAATTTTTTTGACATTTGAACAGAAAAGTGTAAGAATCAGTGCAGCTTCAGCCAAAGTTCTCCATTTACAGGATGAGACTAGAGGCTCTGTGTGTTCTATGTGTATACTCAATAGTTGGGTTTTATCAGCCAAGAGGCAATTTTGCTAGTTTTTCTTCTAATGACCTTTATTCTTTATATGTGAAAGTTAGTATTTGTTGCAAATCAGAAGGCTTCTTTTTTCCTTAACACTCCACAAAACCAAACCAACTGACCAAATAAAAAAGTAAGCAGTTGTCAAGTAGATGATAAATACAGTGTAAAATATTGCTGTTTAGGAACCAAATACAAGCAGTATCTGTAATATGTGTCTTCTTTTAGCCCTAATGCTGTGATTAATAGAGAGGAATTATGGCTTGATAGATAATGCTAAATATATGTCATTTTTCTTCAAAAATCTTTAGAAATCTATTAAAAAAGCTTAGTGCTAGCATAATGATTGATATGAAAACTACAGAGAGGATGAATAGCTCCAAATGGCTTTGCTCTTAATGTTTCAAGTTTTTTTAAAATTATACTATTTTCAATAGTTCCAACAGAATGAAATTGCTAAAGAGTGCTGTATAGGACTGTAACAAAAAGAACATTTCAGTAAATGTTACTGTCCTTAGTATTTTATAGTATCTTTATCTCATATGTCTAGTATATAGGAAATACAGAAAAATGTTAAAAACTTGGCTGTTAGTAACCTTTAGATTTAGTACTGTTTAACAAAGTGTTTGTATGTATTATAGAACTCTTAATTAGTAATAATAGGCAGTCACTTTTGCAATTAATACTTGTTACTTTTCATTCCATTGAATTTTACCATGAAAGTATGTGTAGTTGAAAGAATATAATGGTATGAGTGCTTCCAAGTAACAATCATTATAAAAATATGGATTATGATATTGAAGAAAATAGTAAGGTACTACTGCTCAAAACTGGCCCAGGTACTGCAAGCAAAGTGCGTTCACAGCTCTACCTATATAAGTAACTTAGCAAATTGTGTAATTCAGGCGTGCAACATGTGTTACTCTTAATGAGGGCTGCATGGTAATTCTCATGCATGGTGTAATATTTGTCCCACAGGGACTTATTTACTGAAAACTCCATTGTGCATGAAGCCAGTTCTAGACTTCTTTTCCCTTGGAATTAGTCTGAGGATCATACACTCGATGCATTATGAGAGTGAGCGATAATAAAAGGGCACAACTGCTAGCTGAGATAAAAGATAAAATTGCAATGAAGCAGGAATGTGAGTTTAAAATAGAAAATATATGGGTATGATCTATGCCTGTTTGTGCTTCTGAACAATGACTGATCATCTGTTCATACTGCAGATAAAGCTCCCTAATTGTAAAGTATTTGTCTTGCATACGGTAGAACAAAAAAAAAAGACACCTCATGCCTACTGCATTTTCCTTCTGTCTTTTCATATAGTTTTGTAACTGTGTTCAGCTCATTCTCAAAGTGAATTGTAATCCAGCCTGAAAAAATGTGAATTTTGACAATTAAGTGTTTGAGTGGAAAAAAGGAAATGTCCGTTTGTATTTGTGATGTAGAATGTGTATACTGAGATGCAGTTACCATGGTAACTGTTGCATCTAGAGAATAACATGGAGTAAAAGCTCACTATTATAAATGACGAGTGTCAAGCTCGGGTTACACCTGCTACTGCACAGGTCAAAATTATATTAATGTCTTTATCTGTCTCCTTTGCCCAAGTACTTCAGAATCAGGAAACATCCATTTTTGGAACAGAAGTTCAGTGAAAATATACTGAGATTGCAGTGACAATACATAAAAGCGTGAGGTATATGGCTGTCAGTCCCACAAAATAAACTAAAATCACTGGTTACTCAAGTACAAGTTGGTAAGCTTGTAGTAAAAAGAAAGTGAGATTTATTACATTGTCTGCTGTGGTATTAGTAAGAAACTGTCAAATTACTACATTTTTTGATAGGCATTACTGTGTCTAAAGGTTCTTCCATGTTTCTATTTGGTCATTCTGAACGGGGCAGCATAAGCTAAATAGAAAATGTATTATATTAATTGTTGCATACTAGATATAAACACTAGATCATTTAGTACTGTGGCTCTTGTGCCAGTTACAGTTCTGGTGATTTGTTCCTCCCTGGAGATACATTCTGACTGCTGTTGTAGCAGAAAAATTGGAAAAGGAAATTTGATATGTTTTTTCCCTAAAAGAGGCATTATATGAGCTTACCTGCTGCTCACCCAGTGGCATCTCAGCAGAGCACTTGGTCTGGAAGGAGGGCTGTGGTGAGGGGTCCGCTTCGAGTGCTGAACCTCCTTTTTCCCCAGCCCACTGTGGTAAAGGAAGAAATGGTTGCCCTGGATGATTGCACTGTGCCCTTGGGCTCAGGGTCCCTCTGTTAGTTGCATATTCACACCTCTGGTCCGTCTTAATGTAGGTGCGGGGAGAAGGTGGTTCTTGTGAAGCTGCCACTCCTGCAGGTGGATGGCCTTGAGACAGCTGCCTGTATTTTACTTTCTGCTCTCCTATTCACTGGCACAGATATGTGTGCTGCATCAGCAGATAAGGATTGTTCTGGGGAGCTGAGACACCAGGACAAATAGAAAAAACCCCACAACTCTATTTGTCAGTATTAATTTTAACACATCTTTAGGTTTTCTGTTAAGTTCTCTTGAAATCCATAACAATAAATAACATTTGAGCCTTGTCCTAAGGGGATGGTATAGTCTTCTACAATAGTTCAGGGGAGGAATATGAAGACTTCTGATTTCTCAGGTCAATACTGAAAGATCTTCTGATATTTGAACAAGTTATATAAACTTCTCTACAGCATGTTTTACAGATGTTAAACATTCTTGGTTTTTTTTAAGCATTAGCATGCATGTTATTGTGTCCATTTTAGTGATGGGATTAATTTAGTGAAACATTTAGATTTGGCCTCTGCAATGTCCTCGATGCACAGATTTTCTTGGGACTAGTATAATGGATGTTCGAAAAGTCTTTAATGAGACATTTTAGGCCCTAGTTTTGTCAATGCTCACTTACTTACATGAAAGTTTGAAGTGTCACAACTTTGTCTCTTAAATTGTAGAGGATCAACAGGTGTTCATAACTCGCTCATGTCTGTGGAAATAATGCTTCCTTGTAGCATCCTTTGTAATGAAATTAATTGGGTGATCATGTAATTTGACAACTTCAATAAGATTACTGAGCATGCAATCTGCTTAATTTTGTATTAAAATCTGTGTAGAATATTATTTTCTTCCTTAAATATTCAGCTGTCCCATATTAATGTAAACCAGCCTACAGATAAATATCCATGGAAACCAGTGGGAAAGTGTGAAACTAATAAAATCAGTTCCTAAATGTTACTGATTTCATTGCCTGTATTTTAGTTTCTGTGCACTAGCAAAATCTGATAATTGAGAATACACTAATATGTTTCACACTAAAATAAATTCCAGCTAGATTCTAATGTCTGTATCAGTAGCTGAAGTAGATAGTGAAGGACAGTAGTGAAGGATATTTAACAGCAAACCTGATTGATAAACTTATTTCTATAGCCTTGCTATTTCTGTAGCAAACATTATGCTTGAGGAATATAAAGTTATGAACTCAAAAACTTATATTAAATTTTTCCACTGCTTTTTCCATTTTCCCTTTTTTTCTTTTTCTGTTGATGAAGACAGATTAAACAGATGCACCTTTTACTAAGAAATGTGTCTTTCTGTGTATGTCTTGGAGACTACCAAGTATGTTTTGATAGTCTTGTTTCATAGAATTAGGCAAAGGTTTTTTGCATTTTAACAGTGATGTTAAACTTTCAGTCTGTTTACTGCTTAATACTTTCTTTGTCAATCCAAAACTAATTTTAAGCAACCATAGGATATAAGAATGGCTTGGGTTGGAAGTGACCTTAAAGACCATCTTGTTCCAATCCCCCTGCCATGGGCAGGGACACTTTCCAGTAGATCAGGTTGCTCAAAGACCCATCCAGCCTGACCTCAAACACTTCCAGGGGTAACAGAGTTATAAATGCTGGAAAAGATCTCCAAGATCACTGAGTTCAATCTCTGACCAAACACCACCATGTCCACTAAACCATAGCACTAAGTGCCATGTCCTGTCATTTCTTGAACATTTCAAAGAATGATGACTCCACCACTTCTTTGGTCAGTCTGTTTCAATGCTTGGCAACACTTTCAGTGAAGAAATTCTTCCTGATGTTCAATCTGAACCTCCTCTGGTGCAGCTTGAGACCCTTTCCTCTTGTCCTGTCACTTGTTGACTGGGAGAACCTCCTGGTTACAACATCCTTTCAGGTAGCTGGAGAGAATTAAGTTCTCCCCTGAGCCTCCTTTTCTCCAGACTAAACACCTCCAGCTCCTTCCACTGGTCCTCATATGACTTATCCTCTAGACCCTTCACCAGCTCTGTTGCCCCTCTCTGGACCTGCTCCAGGCACCTAAATGTCTTTCCTGTAGTGAGGAACCCAGAACTGGACACAGGACTTGAGCTTCAGCCCCACCAGTGCCAAGTACAGGGGGACAGTCACTTTCTTGGTCCTGCTGGCCACATTATTTCTGATCCAGGCCAGGATGCCATTGGCCTTCTTGGCCACCTGGGCACACTGCTGGCACATGTCCAGCTGGCTGTCAACCAGCAGCCTCAGGTCCTTTTCCACTGGGGTGCCTTCCAGACACTCTTCCCCAGGTTTGCAGTGCTGCATGGAGTAGTTGTGAAATGGGAATGAATAATAAATAAGGGTGAATAGGGTAAAACTGTCTGACCATATCTGAATTGTGTAAGTAGGTGGAAAAGGGTATCTGCATACTCTTAGAAAAATTCTGATCAGAAAACTTAGAAGTGACTGAGTTACTTTAATTTCTATAAAATTTGATAGTAAAATTATGAATAACAGTTCAAACCTGCTCTAATGGCTTTAAATGTTTTAGATTCATTTAAATCATGCTTACTATGCCATAAAATGATTTTCATCTGTTTAGCAAAATATACTTCTCTGAGTCACCTGCCACACTTTGCTGAATATGAGATCTTTTCATCAAAACATGTTAATACAAGAATGGGATAGTCAAGAAAAGAATGATAATTTTATTACATGAGGAGAACAATAAGCTTTTTCCTATCTGCATTCTGAAACACAGCTAGAATGAGTTGGCTAAAACCTTCCAGGAAAATTAAAGTGGAATCAGATGCTCAACAATTGAAAACCACTGTAATATGCTCAAGTGGAAGATGTTGTGGAACCTGAGTACAAACTCATGAGTTATTTTTATATACTTTGAAATTATGCACTTTGTTGAGTATACTGAATATTTTGGAACGTGAACCAACCCCACTGCAGTGAAAGGATGATTTATTTATAAAGGAGAAGAGAATGAACTCTTAGATTTCATGCTATAGAGAAAATGGAGCAAGTGCACTCACACCTTTACACATGGAAGTGATGCAAATAGGAAAAATGTAATGTGTTATAAATGTCTGAATCAAGAGATAATTTTTTTTTTTAGTTGTTGGAAACTTCAGCAGAATAGATTGGATGTTTTGGTTTGGTCAAATTGTACCTCACCTGAGGACTGCGCCTCCATATTTCATAAACTGGGATATCCTTTCTAAGGACTGTAATGGACAAGCAAGCATAAGTGGACAGAATCAATGTGAGTTTAGTTTGAAAGGCCCTAAATAGTGAAGTAATGATGATTGCATGGTATTTAGTAAAAAGTTGAATAATAAATGCCCAGTGTTACTAATCTCTGTTATTAATCTATTGAATTTATTTTGTCTGTGTATGAGAGACAGAAGGAAATGCAGACATGAGGAGGATGATTAAATCTTTTCACTGAGAGATTCAGCTTTAAAATTCATTATTTGGTCTCATTTTCCTGAATGGGTCTTCCTTAAAAAGCAGTGCAAAACAGAGTAAAACTCTATCCAAACAAAAAAGACATCATGTTTTTGAAGGAAAAGTGGAAAGAAAGGCAATAGTATTAAACTTTACCTGCATCCTGAATACAGATTAAAACCAGAGAGGACAGTTGCCTGAATGTGCCGTTGAACACTTGCTTGCAAGTTACTCATCTCTGGCAACCAAAGGATTTATACAGAGGAATCCAGTGACATTTAATTAGGTGAACTACAGTGTAGGGAAACTTCACCATGAGGTGAGTGAAAATCTTCTGCAAGGCATTAAAGCAGTTTGCTGTTTTCACACAGTTACTCTGCCAGCCTTAATATGCAAAACTGCCACTGAATTCCAGATGGCAAGATATTGCCACACAAGCTGGCTGTGCTGCATAAAGACAATTTCACCCTGTTTGCAAATGGGCAGAATTAAAGTTGACCATTCAGCCTGAACTACTAGGATTTCCTGCATGAATGCTTGATTTCTGAAGCTTAACACTCCACTACAGTAGTGTGGCACTTTAGTATAACATTTATTTGATGGATATGACTATTCAATAATATATATAAAAATAGCTATATTAACAATAAACTACATTTATGAATAAATTTGTTAAGCATGTGCATATTCAGAATGTTCAATATACACATTAAATATGCAAGTTATATAATTTGTATTACTGAATAGCCTTCTAAAACAACTACATGGGACTTTAATGAAAATTTGGTATAATTCAAGCCGTTTCTGTGTGAACGCAACAAAGCAGACATTTTAGAAATATCCTATTGCATTTTAGTTATCACAGTCTAGCTGTACAGTACAATATGAGCTTTTTAGCCTGTGAAATCCATTAATAACCACATTAATTTTTTCCATATTGTGTGAATTGTCAGGTTTAAATGATTCTTTCTTTAAAACAATTGTCTGTCTCTTGCTTTATGCAGTTCGTTAAACTGCTATGTCAATTTACAGAGACTGGGGGAGTTCGACACAGAAATTTTAGAGGGGGAAGGAACTAATCATTGGTTTACCTAGCTTGGGTGCTCAAGTGCACATGAAGAAAATGAACATTGATTCAAAATATAAATGAAAAATTCTATTCATGAGCGGAATTACCAAAGTTTAACTTGAAAACCCTTTGCTTCTTGAGTTCTAAGGAAAGTAAAAATCTGTGGTAAACTTGTTAAATAGCTTAAATACGGTGTTTATTAAGACAAATGACTATATATTTTAGAGGGGTAGCTAGTACTTACAGAATGCAGTTCTGCATTAAAATAGGTAGGGAATGGTGTGGTTCGTAGTTTTTGAAATGCGGCCTTGGAGATACAGCCCATTGTGTTGAGTTCTGTAAAAATGCACAGTAGTGGTCAGAGACTGGTCCAAAGTACTTGCTGTAGTCAGGACAGATTGGAGATCATCATCATCATTCTAAAGGTGAATAAATTACAGTTTTTGGAAACCCAGTTAACAGGTAGAGAACATCTGAAACAGGTAAGAAACTAAAATAAAGTAAATCCTATAAAAATTGTCTAAGAGGAGGCATCTAAAGCATGGGTTACCTTTGAAAATACAACACTGAAGACTAAGGGCGGTTCCTAAAAAAATGTTTCAAACCCACCTAAGTTTGTTACCTACCACCTCTGTAAAATCAAGCCAGAAGTGATTTATCCAGGATCATGCAAGTTCTCTCTTAAAGAAGCAAAGCCCCTTCACTGGCATTATAATTTTTTGTGTTATTTGCAAAAGTACTTTTCTGCTAGTAAGAATGATTTGTTTGCAGGGAATTTTTCTTGGCATTGCAGATACTCTCTGCCATCTGGCTGACTTTGTATTCCTATTCTGCTGCTGGTAGTCTGGTTCCATCTTCTCTATAAAATTTACAGTAGTGAAAGATCTGACTTCAGACATTTTTAAGAAAAAAAGATCCATAGAAGGACCAAACCCTGCAAGTAAAACATCCCTAACAAATGCCCATATGTCATTTGGAAACCCCTATAATGTTGTGAGGCAATCTGGCCTCACCTTGAGTATTGTATACACTTTTGGTCACTGCAATATAAGAAAGACACTATGGTGAAGGGCCTTGAGGGGAAGCCATGTGAGGGGTGGCTGAGGTCACTTGGTCTGTTCAGCATGGAGAAGAGGAGACTGAGGAGAGACCTCACTGCAGTTACAGCTTCCTCATGAGGGGAAGTGGATGGACAGACACTGATCCCTTCTCTGTGGTGACCAGTGACCTGCAGAATGTCCTGAAGTGTCAGGGGAGGTTTAAGTTGGATATTAGAAAAAGGTTCCTCACCCAGAGGGTGGCTGGGCACTGGAACAGGCTCCCCAGGGAAGTGGTCACAGCACCAAGCCTAACAGAGCTCAAGAAGCATTTGGATGAAACTCTCAGGCACGTGGTGTGACTCTTGGGGATGTTCCTGTGCAGGGCTAAGTGTTGGACTTGATGATCCTTGTGGGTCTCTTCCAACTTAGTGTAGTCTGTGATTTTGTAATTCTGTACATAATAAATCAGATGTGTGACAGTTCTAGCAGAAGCCTCCATCATGTTATTCATAAAAAAACTAAAGGAGGGAATGTAAAGTATGTAACCTGTTAAATGTATTGCTTTTCAGGTATTCAAAGCTATGAATATTCCTCAGATCAGAAACCCTTCCTTACCTCCTCTAGAAGATATGCCAAAAGCGTATCAGGTGAAGATAGCTCTTCTCGGCGCAGGACCTGCAAGTTTAAGTTGTGCTTCCTTTTTGGCTCGACTGGGCTATTCGAACATTACCATATTTGAAAAGCAGAAATACCTTGGTGGTTTAAGGTAAAAAACTGATGGCAACAAAGCACTGTTTCCAATTATTGTAGAAAGCATAGCAAAAGATATTGCATATACATAGTTTATATGTGATCTCTCTACCTTTACAAAAGGAACGGGGTAGAAGATTTCAGATCAGGAAAACTTGCTTTTTATTTATATAATTGATCATTAAAAGAGCTACAGTTACAGGTAAACTTTAACTGAAAACGTGGTGTCTGCGTCCTATATTCTCTTCATATGACGTGTTAAATTCAAAGGTGCAATTGCTATCAAATTAACATTTTAGAAAATTATGTCAGGTGCCCTTTTTACCCTTAGCCAAAACATTTAAAACAAGATTGTAGCCCTAGTGGAAGAATGTATAAAATGCTGTAGACAGATAATGGAGAGTTTTAGATTTAGAATGCTTTCATGGACTACCTTATGCAAATAAAGGTGACAGTGAATAAATCCGTCACATAAGAGTGAAATAAACCCCCTGGAATTCTGAACCTTCAGCAAGTTTCAGATACATAAAGGAAGGTACCTTTGCAGTTTTCCCAAATGGTAAACACTTGACTGATTTTTGCAAGGTGTCATGTTCTCAACAGTAGATGAACTGTTGCCACTTTAACAATGGCTGAGATCATATCTTGTAGGTTGGTTGGAATCCCTGTGTATAAAATAGTTCAGGCACTGACTAATGGATACCAACCCATTCAAAATCAAAATTAAATTTTACAGTGTAAGATGTACAAGAGTACAAAATGTACTCACACTGAAGAGTTTAAAAAATAAAAAAATAAAAGAAAAAGAGAAGGGTGATGCACTTACATTTCTCAATGCAGCAGCATCACTGAAATCAATAGAGTTGACACGGTTAATGAATTTGATTCTATAATGTCATAATGTCAAATAGTTATTCAGTGCTCTGGAAGATAGAGAATCAATGCTGGAGAAGTTGAACTGATTACTTGCATTTTTCCCAGTGAGGTTCAGAATTATTCTACCTAATTACCAAGGTGTTAATACATAGGCATTTAACTGTGGAGCTGTTTTACTTAAACTAGTCGCCATAGAGGATTGCAAATTTAGTATATGAAACACCTATTCACCTGTTGAGTAGCACATATTTTCATAAATACCAGATTAAAATCAGTTTTGTTGCTGTAAATTAGTCAAAATTGACAAGATATTTTTAAAAATGAGGCTTTATTTGGTAACAGGTTAGACTTAGGTTGGACTTGGCGATACAATACATTACTTTCTGCAGTTGTTTCAGTGCTTAAAGTACAACGCTACAGTTGCTTAGTACGTGCTTGTGTATTTGAAGGAATGTCATCTTAAATTCTTTGTGTTTTAAGTTGCATTTAGAATAACCTCTAGTCTGATGTTTGTTCTACTGCAAAAATCCTTACACTGAGTTTTGCCTGTTCTGTTAGAATCCTTAATAGCTGAGGAGTGCGCTTTAAAACTAATTTCTTTTGAGTCCTAACAAACACATAGCAATCAAGGTCAAATTTTACTTCCATTCATTGAAGTAATTTTCACATCTGGTTTAAGGGCATCAATTCCTTTTGTCCTTATTTTAATCTTGAAACAATTGGAAGGCTGGCCTGTGGCAGAAATCATCCATTATTGCATTTGTAAGTCTTTGCAGTACATCTTTTAACAAGTTTAGCTTATTGATGGGTGTGTTTTCCAGGCTTTGTAAACTTACTGCAAATGACTATGAAGACCAAATCAATTTTGTATTTGGAATCAGCTGTTTGGAAGGACAGTGTTTGTGCTTTTTTTTGGTTCAACTGTTTTTAATTAGGACATTCCTTGCATCATAGCTAACTTTCATAATGTTGTGACAATAGAAAGATATGTAGTGATTGCAGTTCCTGTAGTGAGATATTTAAATCTAGTATGAATCCATGGTTCTCTGAGCATGTCTGTATTTTTCACATTTATGGGCAGGTATTCCTCCATTTCACCATTTGTGTAAAATTTATGCTTTATCATAGACTAGGTATGAGCACATCATGCTCTTGCTTAGACACCATGAACAGGCTTCACTGTGTGTGCTCCTGTCTATGCTACTGGTTTATAACATGCAAACGTAGTAGGCCAAAGAGCTGTCCCTTGAGCAAAAGTAATTTGAGATCACTTGAGAAAAGCCAAGCACCTATCCAAGCAGCTCTAACTTGGATCAAATTTGAGGAAGAGGTGACTTTGTGGGACACTGTTCCCATGCACTGCATCCCTCTCCTGCACCTCTACCCTGTTTCCTTTTCCCCCTTTGTCTTTCTGTTGCAGATTCAGCAACCATCTTCTACTGCTGAAAGAAATTATATCAGAATTATTGATGGACCAGTTGACTTTCATAAAATGCTTATTTTCATGATTAATGTGCAACATGTGCCCCCATGGAACTGTGTGTATTTAGATATGTACATATATGTAGGTATATCTCACAGCACAAAACTAAGTAAGTGTTTAATAAAAGCAAAAAGCTTTTCACAAATTCTGACAGTGACATAACATAATCAGTTCTGTTCTGGGAGTATGTTGTGGAAATGACAGGCCTTCAACAAATATATAGGTGACTTGGAAAATAGAATTTTCCTATTTTTTTGTTAATTTCCTTATTGAATCTCAGTTGCTGAATCATATAGATACATTAGTTTCTGCCTCAGATACTTTTACTTAGTGTGACCTATGAAAGTTGTATTGTCATGACATGTTCATTGTATCTGGTATTTAAAACACTTTCCTTGCACACTGGTCAAGAAAGGTGTAAAAAGGACAGTATTAGAAATGATAAGGAGGAACACCAGTTTCTTATCAATATAATTAAAGTTGTTGCAACTTAAAATAAATGAAACCCTTCTGGCCTGTCAAAGTTATATGTTAAAGATGGTGTGGTCAATAACAATATGCAAACTAAAGCTGCAGTGAATCTCTTGTGCCAGTGCTTTGTTATGGAAATTACAGATTCATTAATTCAAAAACAGATTAGACTGTTTGAAGCTTAGAAGTATCTGGGGAGAGACTTTCATTTTTCTGCATATTTAGGTTTTTATCTTCATTGAACAAAAGTATCTAAAATAGAACTTCACTGTGTTTACCTGTAACACGTTTTACAGTTGAGATTTTGAACTGGCACATGTAGATGTCATTTCTTTGGAGATAAATATAAATTTACTATATCTGTACCAGTAGATATAAGCTGAGATTGTGTAATGGCACTGCAGTTTTCCCATTCCGTGATTCTGGGAACTTGAAGATGTCATTCCTAATCTTCCCCAGGAGAAAAAAATGCCAGTTAATAAACATTAAGTCAAAAAGCAGACAGGAAACCAGCAGCTGATAGAATATTTGTCCATCCTGAAGGGTCATAAAAAAATTACAAAATAGAAATGGAGGCAGGTACAGTTTTAAATACCTTTGCTCAAAATAGCATATGTAACACTTTTAAAAAATTCTATGGGAAATCTGATTCTGTTGTGTTGGATAGCTTAATGAAATATTGCTAGAAGGTCACTTTGCTTTTAGTAACCATGAGATCTTTTCTTAAATGGGTGTCTTAAGTTTAGTGTTACATATTCTGGTGAACAAAAGAAATTAAGCTGAAGCTCTTTAGAACTCAAGCTTAACGTATGTAAAATACTTACCTACAGGTGTGGGTAGCATTGGCCTCAAGGTACTGCCTTCCTGGCCTGTGTTTTTAGCATTGGATGAATAATGCTGTTTTGTCACTCTAACAACTGAAAAAAGTCAATAGCCAAACTTCCGTTCACATATGTCAAAATTAACTAAGGTGTGTTATAAGTATTAACAAATAAAAAATCCTTTCTTCCTAATAGTTAAAAGTATTTCACAAGCATTTTTATTTCTTTTAGTATGTCTGAAATACCCCAGTTCCGATTGCCGTATGATGTAGTGAATTTTGAAGCGGAGCTTATGAAGGATCTTGGAGTGAAGGTAATGAAAAATATATCCTGCCTATGTATAGCTCAAAGAAAAAAAAGAACCAGAACTCTGCCAAAGATTAACAGCAAAATGTCATGCACATTAGTAAAGAGCGATTAAAAGCTATGCTAGACAGAGGCAGGAAGATGCTTCCTCTTGCTCAGGGCATTTGTCTGTCTCCTGTCTGAATGCCACTAGTTTGGAAAAGGGCAATCAATAGTTCTCATCTGGCATGCCTGCATGTGATTAATTGTCTGTAAGAAACAAATTCCTAAATTGCTTTAGGGGTTCAATGTAGCTATTGGAATGATTTGATTTTTTTTTAATCGAGTTTTTTTCATGCAAGTTTGGCACTCCTTAAAATACTCATATTTGATACTTCTTTTGTTCCCTCTACCTGAGTTCTTTTTCTTGATAGTTTATAATGCAGTCTTGCATCCAAGTTAATTTTATAATAAAATGCATCAAATTAAACAAAATATTAACATGATCATCTGTTATAAACAATAACAATCATTCAACTTCTTGGAAAGCAATAGTTATGCATTGTTCTGTTAAATAAATGTATGTTGTTTATAGATAATGGGTACATTGCTTTATTGTTAGTTTAGGGCTTGAGCTGAAGATTTAGATAGTATTTACAATTGCTGCACATTTTAATAGAAGTTACAAACTTAGAATGCATTACTGGATGAAATTTTTGAGTACCAGCAGGCATACTGTATTTTTAACATGGTATTAAAACATTCAGTGAAGCAAGAAATTCTTCTTGTAATCTTTCCAGTTGGTTTATATCATAAAAGCAGTAGACTCTTGTCACAAGACCTAAGTGAGAACCTCATCCTGCTCAGGTTTTATAAAAATGCCATTAAGATGTAAGATAAGGCTTTAAATTCTACAGGTCTATTTTTCTACTCTAAAGTTCCATTTGCAACCCTCGAAAATACTGACGGAATGGAGGCTCATTTAGGGATAGGGCTAAAACAGAATACTGAGGCAATTTTATACAAAATTGCTGGGAATAGACTCCGAGGAACCCTTTGCCAACGTCAGTTCCCCAGGGCTTCTTGTTAGACAGGGCCTCCAGAACTGACTGATAGATCCACCATGTCATCTTGACTTGCAAGTCCTGTGCAGTTTTGGAGTGCAGCAGAGAATCTCAATGTAAATTTGCTTCCAAGTTCTGCCATTGGTTTGTAATTGACCCTTTGGCAAGCTGGTTAAATAAGTACCTTAGCTTTATACCTCTATAAGCTGGAAATATTTTCTGGTGTTTACTTAAAGCATTTCAAATCTGTGGTGGAAGGTGCTGTGTTGTGTAAGTGCTCAGTAGTGGTGTTTATTCAAGTAATTCTGCTGAAATTAGTAAGAATTAGTCAGCTGAATAAGGATTACAGGGCTGGGCCCTAGGAGTATTATGAATCCCCATGTAAAATAGTATTGCCATTTAAATTCCTTCATTCTGTTTTCATAACATATGTACACAATAGAATAAAAAAACATAATGACAATTTATGGAATGTCTTTTGTTGCAAGTGAGGATGGAGTCTAGTGTTTAAAAGATTGCAATAGTACATGGCTTTTGCACCTCTGATAAAATTTATACTAAATCTCCAAAGTCAAAAGAATCAGTGTTTTAAGTAATGTAAATTGTATTTTATTTCTGCCTCTGTTTTCTACCAATAGGAGAAGTATATTAAATAGAATATAGGCAGATTGAATAACAGACAAGATACACAGTGACAGGAAAGCTAAACCGTTAAGATCACAAAGGATAGACTTTACACAACAGAGCATCGCATTCTGTAAAATAAAATCACAAGTGATATAAAAAACTTGGGGGAAAACATTCAAGTTCAGGTAGTCTAAAATATGGAGATAAAAACACACATGCCCACGTCAAGGAGTACAAAATATAATGTGCTCAAAGGGCTTGAGGTTAGGAGCAGTGAGCAAAAGGTGTGTGTATCTCTAGTTGCATGACCTCCACAGGGGGACTGCCATAGCTGCTTGGCTGAACACACAGCAAACATTGCTTTTAGTCTCACTCTTCTAACTGCTATAGTTGCTCAGCCTGTGCAGGGGCTGCTCAAGGCAAGATTACTGGTGGAACATTGCTCTAGGAAAAAATTTTTGGCATGTGTTTCTGGAAGTAAAAAGTAATTGAACAGAAATAAGAATAGATGCTTATAGATGCATTTTTATTGCTGTGTCTTATTTCTTTCAATAAATGAACACAAATCACTCCACACTGGCCATTGTTCCTTGTCTAAGATAGAATTAACAATTGCAAATTTAAAGCAAAACTTATTCACCATTTTGGAAACCTGTGTTAGTTTACCATGCAGAATGTGCCACTTCATTATGGTTGAGTAGGGCAGGCTGCAATTTGCAAAGAGCATTCGTCAGATTTAGTATAATCTCTGGCCCTGTCTTTTGCAGGCAGGTTTTCTGAATGCACAAAAGCACCACTGGCTTCCCTAAAGTTTTTCTTGCCATAAAGGTGTTCTAGCTAGCGGTCTGAGTGTAAAATTTGGGCTGTGAGGTTTGAGAGTGCAGCACAAAGCATTACCATCCTTCCTTGCAGACTGGCACTGGGTTCTGCACAACTAGAGGCCTGCCAAGTACCTGATACTGTTCAGGAGAACATTGTTTGGTTTTCTCTGCAGAACCCATTTTAATACAGAAGAGTGTCATGTCATACTTTAACTAATGTTTATGCAATAACCTAAACTGGTTGGGTTTCGGTTGGTGTGCTTGTCCATACTCCCTAAAGGGGGTTCTTGCTTCCACATCATATTTCTTAAATTCTGATTTTCACATGGGTATACAACTTTTTGTAGTTATCACTGAATACAGGTATTTATTTACTCACAGTAGGAACCTGCCAATTTCAGCTCTACTTCCGTTTTGTGTTCCATAGATGGGCTTTGTTTGTTTGTTTAGCTTGCTTCAAACCTTTTAGCTTAAAGCAGAAACTAGGCTAGACTAGTGGTGGCCTCCATCTCAGGATGATCTGCAGGTACCTTTTGACCATTGGGGCACTTGCTTTAAATCAGAGCCAATCTGGCCTTTTCAGCCTGGCTTGGGGGGAAAAAAATTAATTTGCCTTTTTTTTTTTTTTTTCTCACTAGAAGATCTTGTGAGGTGTCTATATGGAAGAAACAGTAGAAATTGTTTTCACATTATGACATTAAAAGCAAGCAATCTTTAATTCTTCCAGGTAGTTTTTGGTAGAGGCCTTGCAATGGATGGAATGACACTCCGTACCTTGAAAGAAAATGGGTATGAAGCAGTCTTTATTGGAATAGGTAAGAGGAGCTCACTGTCCCTTAATTTGTCATCTTGAAATAGAATGACTGCCCAGGAATAAAGTGGGACTTGTACCTGTGTTAATAGCATGGTGGGAGACAGCTTTGATCTGATGCATTATGAAAGTATGGAATATAAGTAAAATTAAAAAACCCAGGAAGCTAAAGCAAGTGGCCTTAAGACAATTATTAAAATTATCACATTTATATTATAGATTTTTAAGTAAGATGTGAATGTAGCTGAATGGGTTGATTTATTGTTTGTTTAAATAGTTAAAAATGGATGAACTAAAATTTTGCTTGTAATTAATTGCCATATTGGCCTAGAGCGATACACAAGTTCAGTTTTCAATTTTTGTGAACAGCTTACTACACCCACGTAATTACTGAGTCTATATGTAAGCCAGTGATACCATGCTTGGTTGCTTTTTTCTTTTGTCCATATAAAACATGTAACATCCTTCTGATAGGCTGTAATGAAATGCACTTATGGGGTAAGTTAACAAAATAAGCTGACTTTGGCTTGTACTAAAACTGGCATCATAGGTCTGTCTTCTCTCATATGCTAGAGAAGTCCTGCACCTGCCTGCTATTTGAATCATTGCTTTTCTTTAATGTTAGATTAGAATTGTTATCCATTTACAAGTATTTTGAAGTACAGCTGGACCCATTGCTGCCATATGATAGGCATGTTGAGCAGGCATTGTCTACAGTTGGTATGAGGCTTAATGCTCTTTATTGATCTAGACGTTGCCTAAGTGAACATAATAGGAAACAAGTAGTCCAACTGTTCCTCCTTCCTATTATTGATTACAGAGATGTAATTCTTAGTACAATGACAACTGTTGTTTACCATCTGGTTATGCAGTATAATAAGCTTTGCAGGTCTATTCTGTCATGTAATGGTAGTAGAGAGTGCTGTGATTTATATAATCCTAAATCCCCCCATTGTTAGAGATCTTCCATGTACAGGAATTCTGATGTGTCATACTTTGATGCAATTGTATACAAGGCACATGGTCAAACTCATATTCTTTATTGTTTCCATCCATGTCTTTCAAACTGCATTGTGAAATCTCACCAATGAGGAATTAATTCATAAACATTTGTCTTCTTAGAGTCTAGCATTTAGGAAAAAAATCAGTCATTTTTTGAACATCAGCATCATTCCTCTGCATTTCTGACTCAGAAGCTTAAAGTAACAGTTCAGTTTAAGGTTAGCAAAAATGACCACTGAGCCCTACACACATAGGATTGGAATGTTTGGTGTTATTTTTCTAACCCTTACATACACACACACACAACATTGTGCCATACAGATGTTAGGCAAAGGAACACAGCCAGAATTTTAATTAACAAGAGGAGGTATCTGAAGCATAATTCTCTTGTAAATTGTATGTTCATTGATTGTACAAGGAAACAGAGGGTTTAAATGCTAATGAAGGATAATGTGTATGTACAAAATTTCGTTATTGGAAGCTACCTTACATTTTTTTTTAAGTTGGTCCCTCTCTATACTCCCATGTCACCTGCCATCTCACTTTTACAGTACTGTGTAAGATGCTGGACAGTAACACAAGCTTGCTTACTGGTAGCAAGAGGTGTAGGACACAGCAAGGGGTTGCATATTTTAGAGTTAGCTATAATAATGCAGTAGAACATTTATTAGCTCTCATCAACAGCCATTTCTTTTTGTGTTCTTTGCCTACTGAACAAACATATTCAATGAAATGTCACATTTGAACAGTACCCTGAATCATAGTGGTAAAATAATTAGAGAGCTACTTGCACAAAATAGATTTTGTTGTTATTGTTGTTGTAGTTGACTTCTGAATGAATTTGTACCTTGATGGAAAATAAATGTGGTAGTTTTCAATTTACCCTGTTAGTGGAAAAAAAGAAAAAGTAAATGAGTGTGTAAAAGAATATGAAATCCGTGGTGGGACAAGAGAGTAAAATGTGAGAGGATTTTTTCACAGCAATGTGATTTTTGAAGAGTACATCTTTAGTCTTGCAAATGAGATGGAACTCAAGATTTTATTAGTTGGGACTGTACAAGAGTCCATGTGATTCCTGAAACTGAAGAGCTCTTGTAAATGCATGATGGCAGGTGGAGTTGCAAAGAGAACTTTGAAAACTATTTTCTGCACCATTATTCATCAGGAAAAATCTATTGCCTGTGGGAATACTGTGTGCGATAAGGAAAGTGCCTTCTGCAGCGTGGTCTGTAGAAGGTAAAGCATAGGTGACTAAGGTTTGATCACTTCTAGTGCATGCCGTATTGAAGAAAAATTAATAGCAAAGGCTTTTTGCAAGACCTGTTTGGAAAGGCATTAAAAATGTGTTCTAATCAGTGTATTTGTATTTAAGATCTGAGTGTTAAAATATTCCCAAAAAGTTCACAAAGGAATGCAGGTTAGCAGCCTTATTCTGAAGTGAATAATAATAAAAGAGGACGCTTAGCTTCAAGTCTTTGCTTACTGAGGCACTGAGGCTATAGTGGTTTATCTTAAGGTGAAAGGTTCTCTCCAGCATTTAAGTCACTGCCTTAAAACTGAGAAAAACACCTTGTACTGACCTGAAAACAAACAGGTGGCCGGTATGTCACCAACCTTTGGCAACCTGTGGGGTCTCAGTTTGAGTCATTGCTTGCATCTTATCTTTCCTGATTAGGCTGTGCAGACTGATGTGGAATTTGGAGTTAGGAAGAAGTGTGTTGAACTAGAAAAGATTAAATCCTAGGAGAAGCTTTCACACTTGCCTCAATAAGCAGTAATGATCAAGCTGGGCAATGGCATGCTGGAAACCAGTACTGCTCTCTGATAGCAGGACCTCAGAACAAATTGTAGGTGAAGCTTAGCTGGAGTATTTCTTGTTACCTTTTTGGCTTTTGGTAGCTCTTTCCTGCAATTTCCAGATTTTTGTCTTATCTGAACTGTGTTTTATCCAACTAGTTCTTAATATTGTACTTCTGTTTATTTCTAGAGGACTATTATGTGAATTTTCCCTGTCCCATCATTTGCTCTCACGTCCCCTCAGTTTTCACTCTACAAGATGTATATTTTGCAACATCTGTCTGCAGACATATCTGATGTTTTGCATATCGTGACCTAAGAGATACATCATTCTTCTGGTTTTCTCCAGCAGTCCTGATTTCAGATACAGCTAACAAAAATATTAAAGGGTAGTCCATGAATCTCAGTTTCTTACATCAAAAGTAATTATAGTATGCGTGAAAATTTTTTTAATAGGACTAAAAGGTAGCAACTAAACAATGGGAAGAAGAATATTCTGGGAGTTTCTACTATATTCTCTTAGTTCTTTTTTCATTGTATTTTAGATAGGTGAAATTTCTAAATTTATTCAGTCTTCTTTCACTGAGCAATTAAAAATGCTAATTAAAAATTAGACATGAAGAATTAGAGTCCTTAAAATTTTCATCTCAAAATTCCAGTTATTGTCCATTTACAAATCTTTTTGGCTTATTTTGTTACTCACAGATTTTAATTAATAGGAATTAAATATCCCAATTAAACATTCAAATTTTTAAAACTAACCTCTAAAATTAAGCATAGGAAAAAAAACCATCCTGTCTTGATTGGATAGATTACTCAACATACTCTACCTAGAATCAGCTCTGCTTTTTCATAAGAAATGTTTGTGAAGAATTTGTGACTGAGCTGACAAATCAGTTTGAAAATTTTGCTGTTTAAAAAAAAAAAGTCTCGCATCAGTTGCTGCCTTCTGTAAACACCACAGAGACTCAGGGCAACGGAGAATAAGCATGCTGAGAGCAAAAGGGAGAAATCAATGAAGGGGTGAGGGGCTAGAGGAGAGCGCACATGGTCCTCAGAGACAGCGAAGTAAGGCAGCAAAGGGTATCTTACAGAGAACAGAGTAGTTTGAACACTTTGTGTTACTGTGTCTCTTGGTGGATTTTCAGGGTGGAATATGATTTTTACCAAAAAACAAAGGCTGTGTGTATGTGTCTCTCTTGGCTATCAGAGCAAATGGAGAAATACCAGGCTTTTATTACTCATCCTTCTAGAAGTTCAGCTACATTCTTTTGAAAACAAGATTCTCTAGTTCTGTCTTTCAAGACTCCATAAAGCATTGTATATTCTTTTTGAAAGAGAAAATAAGAAACAATTTCTTTATGCAACTAGTTAACTGAATGAAAATGAATGAAGTATTAAAGTATTTAAGAACATTTTTCATGTGAGATTCAAACTACTGCACAGAAATGCTATCACTATAAACATATTTTCTGCAGACTTTTACACAAACCTCTATCCTTATTCTATAGCATTTTATCATAACACAGGTGTTTTATTTAACATGTTCTCTTTAGATGCATATCAGGTAAAAATATATCCTCAAAGATTTTTCTTAGTTGGTATAATATTTTAAAAATCTAAAGCTCCCATTCCCAGAAATTGCTTAGACACTTTTACTTTCAGTGTTTGTAGGTTTAAACTTGCAGCATTAACTAACTTTCTAGTTAACTTCTTATTATGGGGGAAATGCAGCTAGTAATGAAGTTTGCTTGTTCTTCCCCCATCTTCTGATGCTGAATTGCTATAAAGTTAGTTTTATTGTATAAGGGTGTCCAGAGGTTCTATTAAACACTGTGAAGTGGTGGGTTAGATGAGCATACAAAGTAAATCTAAGCAGATTGTTGCTTGGATGTATCCTAAATAGTATATCCTGCTTGCAAGGGTTAAAACTGTACACAAAAAGAAAAAAAATTAAATCCCTTGTGGAAAGAACCTTTGTTGTAATTGCAGTCATTCATAGTTAATTAACATAACATTCAAACAATAATATAATCAGATCATGACATTGATTGGAATGAAATTACACACCAAAAGAAAGAAATTAAAAGTCCAAGCATTAATGTACCTTGTTTTAAAAAAAACCTCAGTGAGATTGATTTACTCTCTCTTCCCCAAAAAGTAAGTAATCTCCTCATGCCTGTTATTATCTTCTGATTAACTATGCAGTGCCACCTGGTGTGCAGATGGGAGGAATATTACACATCAAGAGCTCTGTTCACACCCACCCACACAGATATAAACCTACGTGGCAAAAAGTGAACAGATGTTCATTTTGCTTGTGCTATAGGAAAAAATTGTGCATCATACTCCTGATTCATAAACTAAATTTGGAGGACATGAAATCTGCATATGGGGCCCGTAGGCCCATGGCCAGCACAGACATTTATGGAGGAAATATGTCATGTTCAAAATAGTTTTCATTTCAGGCTGTGAACAGACTTTTATTTGTTTGCTTCTCTGGTTTTGGTTTACCTTGTATTTCTGAGTTTTCTTTTTCTCTTCACTAGCTATTTCACTTGTCTTGTCCAAATGAGGAGATTAAAGGCAGAGTCATTTGAAAACATATCCAGGAATTGTCTGTTAGTTGGTTGCTTTATGGAATTGATTTCTGTTCCTTTTGCATTTATGGTGTACCCAAAAGTTATGCTGTTAGGCCTCTTACCGAAGGCCTGTTTGCATCAGTGGTAATGTAGCAAGTAATGTAAATTACTGCGTATCTTGGTTAAAGGTGGAACTGTAGTACAGGCATTGTGCAGCCTTAGGCTCTTAAGATTGCCAGCTCTATATTTGAAATTTTTTTGGTGCTGTTTTGTATTACTTCATAATTTAATAAATATTTTGACGCTTCATAGGTTATACAGTTTATGCTGCAAGGAACCTGAAGCCTAAAGATAGGGAGACAAAACGCAACAAGTAGGGGAGAAAAACAGTATGTTGGAAGGTAACAGAAAAGAATGATGTTGGAAACATGATCAGCTAGATACTCAGAATAAATGTGTGCCTAGCTTAGTTCCTGGTTTTGTTTCATTGCTTCTTGTAGACAAGGGTGGTCACTGTTTCAGCATCTTGCAAAGACAGTGCTTTTCACCAAGGATTTTAAATGATGACAACAGTGGCCTTTTAAGCACTGGTATCCTTATACAGTAAAAGATATTGAAGACTGCAGATCCAGGGAGAACCCTTGAAATTATGTTTTATTGTGACAAAACAATATATTCAAATCCATTTAGCTGGAAAAAGCCGTGAGACTTTGGTATTAAAAGTAATGAGAATGAAATAATCAAGATGAATCATGATTTCAGACACAGTACTTTGAACTCAAAGAGTTGCAGTGCTGAAGAGCAGTGGCAGGATCTGGAGAAGCCAATTCAAAATATTTCACAATTACCTTGCAGTATCCTCAGTAATTTTAGAATTAAATTTAAAAAATTAGCTTTTTAAAGAAAGATTCCATGAGAAGGCGAGTGGTAGATGTGTTTGCATTTAGTACAAAACAGGATCAAAACTGCACGTTGAACTGCCACTGCATGAAATGAAGTCCCAAGGAAGAAAGTCTACACAAGTTTGTGCATTCAAGTATAGGACTTCTTTATAGTCTGCCTCCTTGAGAGCATTAGCTCATGGCTCACAGCTTGGAGAATGAACACATCCCTCTGTAACACCACATTTCTTGTTTCTTCATGTCTCATGTGAATGATATCATAAAAAGAAATTACACAGTAAATTGATTCTAATACAAAACTTGTTAGTCCTCATTTTATTCTTATCTTTTGCAACTCTTTAATCTAAAAAGTGGTGTAATTTATAACCAAAAAGAATATAGTTACATTTAAAAAAGAACTCTGTGAAAGAACCTGTTCTTATATATTATAGCAGATGCTTGAACTTGCTTTTATTCCCAGTGCAGCATCTTTCCTGGAGACCAACAGTATACATAAATCCAAGAATTTTTGTGCTTGAGGCAACTTTTTCTACTATTGGCATTTGTAGTAAACTGTTCTTTCGGTTCTTTAGGCCTCAGTACTGCACTGGATATTGGTAGAACATTCCTAACACACATTGGAAGCACTAGGCAGTTGAGAGCTTTGAGGGCTCAGATGCACAAAAAAAGGCTTATTTATTATTAATAGTCTTAGGCCACTTTCAAAAAATACTAATAATCTGCCCTTGGGCATCCTCAAGATATTCACTTGTAAATTACACAGATTTTTCTGCTCTTACTTACTTATGTCTCTTCCAAAAAAAAAAAAAAAAAAAAACACCAACCAAAAATCCCCTCCCAAAAAAACTTAGCATAACAATCTCTTCCTTTCTCTTTCCAAGATGCTGGACAGTCTGCCGGAAGAAATGTTCATCTAAATATGATGATAAAATAATTTGATTCATATTGTTTTAAGAGTAGTTGATTTTTTAATATTTGAGCAGATTTTTTAATCTAACATTATTTAGCACTTTGCTTGGAGATTATTCAAGCATATATTTTTAAGAATTGTTATGTTTGGAAGTGCCTAAGAAAAGAAAACACTGAACAAAATGGTCATGTTACATATTATATTTTTGTATTCTGATATTACGCACTTGAGTGCTTTACACCTGAAGAAAAGAGCTTTGGTTGCTTCCATGCTGTCTCTGAAAGTTCACTCCATGACTCAGGTACTTTTATCTTTTAGATATAAAGACATTGATTATGCTGGAATCTTTTTACTTCTACATTAATATTCAGACACAGAATGAACAACCGTCTAAATGCAGTTTGTAATTTGGTCCATATGATTTACTCTAATTGAGCTCTCTTTTCTTGTAAGGAATGTGTATGCGGTCCAATATGTATTTAATGCAATCAGACACTTTTGAAACATTGTTCTATCTAATACTACGGAAGGACTGACATAATACAAAATCTAAACAATAGGTTTAGAGACTCCTTACTTGCCTTCCTGTTGTTTGCAAAGGATAAAACACTGGTTTAAAACCATGGCTTGTTGCATTTAATTTTGTTTTTAGAGATTGTGCACCAGTGGGAAGCATATCAAAGCTTACTTGTTCAGTGCCAATTGGTGAGATGGCAGGCAAGTTTTTTGTGTTAATGAGTAAAGCTTTAAGCAGTCTTCCTGTCACATTTATGTCTCATAAATATAATGTTTCTGAATTCATATTCCTTTTACTACCCACTCAACAAGAGGTGTATCTGCTTGTTGAATTGAACTGACAAGTTAAGACAAAAGTAGATTTGTGCAGTGAATTTGTAGTACATGTTGAAGGACTTTTTGCAGTTGCCTACAGAGACCTTTTGCTCTGGCATTTCTCTGAGAGTGAGAGTGGTCCCTAGCAAGCCATTGCTGGGCATAGGTGGGGCTCAAGGCTTCCATCTGACCCAACAGTTGTCTTGTGTCTCTCTATCATGTGCTTCCCTTTTCATCATTGCTCAGTAGTCAGGCCTTTGTTGGAACAGTCTGATACAATGAAGAGCAGTTACCTCATTTTAGGGGAAAATCCTGCTTGTGCTTGAGGTTGGTTTTGGTCCTTCATTTAACTTCTGTTTCTGAGTGGGATTCATAGTCTGAGGATCTTCTGAGCCTTCTAATGGCCTACCATGTGTGCCAGATGGAGTTCCTTATTCCATCCTTCAAGCTGAACACATTTATTGAAAAGCTCTCCTCTTCCAGAAGCATTTTTAAGTTTGTTATTCAGTACAGTAGCATCTACCATCATGGGAAGGCACATCCACTGCCCTTCTTTAGTTTTAATGGGATGGAAGTTTTTAATGGCAGCAAATATCTGAGAAGAAAATTTTACATATTCACTATAGTAAGTAATCTTTAACTAAGCTATGTAAATATTTGTGCTGCTTTATCTTGGATTTTTAATAGATAGGGATTATCCAGGCTTTTGAACCACTTGTTATGGTCATGATATTTGAAAATTGTTCTTTACTCTTCTAATCTATACTTTTCAGAGATGCCACTCATATAGTTGCTTTTACCATGGAGTTAAAAGTAACTGTGTAAATATGTATATTAATGATTACTAAATGATTACTAAGACTGTATATGTAATTAGGATACATACTATAATATTTATATGCTGTATCACATGGCAAGTTTTTTAGGTATGCAAATATTTCTCTGGATTTGTGTAGCATAATGGCATGTTCTATAGACTTGAGAGCAAGTTTGACATTCCTTGTGCATAAAGTCACAGGAATATCTGTGTGCACTTTTTAGTACCAAACCATACTCCAAATTTGATACTTTCTTGGTGGTGTCACAAGGTGTGGGGTATATATAGTAATTAACATTCACTGTTTGTACTGTTACTGCTTTCTGTGTATTAATGCTAAATTTACTGTAAATTGTCTTTATAAAACCGTGTTTAGAAGACTAAAACACAGAAATAAGCACACTAAGTACTCTGAGTGTTTGGATAATGCTAATAGAAATTACATGTTTATCTAATAGAGGAAAATACTCTTTCACAGGAAATCCTTTGGCTATTGTTCATTTATTTGTGCTAAAAGTGGAGTAAACTGAACATGAACCATTGAGAAAGTGAAAATGCATTCAGCAGCTAGTATGATGACTCAATATTCCCTCAAATGATCTTTCATTGTTAGTTTATTAGTATTTAAATATCAACAAGTTTCAGCCAATTGATCTTTAATGATAATAATGCCATTGCATTGAAATTACTAGTCACCAAGTAGAAACTTGTGGCATATTACTACATTTCTAAGAGTTGTCAAAGGTTTTATTTTTTTATTGTTTCATTGATATAATTGAAGGCAATTGAAGAGGGTATAATTCACATTTCATAGGATTATTTTTACTAGAAATAATTCTTTATTTATGAACAATTATAATAGATGGCTGCTTACTTGGGTACGATGTGTATATTTAAATAGATTCTAACACTTTAGTATAGTGAAATTCAGTACTTGGTTGCTATTTAAATTCAAATTATATTATTAATCATTACCAAAGATGATTTCTAAATAGTAAAATATTTATGTTTTTTCTCTAATACATTGGATTTTTTAAATGTGAATGGAACTTTATAGATAGTATATTGTTTAGTAGTTTGACACTGAAAATATTACAGTTCATTATTTCAATATCAAAGTGGTTAGACATTATTTCATTTCAGTTTGTTGGGAAACACAGGCTTTGTGCTTCTATTATGGCCCCATACAGTCTTTTGTAGATGAAAAATGATGTCCAAATTTATATCTGTAAGAATTTTTCTTAAACTTTAGAGAGTTAGGAAAGAGTTGCTTCAAAACAAAACCAACAATAACAAAATGCTTCCCGGAAGATTTTATGTACTTGGGTGACCAAATAGCAGCTGTTTACATTTTTATATCATTTGTATCCTTAGGCTCACGGTTTTAGACTGTTTATAGGAGAAATTTGCAGAGTTGGGGGAGATAGAGTGACCATTCTGTGCATGAATCATAAAGTATTCAGTTGTGGTGTCTGTACTAATCACTGGGATAAAGTTCCTGCCTGTTTTATTGCTGTAGTAGCTGCTTGATAATAAAGCTTGGTGTTAATTTGCATTAAAAAAAAAAAAGTAAAATTCCTTCCCTGCAGTAGATAGAATCTAAAGAAATCACCCCTAATTGTTAGAATCTATGCCTTCTTTGTGCACAGCTTTTCTGGAAAGCCCAATAAAATTAAGTAAAGGAAGTTCTGAAATCTTAGCACTTTTTAAATTGTAGGGACATAAGAGTCTTAATACACCCACTACATTGACAAGTTGGTTTCTTATTTTTCAAATGCAGATACGGGCCTTTGCATGTGCTGAATGTGGCCTTTATTGTATTGAGGCATAAAAAATACACTTTGTAGCTTAGTCACTTCTGTGGACCTGCCATGCTTGCAAGAATGGAATATGTGAAAGCAGCCTTGGAGGGTGAATAATCCTAGATACAAGTGTGGCGTTCAGTGTTCATTCGGAAAGCTACAGAATAAGCAAACAAAATGTTTAGTTAAAGGAGAGTTGAGTGAATTGCAGCTGTGGCAGGAGATGGTAGTTGTTTTTCACTGGAAGCCATGTTCATTGCCTTGAATTTTTCACTTGGTTAATAACAGAAATATAAGTCATGCACACCACAATAGATCACTGGATGGAAGCAGTGTGGCGTGATGATCTGCTGAGAGTGACACTTGGGCTCAGACTATTGGTCTCCTGGCTGAGCCATTCTTCTCTACTATCATATTGGAATAGTAAAACTGAGCACTAGCACTATGAAAGTGCTTAGTACAGCAAAAGTGCCTTTGAAAAGCTGGACTGTGTTTTTACTAGCAAACTTCAGTCTGTTTCTTGGAGCTACAGAAATCTAACCACTTGCAATTTTTGCAGCTTCCCTAATTTAATTTTTATTCCAGTATTTTGAAAAACTTGTAATGACCAAAAGAGCAAATTAATTAATGTGGTTTTATATTATTGGCATGAATACAGCAATTTCTCCATGATCACAAGGAAGTTGAAATTTTTTATCAGATAACTTCTTACTTATATTGAACCATTTTCTTTATATTTCTCCCTGTAGGATTACACTTTTAGAGATACATTGTATTCTATGTACTGTTTTCTGAAATGAAATTTTAATAATTTATCAAAAATGAAACATATCATGCATAGTGCCTAATATATATTTATTTCAACCTTTCAGATATGAAAAGATCTAGACTAGAAATAGTTTGCTTACATGGTTATATTTTACTTAGATGTTGGAAAAGGGTTTTGAAGGCAATTTGATTGCATTTGTGTTGCCAGTTTGAAGAGCAGCTTGACTTTGTTTCCTTCGGTTCTTGAAGAAAAATATGCCTCTGCTTGTATAACACCCCTTCTAAAAATCCATGTAGTAGGATCTGCCATGCAGTAGGTGTTTTTAATAAGCATGTGGTAGTGTAAGGGTCAGGGACTAACCAGTGAATAAAAGTCAAAACTCAAAATGAGGTTCCTTTCCTGTTTAGAACTGCTCAGTGATAGGTACTGATAATGTTTGATTAATGAGCAGCAGCCATACAGTGGGTGAAAACATCTGTAAGAAATGATTTATTATTTCAAAGGTATTGGAAGCTTACTGTATCTTTTAGATTTAACTATGTGTGCCTGAATAAAATAAATGAGATGCAACATGTGAAAAATGAAAACACATTACTTGTAAAGGATGTGTCACAAGGAGCGTATTTTTATTCAAGTACACTTGTCACGGGGATTTTTAATGTTGGTCTGAATACAAATCATTTAACTGGTTCATAAAATCAACCTAGTTGGAATTCTTGCATCTATCATTGAGACAGAATTGAGGGTTAAATTTAATATGCTGGAATGTCCCTTAAATTTTTGCATTTGGCATCATACACAGCTGTTCCACCTACGCATGTGAGCAGAAAGAATTTTCTTAGAAATATAAGAGAAGTAAAAAAAAAAAAAATGTGTTGATGCATTTTTAACATTGAAATAAGGAAAAATAATTAATTTGTAGTGTCATCAAAGTTTGTTACATTTGCTGTAAATATGTTTATGAACAAAACTCTAATTCTCTTCTTCCTACTCAAGCTGTGTGCTTGAAAATGAACAGTAACTCGTGGATGGAGATTTTACTTTTTTGTACTTGCAATTTAGTCTTGTAGTTGCTGGGTAGTCTTTTAGACTACCTTTGGTTTATAAAGTGACCTTATTCTTTCTGTGTTACATGCCTGTGCGTGTCGATCCGGTGTCAGGTCCCTTGGCTATTCAGAGCTGCCATGGAGTTTGGGTCACGTAGAGCTAATGATGGTGCACACTCACCTCCATCAAACTGCACTGTGTGTTCACACAAGCTGGCGTGCCCTGACTCTAGTGTTAGAGAAAACTGCCGTTTCTCTAGTTTTGGAAATAGAAAATAGGAAAGGTGGGACTGTGGAAATGGAGTCTGCTCTGCCATTTTCTCATCTTGGGTCAGTGACTGTGGAACACTTCTTTGAAGTGGGTAATATTTGAAAATCCTGATATATATTGTTCCATAAATCTACACCTATTATGTGTATATACCATATCCACTTTCTTACTTTTCTGTTCTAATTCAGTATACATCTAAAACATTTTTCTTCTTGGGATTTGGTACTGGTTATTTAGGTGTATATAAATGTCAGTCAAAAAAATACATGCTTTCATATTGTAAAAAGCAAATATAATCCAGTAAAGTTTTTAATAAAGGTGTGCCAATTTTTGGTAAAACTGGATGATACACTGCTAGGTCCCTTAAACTTACTTTCACACTGATTTGTCTGGAATTTAGTTTGTTTATCAGGAGTTAAAAGATCTTGTTAGATTCTATTCATAGCATCTGCTTTATTCACACACAGCCCTTTCTGGTCTGTTCTTCATCTTGTTTTGATCTTACAGGCTCCTCTATAGTGGGAGTTAGAGTACAAAAAAACATAATTATCTTCAATTTTTTTTTTCATAGTATCTCTGAAATAGAAAGAAAAGGAAATTAATCTTGTCCCCAGACCATGCTTTCAGACAGTTCTTTAGGGTTCTTGATTAATGTCATAGCTTTGGGTTATAAGGTTCTCTTGTTCATGGAAAGGTTGGTTCATCCTCTCATCAGGCCCTAGAAGTTATTTTTGAAGATGTACTAGACAGTTAAAGCAATTATGAAAGTGGAGGTCATCTGGTTTTACTGTCACTGGATTTCATAAAATAGAGCTCCAACAGTGATAGCAACTCCCTCTCTTTAATGTGGAAGCCACAAATTGACTATATTAAAGGAGTGACCTTTCAACCTACAAGCTGATTGGAATTAGAGCAGCTTGCCAACCATGAGGTCTTGGTAGTATCTCTGCAGCAGGTGTTGGCCTAGAGAACATATGGAACAACAGCTGGACACTAAGTCCTCTGAGCTCTCTCAGGATCCTGACCCATGTATATTTATAGAGGGAGAGAGAAACAAAAACCAAAACCCAAACCAAACAAACCTAAAGAAGTAGATAATCAGGATTTATAATGATGCTACGTGGATGTTACAATAATTTAATCTAGCAGCGAAGTTGAAACTTCAGAAGCAAGAGCTGTCAGAAGCATTGTAAATGTGATAATCTCTGCACTGAAGGATTCTGCACTGAAGAATCTGGATCCAGATTCTTTGGTCAGGCAACTATGTATATAAGCTGTGAGGCATGGTAAAGAAAAGCCTGGTTTAAGCAAACTTGAGATAACAAGCTGAACAAAGACTCATTTAACATCATCTCTCTCCAATTTGTCAGAATTCGATTAAAATTTATATTAAAATTCTTCATGTATGTATCATTTCTGAATGTGTTGGAGAAGGACTTGACTTATGTAAAGAGTTGGTTCAGCTACTGTTGTAGTTACATCAGTACACAATGGGTATGAACAGGGTCAGATAGAGGTGAGGGTTTGAATCCATGGTTTAAGCTCAATGTGTTTTTCATAGAACAAGCCCAGCTCACTAATCAAGACAGGTTTCCTACTGCATACTTAAAATCATTGGGAAAATCTGTGGCTGAACATATTGGAGCCATTTCTCATGTTTTAATTAAGGAATAGTAGGGCCTGGTTGCATAACAAATTCAGTGTCTCTAAATGAAAAATCGTATGGAAGAACAAAAAAAGTATTCTTAAATTTTGAGTTGACTTTTCAGTATTTAAAAAAAAAATTAAGTGGCTAAACTGATTCATGTGTCTAAAAATATGTTGTTAGGATTTGTTTTAAGGTGCCTCTTGAAACTTCTGCCACTTTAGAATCTAGATGTGTGTTTTATTGGCATTTTTAAATTTGAAAACAGATTCAGTACTTAGTGCTTCAAGGGTGCATGAAAATGAGTGACTAAATCTAAGTATCCCTCCTTAAGTCAGGAGTTATTCCCAAAGTAGCTAGTATTCACCGATGTTAAAATATATATTTGCAGTCATCTTAGTGGCTGTATTGCATCCCATGGGTATGCAAAAGTTTTGTATTCAAACCAGTGTTATTTTGAGAATACATTAATTTGGGGTTCTTCAGTTGCCATTGTTTTCCAACGTGGTGAAACTTAGATAATAAACTATGGTATGCAAGAATTATGAACTATTGCTGCAAGAGAAAGTTCATTATGCCATTGTGTGCTTTTAGAAACCCCTATGCTCATGTTCTTCAGCTGGGATGGAATTGTATCTATAACAGTATAACTAATTATCTTTACATGCATTTATCACTAAATAAACTTCACACAAGACAGCAAGATTGTTTACTTAAGCAGTATAATACTGGGAATGGAAGATAGCTCTAGAACATAGGATTACATTGCCAGAATGGCACTATTTATTAAGCTATGATAACGCTAATGTTCCTTTTTGATGTATAGCATGTGTGACTTCAGCTGAACTTGTAGAGAGCCTTAAGGATGTTTCATTGAACATTTAGTATGGCAGTAAGCCAGAATACATTTAGCCTAAACCCAGATGACAGGTTGGTAATGAGGTAGTGATTGATGACCACTGCTTCCATATGAAAACCTGCTTGATATGCTGGGGGGGAAATGCATTGCTAGCTTTTCTATTTCACTTCCTCTGTATTAGTTATTCTTACTACAGAGGAGTAGCACTAGCTGCTGGTTATTCAATCCTGGTTTCACTTTTAGATGAGAATTGAGTACTCAGCTGAGATTGTAGAAGTGCAGCCCTATGCCTTCATTTATGTGTAATTCAAATCCTAATTTCAATGGATTTTTATTATCAAAAATAACTGCAATTATATCACCTATGAAACAGCCTGTAATATTCTTATTACCTGCCTCTGTAATTTTACAAGTCCTTACGATTCACCTTCTGTGCCATCTAAATGGCTTTGCTTTCCTTTCTGGTATAAAAAGAGAAACTTGGTCCAAAGGCTGTTAACACATTGCTCAGGCAAACGAGCCTGAACAAAACACTACTGCTTGTTTTGCCAAGTCCTCTTGAATGCTTCATTGTAAAGATATTTTGCACTGCTTATTCAGATGAGAGGCAAACTGTTGTTCTGTGCACCAAGGAAGGATGTTCAAGACCTATCCTTCATCCAGATTTCAGCCTGATGGTCTGAATTAGCAGTAAGAAGAGTTAGGAGGAGGCAGCAGAATCTTGTAGGGATTATATCCATATCTGTACCCACTCAGAGTGTGTTAGATGTCCCCAAAGCTGGAGGATGACTAATGGGATCATATTAAGGCCTGGTTAGAAATCATCCAGGGATGCAGCGAAGGGCACTAGGGCAGCATAAATATCCAATGGCAAAAGAGACTCATTATTAGTGTTTTCCCAGGCAGAAGGGACTTTTGGTCAGAAAAGGCTGAGGAAGCTTGTCACCTTAACCAGAGTGACATTGTACTCCCTCAGAGCAAAAATATGAGCAAAAAAAAATTGGGATCAGTGGTGGAATCAGGAGTCAGCATAAGAAGATAATGAAGCAGGACTGTGGCAGTTTTCTATGCTTCTCCTGCTGCTCCCAGGGATGTAAGGGAAGTTTTCATGCCCTGTGGGGATAAAGGGACTGACTTTTCCACAAAGAACCAAAGCAATATCAAAATGGCAGATTTGTGGGGTGAACATGCATTGGGCCCAAATAATGGAGCCTTTATCGCTGGGATTTGCTGATGGACTTTTGCAGCAGGACAGCTTTTGACTTGGTCAAGGTGATTGTCTCTGAGGTCAATTGAGGCCTGTTTGATAATGCTCAGCAGCCAGGAAACCTGCAACAGGTACTATATGATTGGGCTAGTAATGGGTCACCTTGGGCAAACTCAGGAGTGCTTCTGGCATGACTGCAAGAAGGGATAAATGCGCGGGCAAGCCAGGAAACCACTGAACTTCCACTGTTGTGTGAACTGGTGGCAACTACATTTTCAAGTGTTTTGTTTGGTACTGCAGTTTATTGGGAAATGGATACACCTTCACTTTTGGATTGGCAGTGGTTAAAATATTTTATCTGCTTGAGAATAGGTCCAGGACTGTGCAAAGTAAGATCTAAGGTAATCAGTTAATGCCTCTTGGTGGGAGAGAGTGTTCCTGTGGAATTACAGTAGCCTTCAGAGCAGACCCAGAGCAAAGTCTGTCCTGTTGTCAGACGCAGGGAGAGAAGCCACAATGCAGGGCTGGATTCACATGTGCAGTGCAGAAATTCATCTCCATAGGCACAAATGGAAAATGATTAGGACTGGAATCATGATCTGGTCTGTTTAGGTAATTTAACTCCCACAGAAGCAAAGTAACATTGTTACTGAACATACCCCTTTGAGGTTTTCCTGCTCTTTGTGGCTTTCACTTTTCATCTCGCAACCTTTTTTGTGAATCTCTAGTTATTGAAGAGTAAGTTCTTTAGGTAACACTGGTCTTCTTTTTTGTTTGAAAGGGACCCACATCCCACATGTCCAATGCCAGAAATTAATATCTTTTAACTTAGATATGTCACTCATTTGATGGGAACTTATATTCCATAAATTCCTGTGTGTAGTGGTAGCATCCCCAGGGCAGGTGTCCTGTGAGCTGCAGAATTTGTCAGCTCAAGTTTGAGCTAAACACTGCTTTCTTATGAATGTTTTGATTGAGTTTGTCACATGTTCACTCTTACAAGCTGTCCCTAATTGAGACAACTGTATTTTGTTGTTCACTGGCCAGTGATAAGATGGCGCAGGTCCATTGATTTTTTTTACCCTGTTCCTAGAAAGACCTTAATGTTAACAAGTAGTGGCAAATGAGGACATAGTCTTTGTATGGAGATTAATGGCCATATGGTGTTGTTGCTTATACACTGGAAAGCTTAGTTATTTACTGTAAAATCTGACTCAAAATTCTATACGCAAATCAGAAACTCCTACTTGGTTTGTTTCCATAACAACATACAAAACAACATCAATAACTTATAGTAGAGCTCCACACTCCATAATTAGGGATGCAGTTTTAAGAAGTGTGGGAGGAGTTTTGTAAAGTGTTTTTATTTTAAAAACAACATTAGGCCTTGTTCTCACAAAAGCTTATGCACAAACTTCACTTAACAGAATGTAAGTAATTCCATTGGCATTTTTGGCTCTGTCTACACATGATGCAGTGTCTGGAGTGACTACGTATGCCATGCTCTGTGTCCTGTCTGAATGACTGAAGTATGAACAAGGTTTGCCTGAGGGCAAGCTTGCCTCCTGTATGGGGATAAACCTCAACAGACAGCATCAAGTGAGCACTTTAACTTACTGTGCATGGATTTCAGTATGAGCATAAGTGCTTTGCAGTACAACAACCTATAATACTGTAGAAAAGTGATACCAAGAAAAAATGCTCTTTATGCAGAAAAAAAAATTATTAAATTAGCTGTGCATCTTTTTAATGTAGAATTTTAAGCCAATGGGACATCTACCAGAAGTATATATATGATATTTTTCACTGGTATCTGGTGTATTCATCCCATCTCCACACTTTCTACACTGTAGCAGTCAATGACTACTGCCATATAAAGCTCTTATATCATAACTTCTTCAGTGAGTCATTTGTATAGCCCTGTTGACCACTTGAAGTAATCTACAGATTGGAACAGTTCAAAATTATCAAGTGCAAGGTATTACTTCTTCACTAGACTTACTACTTTACTAGAAAATGTTTTTATTTTTGGTGTTTGGTTTTTTGCAGGGTTTTTTTTTGTTTTTTTGTTGGTTAGTTGGTTTTTGTTTTTTTTTTTTTTTTTTTTTTAAATGTTGTTTGTTAGTGTTTGAGTTGGGTTTTTTTAAATACACATTATCTATGTTTTATAGTACCAACATGACATGCAAGTTCTCCTGGCATTTTTGAGGCAATGATGTAACTAAGTTGTGAGAAAATATTTTATCCAAAGCATCTTGTAGCTGACAAATCCCTGGGCCCCTAGGCAAGCTGTGTTCGTCTTGTTACTTTCAGCTGCTCCAGAGACAACTCATGGTGTGAGCCTGGGAAGGAGAGGCTGAAGGGGAAAACCTTGAATAAAATGAGGGACAGTTAAAAAAAAATTGTTAGATAGATGTGAGACAAACAAGACAAATAAATCTACAAGGAAATGGAACTGGAAAAATATTGAGGAAACATAAAGGAAGAAAAAGTAGCCATAATAGAATTCATAAACTGGCAAAAAAAAAAGGCAAATTGAAGAAATAAAAGCTAAAAGACTTATGACATGAGAATATCTGTGAAGATGATAAAATAGAAAGGATTAAAATAAAGCAAAAGCTAATATAATTATTCTCACCACATTTTCAATAGTTTCCTTCCTTTGATAGCAAAGATGTCCATTTTTTCTTTAAAGAAAAAGAACAGCTGAATGGAATACATGTGTTTTGCTGAATTTTGATCCTTTCTGTTCTTTGTTAAATATTTTCTTGTTATGTACACTAAATAAGTAAGATCTAAAGTTAAAAACCCCCACATTATTTATATAAAAGCCTCTCCTGAGTGGTCAGCTGTACTAAGTTAAAAAATGAGGAAATGCATGTATTTTGAGGATTTTTACACCAATTTTGATTATGTTTCTTATTCAGTTCAGAGAATAAGTATATTGTTATGTCAGCCAATATATTGTAGCATTTTTTTAAAAATCATAATTAAATCACAGGAAAGGTTTCTAGGTGGCAGGTAAGAGAAGCTGTATAATTAGATATGTCCAAAAAAAGTCAAATACTGGAAACTAGTAATCCTGAAGGAAGGTTACCATTGTCTGTGCTGACACCAAATGACCATCTCATTCAAATGTTCAGTTCATTAAATAGTCACCTCCTGCTTGGCTTCTGCAGCTGAGCTCTTACTACTCTGTGTGGAGTCGGTAAAAATAGGCAGGCTTTTGATTAAGTGTGAATTTTGATTTGCTCTCTGAATAACCCTTTGATGATGTATTATTCCTTGATTTTTAATATTAGCAATTACTTGTGTTTCCCAAGGACAGGGGATGTAGCTGCCCACCAATACGTGTGAGTCTTTCTACCTGTGTCAGCTCTGTACAGGCAACTGGCAAAATAGCTATGATGTGACTTGGTCTGTAGATGTAATCCATCTCTTTGAAGCAAGGCAGGGAAAACAGTTCCAAAATAAGCATTTTATAATAATTAATAGGTGTTGGAGGCTGTCTCTAGTAGTCTTTCAAGGACATTGCCCACTTCTCTCAGCACCTTGATTCCTGTGTAGGGAACAGGTGGTCTGAATTCCTCCAGCATTCCAAATGCAAGGAGATAACTGTTAAGACAATGCTTGCACTAGCACTCTCATAGGCAGAAAGTAGTTTGCATGCTTCCCAGACCATAAAGATTCTAGTTATGATAGATACATTCTTCGAGTGTTTTAAAATCCTATTGTGTGAGTTGCCCAAGAGCCATCACAACCTTGCTTCTATTGTATAGTCCTCAGCAAATCACTTAAATTTCTTTGCACATCTGTAAAGTGCAGGGATAAATGTTTGTCTGTTATCTGGATAGTGGATATTTTGAGGATTGACTGTGTAGCACCTTGCAAATAGAAAGTGCTACAAACAGTAAATGCTATTTGTTACTGTTGGTATCAAAGTAACTCATGCAGCCAAGTGTAGAGTATAGCTTGCTGTCTGCCTAACTGATTTGCATTTCTACATGTGATGAAAATGGGAAGGTGTTGCTATAGTATCACTACCTTTATTTTATAAATGTTATGGTTCTTGCAGTATAGTCAGAAATTCTGTGTGGCCTCTACTATACATTTAATTACAAGGTTTCAGAAATTTTAAATAGTCTTTTTTCTTCAATGTCACAATGCCATTGCACTTATGGCATTTTTCTGATGTCTTCATTTGCTGAATACATTGTTCTGTTTATTTCTTTCCAGGTTTTTATGTAATCTTATTTGAATGTATGATTTACCTTTTATTAACAATTATTCCCCCATTCTGAAAAATCTTTGCAATTAGGAATTTTGGTTTCAACAAAGTGTTCTAAAATACCTGTGTAAATGATTGAATGAATAAATAAGTGTATAGCAAAGGCCCCAAAACCTCCCCTATGGTGCCTCAATAATAATCTCTTTTTATCTTGCAAAGACTGCATTTAGAAAATGCTTTGTTTCTTGCACCTTCAACATTTTCTTCATTCAGATATTCTGAAATGTAGCTTAATTCATTAATTTGCTCCTGAGTTATGAGTCTCTGAAAATGGCTTTTTCTTTTCTATTAAATTGGTGATAGACATGACCATGAAAAGGAAAAGAAAAAAAAAAAAAAAAAGCTCTCTGATATATAAATATGTATCTGCTCGCGTTTGATTTCAGGCTCCAGAGGCATTATAATCCTAATCACTCCCTCCAAAAATTTGAGGGCATGAGCTTTTGGAGAGACTTGTACTTTCAAGTACAGGAATCTGTGTATATGCTTGGTGATGTGTTTGTCAGTGCAGGGTTATCGAACTGATAATTTTCATCACATATCCTATATCTTCAACATACAGATTTGATTGTGCAATTGAATGCACAAGTGAATTCTTGTTTTCTATTTATATGTATACTATAATCAGAAATAAAGAATTAAGAACTGAAGGTAGATTTTGTTTTAGTTGAGTATTCCATTTATCTGAGTCTCTCCTCACACAACTGTTGTTGTTGCTGCTAAGGTTAATTAAAGTCATTCTATGTCTAATTTTATATGTGAAAAAAAGCTAATTTATAATTTAAAATACTGCTGTAAAAGACTTGGCTGGATACAACTGATTTGGTGATGCCAAACTTCTGAAAGACAGTTTTATCAGTAGGGCTGTGGATATAAAAATCAAGATTTTCCAACTGAATGGTGAAATTTTTACATGGATTTAAAGGAAGTAGTATTAGTTGTAACCTGTTAGAAAATGACGTGAGTGGCAGATTAACCCTTCTTACATGTTGCAAACATCCATGACTGTAGATAGCAATATTTGAGAAATTGTTTTTAAATACAACTGAAATCATATGAGCATAGAGGAAAATTTTATTCAGGTTTTGATTAAAAGTCCTTGTCCTTACCCTATAAGTATATTTTACAAGATGAGGAAGTTACTTTGTTGAATAAGGCAAGCCAGATTCCATCACTTACTGGGAAAGGGACTGTGAGTACTAACATGTGCTTTCTGAAACAAGTAATGCATGGTACTAATTAGAAGGATGAAAGGAGTTTTTGGAGTGAAGAAATTCAGAAATTAGCTTCTGACTCTTGTGTGAGATCTTTGTTTTCTAGTTCTCTAGAACTCTAGTTCTCCCTGAGCTTTGTTTCTTTGTAGCATGGGTAGTTCAAGAAAGGGTCTGATTGCTTGTACACTGCCACTGGCTAGGAGAGCTCTGTAACTGATAGAAACATACTGGTTTTTTAATTTCTCTTACTTTTCTTAAATGTCTGGTACCTATGCCCTAATAGGGAATACTTTTCTTTTACCCAACTGTAGTAGAGGATTTTTTAAATCCCAGATGAAAAATTCAGAAATCTTTCCATGGCTTAGGGACCTCATCCAGGGCATATTTCATATAATTGTAAAATAGTTGGAAGGGACCTTTGGAGATTGTCCAGTCTAGCCCCCTAGCTCAAAGCTAGGGTCAGCTAGAGCTGGTTGCCTAGGACTGTATCCAGTTTTGAACATCTCTGAATACATAAGAAAGCTTGCTCTGAAAATCTCGTGGCACTCCCAAGGTTCTTTTCCTCCACATCAATAATGTACAGACATACAGAACTTTTGGTAGACAAAGTATGGGTCCCAAAGGTACTTAGGCCCAAATCAACCAGAGTGTTTAGGTGCACACCTAGGGAGGGGTTTGTTTCAAGTTCTGTACTCAGTTTGGTCCATAACACCTGTAACGGTGTTATAGTTATTGTCAGATTTCTGCAGGGAAATCTTTTTCAAAACTTGTTTTTGTTGTGAGTGCTTTCATAAACATACCTGATTTTCACTACTCAACTTGCCTACAAATCCCAGCTGGGATTTTCTTCTAGCGTATAGGTAGTCACAGAAGACTGCCAAGTACATTTCTGAATAGATTTCCATGTTCAAAAATTTTTGTACTAATCTGAAAATAAGCATGTTTATTATCCTTTGATCTGCTGGGTGTTTTTGTTTCACCTCTAAACAACATGTTATCTGTGATTGTATTTTATAATTACATATAATTATGTAATTATATCAATTTTTTAGCACTGGCAGAAACTTTAAAAAAAGTTTGGTGATTATTTTAAAATTCAGGTTGACTATTATAATATTACACTGAATAATTGTTTCTCCATGTTTTGCATGGACAATATTTCGGGTAAAGCAGACATAGATAGAATGTAGCAATTTTTTAGCATAATGGAATTGAATATAATCTCTGTTTTCCTGATTCATCAATTAGTTCAAGAAAATCCTATAGCTGAGGGTTTACAAACTGTCAGAATATTCAGTGACACATTGATGTTGACATAATTGAAGCTGAATGTATTAATTTTGTCTTAGTAATCCATGACCCAGTGCACATTAATACTGACTTCAGTCTGGGTTCAAAGCACAGTTAAGGGCCTAATGCTGTGAACAACTAAAGTTCTTCAATGGTGCAGCTCTCAGCCTTTGTCAGTGGCAAGCACATCAAGCAGGTAGGCATAACAATGGACAGAGAGCAAAAAGTTTCTTGACAGTGTGCAGAGATTGGTTTGTATAAAAAAAAATGATGGAATATTTAAAATAAGCTTAGTATGTGCTTGTTTTCATTATAGCATATTCTCAAAGCCCTTGACAGTTTTGAACAAAAATGATCTTTTGGTTCAAAACACAGCAGTGAAATAATAAAATACAATAGACCCCCAAATAGTCTTTAGTTCAATGAGTCCACAGAAACCTATTTTCAGTTGACCTCTGATAGATTAATAGTAAATCTGCATTTACTAGAACTGCCAGATTCTACATTTGACAAAAAACTAAATCTATTTTAAAAAGAAAGAACAGTGCAAATCTCATCTTAGATTTATGCTAGTGTCATTGGATTTAGGCACTTAAAAACAATTTCAAGAGCAGATTTGCATACAACTGAAACCTGTAAGCAAATTGAAAGTGCTGTTTAGGATTCATAGAGGAACAAAATGCATACTCCATCTCTGACACAATTTGTCTTGAGGTTTATGAAATAATTTTTTATCGGATTATAATATTTAAAGTAATTAAAGATACAATTTGCTATTTAATAAACAATGTGTTTTGTAACTTCATTAAAGATGCTGCCTTTCTTAATTGTAATGGTCCAAAAGGTTGTCAGTGAACTGTACATTAACTGCAGAGATAATAATGATTTTATATGCTAATAATTTTTAAATGAATAACTCATGTAGTTTTTCAGTCACACAGGGAAAATAATTTACATTCCTAAAGCTTACTTTGGTATTAACCCCTTTGCTTGGGGAGAGTGGATATCCTTGTATAAAATGTTCATTTGTTTTACATTAGCACTAATGCAGGCATGTAGGACCCACTGGTGTGAAAGGATTAAAGCAGCAGCACCAGACAAGCATGAACATTTCAGAGAGAAATCCTTGTTAGAGGGACCTATTGGGACTATGTAACTTGATTTTCTATTTATTGATCTTGTTTTTGTTAACATTTGGAACTCTATTGGGAGAGATTCTCCTACTGTAGTACTGCAAATATAAAAATCTGCACCAAGTATTAAGGATTCGTGCTCACTGCTTGATATATATTTGTGTGCCTGGACTGACATTAGTATGGGTTAGATGCCATGTCAGTGGAAATGTATGTTCCCTTGGAAATATTTGCACCATTGGCTGCAGGTAATTTGAGGTGTCTTGTTTTAAATTTCTGACATCTCTCTGTCATAGCTGTCTCTGCATGGACTGAAAAGGAACATATGGTCCCACCCCATTGTCACTTTATGTATCACAAAAATTAGTTGTTTAACTTAAGAAGTATAAATTTCCCATTTTCAGTATTTTACTTACCCACCAAAAGAATAAGCTTAAGAAGAGGAGGGAGCTTCTGTGCATACCTGTGCAGGTATCTGCACCTACAAACCAAGTACCTCACCCATGATCCTCAGTGACTATGTTTCACTCCCTGTTCCCGACTGTTGGTTGTTCAGGAGGCACTTGGAGATCTGCACCACCATTTCTCTCTCTCTCTGTTTTCTACATAGTAGCTGTACAGCATTTGAGGTTCAACCACGTTATATTTCTGACCCAAGGTAGCAGATTTAATGCCCTGTCAGCAGTCTGTGAAACACCCAAGGAAAATTCAGGCACTTGATGAAAATGTTATAATTAGTTAATAAAGACACACTGTCTTTGAATAAAATTTTACATGAAATGCCACGTATGCTGATGGTGTGGAAGGAATTCAGATTTAATTAATGGATTAAAAAAGCTTTAGACAATTTATTACTTCTTTCTGTCATTTACCTTTACTCAGAATAGGATTTGGTCAAAGCTATTTTCAGTATGTGAAGGTATACAGGGGTAGCTATGCATTTGCTTTAATGTTTCTCAGTTAATCTGCTTGTGTAGGAGGATATCAGTTTAACATAATATTTACATGAAACTCCTTGCTGTGGCTGCTTTTAAAAGGAAAGGTAGATAAATATGTGCTTAATGATAAGGACATCTATGTGCAGTGAGTAAATGACCTGAGTGAGAAAGCTCATTGACCCTCCAAGCATGTTACGAGAATGTCATATTTGTTGCAGAGTATTCTGTACTGACACTCAGCATGTGAAAATCTGAGAAGATAAAGCCTCTGATGACACATATTTATTATTCACCTGCAATTATAAAACTCTCAGTGCTTTTTTACTTAATTGATAGTGAACACTGGAGCATAATCATGTTGAAATTGTCTCTTCAGAATGTTGCCTTAAAGAAATGAGTAAGAAAATCTTCTCAAATGTTTTGATAGATGATTCATGGCACTGGAGCAGCTGACGAGGAGCCAATATAGCCAAGCCTATAAATGCGCAGTTATGAGAACTCTGGAAACGTGAATTCTGGTAGTGTGACAGATTCAAAAAGCACTTTTTGTACTGGAGTAGGTTTCTGAAGTTGCTCTCTTCCTGTTCTACATTCAGATGCCATTGTCTAATTAGGCTAATTGGCTGGCAAATTTGCCAGCTTTTAAATAAAATTAGTTTGGAGGTGAGAGAACAAATACCATCAGAAACCTGTTTTATTCTTTCTTTCCATACTAATTGTTTCTTTTTAACTGAGCGGAACTAGGCTTTATTATTTCTAGGAAATTTCTGTTTAATTTACTGTATATGACACCTTTTCAGAAGCAATTAGTATTGGCAGCCTATTTATAAACCTTTAAACAACGTAATCATAATGGAATGACTGACCTTCACCTTACCTGGAGTGACTTGGATAAAACTCTGGCAAATAACTGTTAGCTGACATTATTTTAATGAAAAGAGCTTTCTTTAAGTCAGTACATGTGCATTTTCCTGTCTTCTGTATTGTCTAGTGAAGATCCAAAATACACTGAGGGTAATGAGAATGAATGATAGCTTGGATGTGTTCTTTCCTTGAACTGCTGGTTGTATTAAGTCTACAGCTCCTGTGCAGACCTGCGAATCTATAACATCCGTTTCAGATGAATTTGAAAGCAAGGGGCTGCATTCTTTTATTCTTGGTCCAGAGATTAAAATTGATCACAGGAGACACAAGGGAGCAGATTTTAGTATCACAGCTCAATGTGGTTAACTGGGATGGTGCACAGCTTCTGTACTACTTAACTGTGCGCATACAGGTTACAAATATTATTGATTGCAAGGGTCAGTGAAGGCTGGAGGGAGGTTATGTTGTGTGATGTGATTTGGTAATTTTTAAGGGACAAGAGCTATGAACTCTTAGAGCATCTGGGACAGGTACAGTTTAAATCTGACAAATGGAGATTTATGTTTGTGTGAGCTGGCAGAGGCCCTCAGGAAGAAGTAATACATGGAAATGTGATAGAGTTTCAGGTTTTTTTTATCATAGGTCAAATATTGTGCTGTAGAAGGGAGGAAAAAGATGTAATTATTACCTTTTCATCACGTTGCACTGATGATAGGTTTTCAGTTGTAGATCTGTGCTGCAGGAAAATGAATAACATTTAGAAGTCTTTTCTTGAGGCATCATTTTAAAATATATGTGCAGATGGTTTACCTGAAGTGATTAAAAATGCAGCATAGGTGGAACAACGCTGAATGAACTTTATAGTGTCTTTTTGTTCTTCCATGTGGACAAAACTGATGTATAAATGTGCTAAGATTTAAGATAAGACAATATAATATGTTAGCAAAGAACTGGGGAAAATTGTTTGTTTCCTATATTGACATTTCACATAGAATGGTAATTATTTGGTAGCTTTTGGAAGACATTGCTGAATTACACTGAAGACTTCTACATATGCAGAAAAAAGAAAAAGAAAATGTGAATCCTTGAAATGTTTTAAAAATAAGAATAACCAGAAAATCACGTATTTTGCAAGTATTACTTAGCATGTGGGATTTTTTTTCTGTAGAAGTGAATGTTTACAAGTATTTCATGCAGATACAGTTGTATATGGTGCAAAGTTGTGACTGACCCAGCCTATTGTTTCACAGTCACTATACTGAAGCAGAATGGGAGCTATGGAAGTTGCATGCAATGGAGGAATAGTAGTGGGTTTAAGAGAAATGGCTTGAGCTAGATATTTCTATGATTCTTAACTGCTCTATTTCATCAAATTTAGGAAAAATATTGTAAAAATCAGTGTTTATATTTGTAACACAGATCCCCACCTATTGGCTATTATATTCCTAGTATATCAAAAATACTGGTTGAATTTAGGTAGTATAAGATAATGTTGTCTCAGTATGCCTCACTGCAACTTCCTTACTGTACAGTGCCTGCAATCTGACCAAAAGTATTATTCCAGAATATAATTATTCCTCATATATTTCTACAGGATGAATTTGTTGCCTTTGATGGATTTTTTTTTTCCAGCTGGTGCTTTGCAAGTGTAGAGGTGTAGCGTGTATTTTTCTTTGTGGTGCCAACTAAGTATTTCTGTTTTTTCCTTTGTGAATGTTTATCATCATTTTTCTTCTCATTTTACCCATTCCCTGTATATTTATTGTATATAGCCTTCACTGATCCAGCTTTTCAAGATTTTTTTCTCATGTTTTAAAATAAAAAATTAATACAAAGAGATTTTAACATTTGATTTGAGATGTTAACATTTGATTTTCCCTTGTAAATTTTCATTTGCTTTGATTATTTCAATACGCCAGCATGACTGCTTATAAACAGGCATATTAGACAGTTAAGTTATAATTAATATGCTTGGAGAAAGATATTGTTTCTGTTGCAAACAGGCATTGTAGTATTTTCTGCTTTCTTTTCAGGAGTCTGTTGTCACCAGTCTCACAATCCAGTTTATTTTGCTTTCACTTCCACATATTTGGATTTTCCATACTGTATAAAAATCACCTTACTGTGACATGTGGTTTCTGAGATGATTTTTTTTGTGTCCTTCAAGTTACTGATAGACAGTCCCCAAGGAGATGATCTTGCTCATGTGGCCACTTCACTTGAGCACTGTTTACTGAACAAGAGTAAGCATTGGGGCCTGTTTCTTTCCCTCTCCTGTGGTGCAGCATATCACACTGGCAAATAGTATCTGGCTGGTGTCTGGAGGAAACACAGCCCCCCTGTGTCTTTCCTTTGGCAGGTTAGTGCTAGGAACAAACTTGTAGAAGAAAGAGGGAAAGGAACTGACAACATTAGCATGTCAAATCTTGACCTTCAGCATTCCTGCCATGCTGGTTTGAGACTGCTCCTGAATAATGACAGCTTAAGCCAGTGGTGGGAAGTGACCAAATTCCAGTCAGGATTGAAAATCCACTCCAGCTCTGTTGTAAGCAGACTGAAGCAAGCTGTTTTCCTGGGTGAAATGTTACATTCTTATGGTAGAGATGGATTGGACTGAGACTACTAAATGCATTTTCGCTAGTGACCTTTTCAAATTTGTTGCCAGTATAATAAATGTTACCAAGAAGACATAAGAAAGGTTTGCAGCAATATTCCACTTTATTTTTTACAGCAGATGTTTCTTCAGTTACTCTGTATTACAATTTACAGAACTCATGCTCTGCAAATCAAGATTCATAGCAAACTATTTCAGCACTTTAAGTCCTGCAATAAACAACACCAGGCAGAACAGAACCAGAGGGAAGGTAAGCAGCCTTCTGCATCCATCCTTCTCTGTGATGAGGTTTACCTTATAGCGATCAGATTTCAGCCAGTTTGTTCACCAGGACTACCAGCTAACTTCCTAGTATCCTAAATTTGATTACTTCAAATGTGGGGAATGTTAAGAATCAGTTTTCATCCTGAGAAGAAAGGCTAGAATTACCATCTGTTTCTTAATTTAGGGATCTGTACATGTTTGCACTTCTTCTAGTGTGTCCTTTAAAGGATTATGTTTTAAAAACCCTTAGTGATGCATCAGTTCTGAGGTATGCATTTGAAAAGAGTGCTTTTAGAGGATATGTGCTCAAAATTGTTGGGTTTAAAATCTTCATGGTGCTTAACTGAATAGCCAGATATTGAGATTTGCAAAATCATCAGATAATTTCTACAGATCTTTGTTTAATCACCTTGAAACACTGATGTTTTTCATTAAAATACATTACCTTGGTCACACGTGAATGTAACCCCGTAAATTCAAAGCGCAGGTGCCATATGTGGACTGTAATAACATTAAGAACAGCAATTAAGACTAGAGGTAGGCTGTGGAGTGTAAAATAAATCCTTGAGAAAAGCTGGACTAATTACAATAGAATCAAATTAAAAGTGGACTCTGTAGCTGATGGGGCTAATGAGTTATAGTTCACCCTTAGTTTGGTCAACATTAGCTATCCATCTAATCTGATCACTAAATGTTGTGAGGACAGACCACAAGGCTGCAGCATTTTGTAATCCACACTCAGACACACAACACTGATTGTGTGGTCATAATCCTAGTTTCTGTCACACACATGGGTTGATTCTAAACTCTGCTTATGATTCTCATCTGCACTTTCTGATGTCTAGCTTTTGTGAAATTTTGGCTACCTCTAAACTGGGATTGGAAATTTTGACTTCAAAGGGAAATTGAAGAATAAGAACAAATCTACTTCTGACTGGTCTGACTGCTTCATTCCCATCATTTCAATATCATTTGCAAGAATTCAGGCACTCATCTCTGTCTCATTTAACAACAAAGTAAGGTGTAAGACCTATAGACTGCATTACTTTCAGGTTCAGCTACTTATTCAGATGTTTTTCAAAGACATGGTGTGGATATAGCTGCTCAATTCAGAATGCACCACACAATTGTGTATAGTTTTTGTTGATAGATGTGAAGGGTATTCTTTTACATATGCTGTACACAGTGTTCATTCAAACTTGAGAGTAAAAAAAGGGTAACCCAAGTGTCTTGTAGTTCTTTTACTTTTTTTGCTTTACTTTTAGTTTTCCATGAACAAGGCCTTTAGACAACATTAGGGAATTACTTCTACAAACGTTGCAGGCGTACCTGTTCCAAAGTAAAGAAATATTTAATAAAAAACAGCAAAAAGGAGAAGTTATATTACAAAATAAATCTACCAGGCTTACAGAGAAAACAAATTTGAAGGAGCCACCTGCTGTGAGATGAGGCAGTAATCTCAACAGCAGGAAATAAAGGGAGAGAGGGAGAAAATACAAAAAGCATAGACATTAAAAAAGTAATTAAAACACTTATCTCCATCAACATACATAGCAAACAAAAAAAAAATAGTCAACCACCTAGAAAACGTACTCTACTGAACCTCACAACAGGAAGTAACAAAGCTGTCACCATAAAAAAAATTTCCAGCAAAACAAGAGAGATTCTTTAAAAATACAAGCCTCAAAAGTATTTACTAAAGTGTTAATCACTAATGGACTGACCTTGAGAAAAGCTGAGCACTTGCAGAGCATTTATAACTTTACTGGGCATCTAGTCTTTCAGAGTCAAACATTTAAAAATGTAGAGAGAGTAACTCTTTAGGTACCAATGGTTGTCTGTTCCATGTATAGTGAATGTCATAGCGTGAATTGTAAGGGTGTGTTTAGTATAATCAGCCATGTGACACAGCTTAAGTATCTTACTTGGATTATGCATTTCAGTATGGTTCATATCTAAATTGGTGTGTAATATTGATCCATGGACAGCAATGTTAGCAATATTGGTATGAATGAAAGTGACTTCGTAGAAACAAATAGGTAGCTCACATGCCACTGCATACAAATAGGTTCTATCATGTGTAGGGATCACTGTAAATTCTACAGTTATGAGAATGTACAGTTTCAGTGTTATCTTTCAAGAAAATACTTTAATGTACTTAAAACTCGTAGTCCAATTTATACAATTCATGGATTACATAACGTTAAATAAAAGTGCTTTAAATACATAAATTTTGATCTTCGTTTTCCCAGACCACAAACTAGACTTGCTGAAGAAGAACAGAGCATTCAGAATTATTAAAGGATGTTTATGCACTTGGATTTTACAGTATGTTCTTTCTTCTCTGCCGTGTACCTTTGTAGTCACAGTCTAACCATATGGTACCTTTAGCTGCAAGTCTCTGGGCAAGTGTGAAATGCCATCAGATGTGTTACATCTGAAATATTTTTGTATGGGAGCACAAGGAGCAAGTCAGAACACTGTATATAAAGGCAGGGAGATGGGACAAAATGGGCACTTTTCTGTTAATTCAAAAAGACTCTTTCAGAAGGGCAAATGGTGAACTTAGAATTTACCTTCAGAAAGTAATTGCCTTAGCTCTGTATCTACTTTAGCACATTTTTAAAGAAAATTTAAAACATATAATAAACTATGTTAACAAAAATAACTTAACAGACAATGCCAATTCCTCTTTAAAATTCCTGTCAGTCTCTGGCCATCAGCCTTTCCTGGCTCCTTTGTCCAGGGCACATGATGGAGCACAGGAGATTCCTCAGGCTGGCCGAAGGTGTGGAACTGCTGCTGTGGAACCTGTGCTATCTCACTGCTCCACCGTGTTCAAGTTTCTTATGCTAATCAGCAGGCCGGGGCTCAGCTGTCTGGCCGTAGCCTCTTGGGTATTATTTAAGGAGTCTTGCATTGCCACCAGAGCAGATATGCACAGAATCAGTCGTATGTTTTGCCTGTCCAGTTTTGTATGAGATTCACAGATTTTTGTCTTCGTTCTCAGTAGATTCTGACAATTGAAGGCTTTCCCCCCAGTCCTAGAATTTCCTGTAATGGAGGCTGGGGAGGTCAGAAGAAGAGTTTTCCTTGTAAATGTGATTTTTCAAAATCTGATTTAGCTCTGAAACATGAGCATGGATATGGCAACAGTAGGAAAGATGTCCCTATCCTCTAACTTTCTAGCTCCAAATCTGTATGGCAAGAGAACATTTTAAAAAAAATAAATTCCATAAATTGGTGAATGGCGTTTGATGTTGGTTTTGATTTTCTTGTTTTAAAAGGTAGAAAAAAGAATGTGCATAGCCAGTCAATTCCATTTTCTTTGTTTCTTTTGGATTGAATTTGGATTAATTTATAAATGCAATGTCATTTCAAAACAAATTTGAAAGGTTCAATATAAAAATGTCAAAAGAAAATGTCTTGGATTTTAAAAAGTAGTTACTGGTATTTTCAAACAGATTGCATTCACCAGCTTGAATTTACATCTTTACCTGAAAGTAAGGAGTTGGTAAAAGCAATTCAGCCAGTTCTGATCTTGAAAACTCTTGTCAGGAAAGCAGCAGCTAAGAATGCAAAGAGAGAGAATATTGCTTGAGAGTTCCTAGCTCTTAATTTGTTTCCCTGATCCAGCTTAACTTTCTCCAGAATTTATTATTACCACAATTAAAAACGAAGCAAACCAAACATTTCAGTGTTTAATATGAAGAAAACCAGAAGAATCTCACAATGCTCTAGTTTTTGTTGCTATAGGCTACAATATATTTACACTTCAATTTCAACTTTTTTTTTTTTTTGAAGATTCATTTTCAGTCAACTGCCAGTGAAAACTACATTTAACCCTTATCAAGAATGAGGGTGTATTTCATGTGTCAGTTATTAAGACCAGTTGAGAAGTTCATTTGAAACTGCAAATCGGCTCAAACATGTTAGATTTAAGTAATCAAAAAAGTTCAGGTTCACAATGCATTGCTGTTTCTTGGGGAAGGGGATTTGATCAAAATAGGAGAGATATGCTGTGTCTGTACTCCTGCTTTAGTTTCCCTTTTCAGACCAGGCTCATAGTTAGAGTAGTAGCAGACTTAGCTGGTTGATGTGTTGACATGCCTTGATTTATTTGGTGTAGCAACCAAGTGGACTAGGTGCACTGCTCTGCATGCCAATCCCTTACATTGTCTATGCATCATTTTTGTATATTGCCTTGTAGACAAATTTATTCTAATCATTTAGTGATTCATATCTCAACTGGAGTAGGGAATTGTATCTAAATTCTCTTTAAGTGAAGACCATGGACTTGACACCACAAGTTACGAAAATTGATATATATCAGCATTGTGAGAAGAAAGAGTACAAGATCTTGATAGGAGGCAGATGATGTTTTTTTCTAATATATATACATGCACGTATATATTTATATATAAAGAATATAAGAATGGGAGGTTAAAGATTGTTTTTCAGAGTCACTATTGTAGTGGTTAATGATTTTGGAAAGTGCATGGTATGTCAGATATAGGAGAGTTATTCATCTCTACACCAGAGAAGGGATTGTGGGGATCAAATGAAGGAAAGAGGGTTTCATGCTAAGACAGTAACAAATGCTTACTGAGAGATGGCTGGAGCATCTGGAGATGAAAGGCAAAGCATAGCAAACCAGAGAGTTAGGAATTGAGATGAATTGCTTTCTACACTGTACTGACCCATATTGGGACTGTCTAGATTAGCTTTTGCAAAGCTGAACTAGATCTGTCATGCAGGCTGTTATTTTCACAATGTTTCTACTTTCTCTATTCTTAGTAAATGCAGTTTTCCACAGCCCATGAGGCTTCGTTGCGTGGTTTGGGTATCAGTTGCTTCAGAATCTTCTTCCCTGGCATAAGCAAGTAAAGGGGGACTGAGGCTTCGGGAAGTCCAGAGCCTTGGCTGCAGAAGATGAGGGGCTGGGCATAGCTCTCTACTTGTATAAGGATGTGCAGAGTCCATCCAAACTCACCAGGGGAGTTGCCTTTCTAGGCTGCCTCCTCTTGGTTGCCCGTCAGAAGAGTTATTCTTCAGTGCAGGGGAGGGAAATAATTGTTATCACTAGATTTTCATACAAGTTATTTAAAGACAGGCTATGTGGAAGAGTGAAAGATTGTTTCAGGACAAGAAATACCGAGTAATAAATAAAAAAGAAAAAAAAATACTTTTAGATGGCTTGCAAGTGTATTTGGAGACCAGAAAATTTACTAGCTGGACTTCAGCCTAAAACATAGGGAAAAGATCTCATATTTTTCTAAGCACTTTTTCTTGGGTGGCTCTTGGCTATTTTGTACTACTCTGTGAATTCCCTATTGCTGAAAGATCTCTCTACTTTATCTTCAAAGGGTATTTCTGTTGGTTCATTATTTTGGCCTTAGCTGTGTCTTTCAGACATGACTAGGGTTTTTTACGTTTTATTTCTTCTCCAAAACCATTTGCTCAAAACTACACTTTTTCGTCTACAGCTGTTTGTTTGGTTTTGGGGTTTTGTTTGTTTGGTTGGGGGTTTTTTTGTTTGGTTTTGGGGTTTTTGTTGTTTTTGGTTTGTTTGTTTTGGTTTGTTTTTTTGTTTTTGGTTTTTGGGTTTTGTTTTTTTTTGAAGANGGGGTGGGCTGGTTTGGTTTGGGGGTTTTTGTTAAATATTCTCTTCTAAGAGGCTGTCAGCTATTTATCAATATTTGATCTCTCTGTAAAGAGTGCTTCTGCAGGGTGGATGTTTATTATGAAATGGTGTCTCTGAAGGGGATCTTATCTGTTCTTGATCTCTTTCTCTGTCTGCCTCTTTCTTAGCCTAGTGGCTTTAAGAAGTACTCAATCGCTCTATTTTAACAAAATTAAATGCAATCATTAAAATGGCAAATATTAAACAGAAAAAGAGAGCTACATTAGAATCCAGTACAACTTCTAGCAAATGCTTAGAAAAGAGCTTGAATCTGTGCTAGGTGTTTATAGGCATAAAAGAAAAAAATTATGTATTTCCTTCAAATGTAAATATTGCAAAACTGTTTTTCATGGAGTTTTCAGCAAAATGAAAATAGTAAAATAAATAGAAGACAATGCCATGTATATTGACTGCCTCTTCAGCTTTTGTTTGGTCATATCAGCCAGGCTAAACATTATTGAAGCTAATGCATTCTTAATCCAACTTCTTTGATTTCAGTGACACTGAACTAGTGATGAACCTGAACCATGAACATTGCAGTAGTTCCTTAATTATACTCTTGCTTCAGCCTATGGGAGCTAAATTACAATGCTGTTAGAGACAAAATAGTTTTCATTAGGACATGATAAAAGCGACAAAAATAAGTGGAAAAATATTTGTGAGGGTTTCTCCTTGTGTTTGAATGGAGCTGTTAGGTAGAAAGGAAATTATCTTTAATGCAGGCTGCACATCTTACTAATGGCAAGAGTGTTTCTCCCAAGAGTAAACTGAGGCCTCTGAGCTGGTTTATGGATGCTTCAATACAAATAGTTGCATTACTCTGTCCTCTGCCTTCAGGCAGTCACTGGGAGATTTTTCTGAGGTACTCTTCTTCCCATAGATGGTTTGCAATATATGTGTAAAGGAAAATCTGTGTCATTTTAAAAATAATTTCTTTAATGCATTTTACATATTGTACTTTCAGCAGTACTAAGTATTTCTGGCAGCCTCTTAAGTTATCCATTATTCATTCTTCATTAGCTGAAATTTCAGTCTACCCAGAAAGTACAGCATTCAAAGGTCTTGAAGTTCAGTACGTGTTAGTATTTTCTAACCTTATTTTTCTCAATATCCAACCGTAGACCAGTGTTGGTTTGAAAGTTGGTTTGAAAGTCAAGTGTTCAGCACCTGGGTCATGATTTATTTTTATAAATAGAGATCAAGACAGTGCTCAATAACATGAGATTTATGAAATGCAAAAATTTCTGGATTTTTTTATTTGCTTTTTGGCTTGTAAGTCTTTTTTGAATTCATTGAGGATATGTATTGGTATGCTTCACTTCACTGAAACTGTTAAATCTAAAACCATTTTTTTTTTTCTTTTTGTATTATAGTAACTTCATTCAGGGATCTAGAGATTTAAGAAACTCCCTCCATATAGGTCACTCCTGGAAAACCACTAAGTTTTTTCATGACTGAGTTCTGATCTGTGCTGTAATGAGACAAATTTTTGCTGCTTAAGTAACATAAAAACACCCCATGCCTTCCGTACTTGAACAGCACTCTTCAAAGCACAATCCTGCTTTATTGTTGATGCTAACATGGTGGTATTAGGGTTTTCTAGACCAGTATGTCTAAAAGAGGAGTATATTAGTGTGCTGCCATACATTCCTGAGAATGGAGGGAACACAGAGTGCTTTGCATGCTCCAATTCTGCTTGCTTGCTCTGAGGACTCCACAGTTCTAGTGTGTTTTCCTAGAAAAAATTGTTGACATTTACTCCATTTCAGTTTGTAATTATTAATTAGCATACTTTTGATAATGTTGGGGGGTTTTGGATGTAAATTTGAAAGCTGAGACTGTTGAAAACACTGGCTTTTTGTGGTGTCCAAATGTTCACACAGCAATGAGATGATGTTATTTGGTAAATGGAAGATGCTTTTTGCTGTTTGCTTTTAACTGAAAGGTATTTGTTGCTATTAATTGTTGTGAAGTGAATCCTTGTCTGTATCCTAAGGCTTCTGTCTAAATGTGTGCTATTAATAACTAGAAATAAATGTCAACCAATAAAGACTTCAAGGTTTTGAGAAAACAATCAAGAATGGCAAAAAAATGATGGCATATAAAGACTCGCAGATAAGACAGATCTATAGCACTGCCATTTGTACTTCTCCTCTCATCACTTAAGCTGCTCATTATTGCCTCATTTATATTATCTGCTGACCAGCTGTACTGAAAAATGCTTCAAAACAAAGGAAACAAAACCATTTCACAGCAGAAAGAGTTCCATGCATGGGCAGGTAAAGCAATAGAAGAAACACTTGCAAGAGTCTTCACCAGTAGCTTCCCTGCTTTTGCGCCCTGTTCTCTATAATCCTTTCTTCTGCATTTGTTTTGTTATGAGTTATAAGAGTACACGTTATCCAGCAATCTGATTTTCAAGTGCAGGTACTATTAAACAATTACCAGTTATGTAAGATACAGGCTACCAATGTGAAACCACAGTCCTTTTGGAAACCTCTGAGGGTTTGCAAAAGTGCTTGTATTGAGGATATTTTTGAGAATGTGTGTGCAATGCAAAATATATGTTGGTTATGAAATTTTCCTGTGTAATTCTGATGTGCCAAAAATATCTATTTTAGGTTTGCCAGAACCAAACAGAGACAGTATCTTCCAAGGATTGAGAAAGGATCAAGGATTCTACACATCTAAAGACTTTTTACCTCTGGTAGCAATGGCAAGTAAACCAGGTGTGTGACATGTTCTTGTTGTAATCACATTAAGTAAGTCATTAGCAGTTACTGATATATAAAACTTTCTGGTTACATAACATCCGATTATGAAGCACCTTCCAATTAATAGATCTGGGACAAGGCTTTCCCCTTGGGAGTGGCAACCTGAGGAGTATTGTCAGGAAAGTCAGTCCTAGAGATTATAAACCAAATAATCATATATAAAAATTCAAATACATGGCAAATCATTACCCCTAATAAGTTATATTTATTTTGAATTATAGTCAAAGGTAACTTAAGCTTCTCATTTGTATAAATTAGCTTGGTATAAATAGAATATATAAGATGGTCTTGAAAAAATCTGTGTTTCCGACATATGTAAGAGCTGCTTTGTATATATTGTTGATAAATTGTTTTACTTGATCCCAAGTCATATCCTGCATGTTTTACAGACACATTTAAGTCAGCACTAATTCCTTACCAAAGAACTTACAGTCTAAGACTCAGGACAACAGGAGTATGACAGAAGTTAATAAAACAACGCTCAGTTCATAGACACCAAATGCAGTTTTGTTTTATGCTTTTACATCTTTCTTTGAGTACAGAGATGGCTGCATTTGCTCCCTAAGGAGTATAGCTACTTTCAGTGTTCCCGAATGTGAAGACATAAGCCCCAGATGTGTGATTTCTATGCCACATTCCTTCATGGTCTAGATTTCCTAGTGTGTTGATAAAAAGGAAATTAATATAGCTTTTCTGAATGTATACTTAGAATAGAATGTGGTATTTTACATATCACAGAATCACAGAATATGCTGAGTTGAAAGAGACCCATTAGGACCATCAAGTCCAACTCCTGGCCCTGCATAGGACATCCTGAGGATCACACCATGAGCTTGAGAGCATTGTCCAAATGCTGCTTGAACTCAGGCTTGGTGCTGTGACCACTTCCCTAAGGAGAATTCCCTGGCACTTCCATTGCCCAACCACCCTTTGGGGTGAAATACCTTCTCCTGATATCCAGCCTAAGCCTCCCCTTACTCAGCTTCATGCCATTTTCTCAAGTCCTGTCACAAGTCCAGACAGTGAAGAGATCAGTGCCTGCTCCTCTGCTTCCCCTCATGATGATGTTGAAGACTGTGATGAGGACTCCCCTCAGTCTGAACAAACCAGGTCACCCCAGGTGCTCCTCCTAAGGCTTCCTATTCAGAACCTTCACCATCCTTGTGGTTCTCCTCTAAATACTCTATAATAGTGTAATGTCTTTTTCATATTGTGACACCCCAGACTGCCCACAATATCCAAGGTGAGGCCACCCCAGTGCAGAGCAGAGCAGGACAATCCCCTCCCTCGCCCGGCTGGCGATGCTGTGCCTGATGCCCCCCAGGACATGGTTGGCCCTCCTGGCTGCCACAGCACTGCTGACTCACATTCAACTTGCCATGACAAGGACCCCCAGATTCCTTTCCCGGCACTGCTTTCCAGCATCTCATTCCCTTGTCTATACACACAGCCAGGGTTGCCCTGGTGCAGAATCCAGCACATGCACTTGATAAGCATCATGCAACCACATACTTAATACAACTTTTTTGCTCTATAAACTGATTTTCATTTGAGCATTCAGAAATTTCTTTTAGCATCATGTAGGGTTGACTGCTTATTTAGTAGAGTTTTCTTAAACACTGTTGAAGAATTTATCTTCTGTGGCAAATTATTCTGCCTAGAAAAGTAAAGTTTATTACCCCATTTTATGCAAAATATTTAGGAAGTGAAATTCTCCATCTCATCTGTCCCACCTCTCTGCTGTTTTGATCAAATGCTTATTTCTGTCTGTTTTCTTAAGCTCAAAGTGGCCTTTAAGGGTTTGGGAGAAAGGGGTACTTTTGTTATTTTTTAATTTAAGAAAAATATGTTTAAAAATAAAACAGATTGAGAATATGTACTGCAAAACATTTGTAGATTAACAAATAAAAAGTAAATCCCACAAAACAATGATTAAAAATACTTTCTAGAATGCTGTGAGGACATGTAGCACTGGTGTACTGTTAAGTCACCTGCCTGCATGAGGGTCTGTATACTGTAGTCCACATCTTTTAAAATGTTGCAAAGTAGCACTCCTAGTTTGCTAGCATATGTAATGATTTTTTTATATGTATGTGAAGTCTACAGTGAGAAAAAGGATGAACTTGGAAGAACTAACCTTTTCTGACTGGCAGTAATAGATAGCTCTTTGTTGTTGTCTGTTAATTAACATGGTCTCTTACTTAATTTTCCTGGTGTCTGTCTGTAGATGTAGCCACCTCTTGTTCTCTAAGGCATAGAATTTTAAAATGAAATATATGTGTCCAACATCCTACTTTATCCTCTTTTTTTCACTCTGACAGTTCTCTAAATAATGGACAGAATAGATTTAGTCACAGTAAAATACATATTCTGCCTGTTTGTTAAGTTCTGAATACCACGTGTTAATATACTTTCCTCCAAAAGGGATTCCCCTTGCAAGTACATAGATGTGAATTCACTGTGGGAGCGGTGTGTTACTATGAGCAGTGGGCTGCTGTAACTGATCCATTCTAGACTCGTACTGTCATGACACTCTGAGCTACCATTCCCCTGCTGCACTTGTGCTTTTTCCACTGCTCGGGGCACAATTTTTATGAAGGATTAAGTTCATTAAAAATAAATGAGAAAAGTTTAGAGAATTTTAGACTAAGAATCTTATTAAGTAAATAGCAAATGCAATGCCATATACATAGGAGGGCAAATCATAGCATTTGCCATACACTAAGCATTTTACAAATGGAGAGAGAATATGTGTATTAGAATGTTGTTTCTCACTCCATTTATATGTCTAAGTTAAAAGCATTGTTTATGTGAATAACACTTGTGTTCCACAATTGCCTATGAAAATCTGCTGTTGCTATAGCAGGATATTTGTGTTACAGTGTTACAGCAATGGTTAGATGGCCAGCTTAGTGCCCCCTGACTGGAACTGTCACAGGCTCATTGAGAATGTAGCTTTCTATTATTTATGGCATTCTTTTTCACGTTGTAATCATTTTCCTAATCAACAGTTAGTTGTATGTAAACATGTGATCAAGTGCAGTCTCATCCAAGGAACAGACACAGTTCAGTTTTATTTCAGTGCTTCTTGTTGAATTGAATCAAATACAAGCTGCAGATGACAAACAAAATGTTGTCATTCTCTCCATATAACTTTTTACAAATCATTTGTAGAAAGCCACTCTAGATTAAACATTTTCTCTCAATGGAAGATCCAGAAATTAATCCAATAACAATATTCTTTCTCCTCATGCTCAGCTGTTGTAGTGAATAGCCTCTGAGAACCATGTCATAGCCAGAACAGTCAGTGCTTTATAGAACAGTGAGAGGATTAATGTTGATATACTATCACACAAAACAGTTGGGTTTTTTTTTATTTTATTTTTTTTATTTTAACTGGGAGGATAGTGAATCTGATGAGAGAGAAACTTACTTTTTGAATAAAAAGATTTCACAATGCTAGTTTCAACCTGACAGGACCTACTATCCTACAAACATGTTGTCATTTGAATTCTTTCTCAATAGAAAGGTGCAGCTGCTTAAAGTACTGACTATGAAATTATGTATATGAGCATATCTTAAAAGGGGGAATAAAACTGTCTTTCAGTGGAGCAGAATAATTTGATAGTGACACTCCATGCTTGGAAACTGCAAGATGCAATTTTACACTGCTTTGAGTACAAGTACCTTTTGAGCTGTCATGCAGAAATGGTTTCTCTACTTGAAAATGGGGTTTTCCTTTTATCTTTCAGGGATGTGTGCCTGTCACTCTCCATTGCCATCAATACATGGAACTGTGATTGTACTCGGGGCAGGAGACACTGCTTTTGACTGTGCAACATCTGCTTTACGCTGTGGAGCTCGTCGTGTATTCGTGGTCTTTAGGAAGGGATTCACAAATATCAGGGCTGTCCCAGAAGAGGTAAAATTGAATACCAGCATTTATGAGAAGGCATATTGGTTGTTATTTCTATGGAGCCTGAAAATGTGCTATGGGTACTTAAAAGGCATGTACTAAAGGTTTTGTTTATGAAAGTGCTCTTAAAATGTATGAATGTTTATTAAAAATCTGATGCTCACTTTTTGTACTCTATATAAATAATTTTCCATGGTTGTATCTGTTTCCTGTAAAGTCAGGGATGTATTTGCAAGCAGGGGCTAGAATTTCTTGTAAATTAGAAAATGCAGTGAAATTTCTAGTCTTGGAATCAAACAACCATTTGAGTACTGTAGGTGACTCTTCAGGTCATGATTAGATCCTGAAATGATACCTTCTGGCTGCTGTTTAACAAATCTCAGTGATTCTGACATTGCCTAGTGAGCCTATAAAATCTTGTAAAAAAATTACTTACAGTGATTTTATCTTTGAGTCACTGCTATTGGCAATGAAGCAATGTCATTCATCACAGATTTCAGCATTCAATTTGATTTTTAGTTCGGCTTGCACTTTGGCATTTAGCAGGTCATCTGCACATTTTGAAACTGACTCTGCTTCCTCAATGTGTCTGTACTCAAGGAATTTTTATCAGCTTTAGATTTTTTTATTTTGGTTGTGCTTTTCCATTTTCATTTATTTGGTATATTACACTTTTACATACTTGAGGATATTAGGGTATTTATGGTAGTTTGGTCATCTATTTCAGGGAGGTGGGCACCTTAGATCTTACAGAAGAGAAATAGAGCTGCAGAGAAAGTAATAAAGGGTGTCGTGGTGCGTAATTTACTTCTGTTGCACTTCAGTTAAGAGTTCTAGACACAATGAGATTACTGAAGCCATTGCACAGGCTCATGTGCAATTCAGATTCTGACTAAATCAGTTGTCACTCTGAACCAAAATCTTTGAAAGCAGCCTGGATAAATTCCTAAAAGTTGTCAATGTTTGTACTCATCCAATCATGCAATGGCCTTGAAAACAGTAAAAATAAAAGTAGCTTCATCTGGTAATGGCCATGCTAGAATTATGTCAGGTTGGATATTACATTTTCAAAGAAAGTTGTTGTGTAAACATAGACAATCAAATTCTGAAGACTTTGCTAAAACAAAGTGCTGATTGACTTAAGCAGTTTTACCATGGCAGAGATTCAGAAGATCTTGTCTGGATTGTCACTCAGAAAACTGTTGTTTGCACATGGGAGTCAGTATTTAATAAAATCTTAAAATCACAGTAAACACAAATCGGGGCATGTCCAAAATAGTACTAGGACTCTTCTTAAAAGACACAGATAGTTACATAAGTAACTCTTTTGCCCTCAAAAGAGTTCAATATCTTCAAAGTAACAGAACAATAAGAAAATACTTTTAAGAAATATTTGCCTCGAAAATTTACCTAGTGCCAATGCTTGATTTAATAATATCAGAGGCTCTGAAGCTGATAGTAAGATAGTCGTCTTACTACAGTCTGCATACTGGAGGCAGCTGACTTCTACTACAGAAGAATGCATGGTAACATCTTGAGTCAAAAAATGTTTTCTGGTGAGTTTGTTTTTCATAAAAACACAGCATAGTTACAGTTATATGTTTTACTGCTTTTACTCTGCAGATGGAACTTGCAAAAGAAGAGAAGTGTGAATTTCTGCCTTTCCTCTCCCCTCGGAAAGTTGTTCTTAAAGGTGGACAAATTGTTGCTATGGAATTTGTTCGAACAGAACAAGACAATGATGGAAACTGGAAAGAAGATGAGGATCAGGTTGTCCGTCTGAAAGCTGATGTGGTGATCAGTGCCTTTGGCTCCATTTTAAGTGACAATAAAGGTAACCCTGACTAATGCATTCTGCAAATGCTGATTATTATTTTAGCTGCAGCCGTTTCCTGTGCTTTGACAGCTCATGTGAAATGGGTCTTTTGGAGGTAACGTAGCTTGTGACTGCTGGTCCTCTTCACAGGAATTTCTTTGTCCTTTCAGTAGATCTCTTAGGAAAAAACCTGTGGGTCTGGTAACAAAGCAGTTTTCTGTATATCGCTGTATAGAGCTGGAACTCAGAGGTACAGTTGCTCAGTATCTCTTTTTTCAATGCCAGTGGGATCTCAAAGAATACTCTTGGGAATTTCTTCTGGTCTCACTAATTAACTTTAGAGAAAGTCATTATATTATAACTTTAGGCTGAACTGATCTCGTCTCTGAAACTTTTTTTTTAAACCTATCAAATTAAGCAAGACTTAAGACATTCATTATTCTGGTTCAGCTGGTTGGGTTATTATCATTACTTGTGCATATACAAGAGAACTGTTACTTCTCTCATCTACAGCATTTCTTAGTTGCACTTTACAAGCTTTAGTCTTAAAAGTTAGAAATTACATAATTCTATATTAAAGATATGGAAATTGGCACATTAATGCCATTTCAGAGATTGAATGAATCGTCTGTATTTAGCAGAGACATGAAGAACATGAGTAGAGTGAAAAAGATGGGAACTGAGCAGTACTTAGACTTTTCTCCTGACACTAGGTTAGACTTAGAGTTCAAGCACATACAACAAATGTGCCTCAAAAGTTAAAAATTTTGACTCAGCAAAAAACACATGGATAAAATGAATGGATCTTCAGCACAGAGAGGCTCACCTAGGCTAGCAGATTCTGAAGACCTTAGTGATCCATGTGCCTACCTCTCTGGGGCACAGTCATGCCAGCCAATTAACCCATGACGTGTTGTCAGGGTACTGTGGGTATAAATCCTCTGACAGAGGGCTTGACAAGTGCCTCAGATTGCACATGACCAGAAAATTTGGTATTCAAGATTTCTTAGCATAATGTGATTTTGTGAATCTTTTCAATCAAGGAAAATGGTAAATCTAAAATATTGTAAGCAGGGTCTGAATCTGAATGGTGTACTTGGCACTTCCTGTTCACTGGCGTGATTGTACAGAATGGTAAACCATCATGTGTGACTGGCTGTGAGAAGAGTCTAAACTCTCTCCTTCAGTGAAAGGAAGGACTACCCTGGTTCTTTGAGGAACATGTGAAGCGAATTCCAAGAGCAGTCCTATCTTGTGTGTGTGTTACTGTTGCTTTGGGATAGTTTCTTGAAGCCTAGGCTGTTATCTAGACAGTAACTGCACCCAGCTACATATCATGCTAATTACTTAGGGCTGCCTCCTGCTCTAAGGGCACAGGACATGCAGTCTATGTCTCTCAGAGAACAGAGTCCAGTTCTACTTGGAGCTGTATTGCTCTAAAGACTGTCATCCATGTAGGTCATGTTTTAGGGCTCAGTCTAACCTCCAGGAAGCAGGGATGAGACCTTTTTTTTTTTTTTTTTTTTAATAAGGATTCATTAACTATTCTGATGGTGGAGTTGATTGACTGAGAATTTTGGAAAATTTTGTTGGTATTGTTTTTAAAACCCTGTGTTTAGGTTTTTTTGGAAGGTGGTCTTCTTCATGTGGTAAATCAGTATTAGCCTATGCAATCGGTATATTTTGTTGTAATTCATAGACCCTGTGATGTAGGAGTGATACTGTTTTCTCCCACATTAAAAATTACTTTAGTTAAACGGTTGAACTTATTGTGTTGCTCAGCCATAATACTGTGACAGTCTTGTATTTCCTAGTATGCATTCACTGTCGAAATTATTTGTTGTGAGTGTTTTAAATTGGAACATAAAATGGGAGGGAAACAAAGTCATGCAGTGAGCTGATTATGAAAGAAGAGAGTCATTTACCTTGGGGGTAAGCAAAACACCCTGGATTTTGGGTGAAACTGCTGTTAGAATAGCAATCAAATTAAAAGGAAAAATGCAAGGCATTTGTTTTGGATGTTGTGAAAGTGAGAAGAAACTAAGAGTTGAGTGCATAAAGTGTTTATTTTGAACATACCATTTCAGGTGCTTAAATCTTTATTTTTTTGTTTAAAGCTGTCTTATTGAAAGTCAAATTTGCTTTTCACCATTCGGCTGGATTACAACCAGGACTCTAGGCTACCTCAGTATATATAACAAAAAGAAATGAAAAAAAACCCAACAACACCAAAAACATCTTATCTTCTTAGTGTTTTGTTGGTGATGGGATTTTTTTGTTGT